>CM057847.1:25913416-25939925 GCA_030068395.1 Apalone spinifera | reverse complement strand
GTGCTGGCACAGAGGCAGGCTGGGCTGCCCCAAGAAGCTGGGCAGGGGGCCACCTGCCTAGTTGAAATAGCCAGGCGATAGAGCATGCCTGCTGCAGGAGCTGGAGCTGGCGGGGATGGCCAGTGAGTGCGCAGGAGGGGAAAATCTAAATTCCCATTAGACACAGAAGAAGACTGTCTATAAAAAATATAAGGTCATAAATGCGGGGGGTCGTAAGTAGGGCAATCATAAGTCGGGGGTCATCTATATTCATCCAACTCTATATTAATCATCCTGAAGAATCAGCAGACCAGATTAGCAGCGCTAGAAGGCTTAAAATGGCAGGCAACTGATTGTAAACATGTATAAAAATGCACTGTCACTCGTTGTGTCACTCTGAAGCTTAGATTGTTTGTTGAGTCAGTGTGAAGCAATGGTAATGGCTACAAGCATGGCACAGATCTCCAAGTACAACCCTCTCTCCTCCACCAGACACAAATCAAGACAGCTACCCATACAACACGAGCAACTTACACAATAACTTCAAACACACACAGTCCCTCAAAATAGCACACACAACTCTTCCACAACCTATACAAATCCATACATCTTTCCGAGCACACACACAACAGAACAATCAACACAAACAGTAACCTCAAACATCAGTCTGAAGCCTAGAACTTCTGTTGAGCCAAAGTGAAGCAACTGAAATAGCTATTAGAAGGGCTGAGAGAATTTTTTCTTTAAAATACCATTAAGGATAATTGATACTGGGATGGATAGTCTGTTACTGTCCAATTTTTAAGTTCTGTGCCATTTTCAGCTTTTTTACACAGCATGGGTTTTTACCTAGTAGTAATAACAATTATATGTAAAATGTGTTAAACTGCTAGTGTTTGATGTGATGATTTGGACCCCTCAAAAGTCTTCAAATTATACATTAGCTAACCTCTGAAACCTCTGAAATCTTAATGGAGTTACCCTGGCCCGCTCTTCCCCCTTTCATTATTTATTTTTGTCACACTTGTGTGTTATTTCAAATTACACTGTAAGCTCTCTGGGACACTTTCTCACACTTGTCCAGTGTGTAACACGAGAACCCTACCCCAACTAAACTTCTAGGAGCAGTAATACTCTTACTTATTATGATTTGCAATGCTAGAGCAACATGGGACCCAAATCAGAACACCACTGGTCATCACCTACAGCTCCCCAGCTTAAACCCTTCCAGCGCATCAGACACAATCTACAACCTATCCTGGAAAATGATCCCTCACTCTCACAGGCCTTAGGATATAGGCCAATCCTCACCTATAGTCAACCCCCCTAACCTTAAGCAAATCCTTTCTAGCAGCCACAACCCACACCTCAGATACACTCACCCAGGACTCTACCCTTGCATCAAACCTGTTGCCAACTCTGTCCACACATCTATATGAGTAACACCATCACAAGACCTAGCCACATAAGCCACATTAGAGCCTCATACAACAGCACATCCTCTAATGTGATATATGCTATCAAACACCAGCAATGCCCCTCTGCCATGTATATTGGCCAATCCGGACAGCCTCTGTGGCAAAAGATAAATGGACACAAATCAGACATCGGAAATAGTAACATATCTAAATCTGTAGGTAAATATTTTAACCTGCCTGGTCACTCAATCATGGATTTAAAAGTAGCTATTCTTTTACAAAGGAATTTTACTAACCAATTACAGAGAGTGTCTGCAGAACTGGAATTCAACTACATACATGACATCATTACCCTGTGCTCGAACAAAGACATTAACTGGCTGGTACATTACAAAGCCAGTTTCTCCTGCTTTTAACATCTGCATATTCACATCAAAAGTTGTGCATGGGACACATCCAATCCACTTAATTAGCCTAATTAACATGGGCCCTACAATTGACAGGTACTTCTTCTGCTGTTATATATATATATATCTTGGTTTCTGTTATTTCCACTCCAATTCATCTGTGGAAATAACAGAAACCAAGACAGACTCTATATATTTTTGGTTGGTCTCTAAGGTGCCAAAGGACTACTCGTTGTTTTTAAAGTTACAAACTAACACAACTAGTCCTATGAGAAGTGTAACCAATTGTTAATGCATATTTTTGTGAAAGTATTGGGTACAAAGATAAAAGCACTATTTACTTTGCTTCAGTTTCAAATATATAAAACAAGAAAAACAAGTAGGACACTGGTTGCTGTAGATTAAAAAAGCTAACACTAGGATGGAGTACAAGAAACACAAGCATGAATGAAAAAATGTGTTGTACAGCAACGGTTAAATATTGACTAAAACTTATTTAGGTTAAAATGTAATTTCCTAAAACACTAAGATCCTTTCTAAAGCACCATTCAGTGATTTCTGGTATGTGGTTGCTGTATTTTTCTCATTCTTTATGTGACGAGTTATTGAGACAATAATAATATAGATGTGTGACTAATTTTAATGTCACATAAAGCCAGAAACATACACATAATATAGTAATTATCAAAGCAACTGTCTCTAATAGCTCTTCAAGGCATCATTATCTACAAATCTGCCACTTTCCCTTTAAAAGTACAACCCTGCGCTGACAAAATCTAATTGGATGTTTATTAAAATACCAAACAAGTTAAACAAATAAGGTATGGAACCATGCCCTCCAACAAATCAGTATTTCATGCAATAATATATACTATTGAATAATAAAATATAATAATATATACATCAATATTTATGTAAAATGGGAGCTTACATTTTTAGTTGGGTTTCCTCATCTTCTTTCTCTTATACTCTTGAAAGATAATTACAGTGCAATGACACATTACAAGAAATTAAATGCACTGTGTGACTTGCACACATAATTCTACAGATCAACTGCAAGCATATATTCAGTCAGACTATATTCAGCACAGCCAAGATTATACATGCCATAATTTAAGGCAAAAGAAATCATTGTATGGAAATCACTTTGATTCTGAGGCAAGCACATATTTACATGAAAAAGAAGTATAAGGAGAAGGAATCACCCTGCATTATCATGTAAAGTTCACAGATGTTCACAAAAACAAGCACCGCTTCAAGGAACTGTGAGAGAAAAAACAAAATGGTATCATTAAACGTATTTACCACCTACCATCTAAGTCTGTTCTTTGCAACCACTATTGTTTCCACTCTTTTAATGGTAGCATATTATGTCCTCTTTTTTATTAAATGGTCAACATTCATAAAAGAAAGTCCATTTAAAATACACATTAAAATAATTTATAAATCAAACACTCCTTCCAACTACACTTTAATCTCTTTTGTAGATTAGATTTGTACCGAGGTTCATATTTTCAGAAACAAGTCATCCAGCTAAATTTATTCCTGGTACAATTTCATTGAGTTCCCACTCCTATCAAAAATCAATGGCAAATCTCCCACTGACTTCCATGGGTAGAGGATAAGGTTCTCCAGTCTCAGGCAAAAAGTCTTGCTGATATAGTGGGAAGTTTGCCTGAATATAAATTGATGGATTTGAAATTTTAAGAGGTAATTACCTCTGTGCTCTTGGTAGGAATTGCAGAAATTCAGTAATTTGAATGATCTCTCATCTCTTTGGTCGGTCCACTCTTACTAAGCCATTTTCTTCAATAAGATGGCTATTGTTAATAGGTAAATCTGGTCACAGTCTTGACTATTCTGATGAATGAGGTCTAACAGTGTATCTCAACTGGTGAGTTGCAGTTGCAAGGGGCACCAAAGGCAATTGGGGGAGAGGGAGGTGGTTTTGAAGATGTTATAACAAACAAAAGCAAATAAAATGTTACACCTGCACTTCTTGTATGCTCTTATCCTTCAAGATCAAATATTCTGTTAACCTCTCAAAACATTTGCACATAAATTATGCAAGCTTCCAATTGTTATCATGAACACATTTTTTTACTTTTACTTTTATAATGCTGGTAAGGGGGTTATGCACATTTTTAACTTTGAGTAAACAGTTGGCAATGTGAAATAGTTGAAAATCACCAATCTAACGAATTTAATATCTGTGGGGCCATGAGATGCAGCAGAGCAAGCAGTCCGGCCAGGGCTGGTGGTAGCCCAAGGCTAGCAGTATGGCTAGGGCTGGTGGCAGCAGGGCTGGAAGCCTGGCGGGGGCCTGCAACCTGAGGGGGGTGAACAGCAGTGGCCAGACTGTGAGGTCAGCAACCACTGGGCGGTAGCTGAAGCAGATGCAGGCAGGGAGGGCTGCAATTGATCTCCCCTGGTCCAGCAAACTCCCTCATTCTGAACCAGTCAGGTCTCAAGGGTACTGGACTAAGGAGGTCCAACCCGTACATACAAAATGGCTTCTAATGCATTTTGATATCCTAGTTGGAACAGGTGGGTAGAGTCCCATGCTGTATCTCAGTATATTTCTTGAAATTGGTCATTTTGACTCTACTGAAGCTTGGCATAAGCTAACAACATACCCACAATTTACTAATTTCTAGAAACTGTCCATTGTCTCTCCTCAAAAGAGATACAAATTGTTTATATTCTTTCCTATTACTGTATTTTGGAAAACACAGTGTTTAATAATCTTCTGCAACATCATTATGGCCCTTGTTCTGGACAAACATAATTCCTGAACCTTCCAAACTGCCAACTAGCAGCCAATCTGCTTAATCCTGTATCCTGGGAAATCCGAGAACAGCAGTGATTGTAAAGGAATGGGTACTAAAAATCTGCAGAAGCAAACACTATCTGCATCAATCCTGTATTCAGGGCCTGCTCATATGGAAATTTTGACAAACGTATACCAAGAAAAGATAAAACTTATTCAGATGAATATTCCATATTTTCTGGTAAAGTCAAACAATCTCTATGTTGTGCTACCGAAGCTCCTTGCTTATTTGCCTCAAAGTGCCTCATGACGTTATGAATAGACAGTAAATGAAGTAGTCTGAACTATTTTTCACTGGAGGCCTTTTCTTTTTTGGGAGTTTGGTGGTTTTATTCTTCTTTGAAGGAGGGCTACATGTAGATTTGCCAGGCATCCAGGATTGTTCTGGGGTGTCCAGGAATTAAAGATCAATTTTAAAATAAAGATTATGTCATGTGATAAAACCTCCAGGAATATGTCCACTCAAAGACAGACACAATTTTACATTAGCAGTGTTTGCAATCTTCCTAAATTTTATTTACCCCTAGAATAATCTACATATGGGATATTTCACATTTATGGATTAATCAGAGTTTATTAAAATTACAACTCAAAGGGTGCATGGGGTCACAAGACTCTCCAAGATAATTTTCTGTCTGAAATCATCCTTCTCAATTCAGAGCTTATCATATATTTTCTATCAAGATTTAAGAGTCACTAGTAACCATTGTGAAATACAGAAACTGCTTTTCACTACTGAATTGTTTCAAAGATATGTCTGATGAAATGCCTAAGATTCCTACACCCAAATGGAATGAATGGAATACAAATATTTGCAGTTCTCTCTTCAGGCATGAACATTTTCAATCAGCCATCCTCATCACAGAATAGTTTGAAAGAGAGAGAGCCAATTAGCTGCCCCAAAAGGTGAATTTAAACAAGATTCACTCTAAATTTGTTCTGAACACTTCCATCAGATTCCTTGGTACAAAAGCAAATTGTTGTACACTCTTGGAAAGAATCCCATTCTTCACAGCTGTGAACTGTTCAGGCAAGGATCAAGCTGGGCTGGCTTCAGGGGCCATGGCTTAGAGGTGGCTATTCTGCTCCAAAATCTAAGCTTTAATTTTAAAAAGTTGAAGGGGACAGATTTATATTTGCATTAAGTCCACAATCCCTTTGCACTCTGGTAGAATGCCTTGTCAGTCTCTCCTTCTGAGGATAAAAAACACAATGTGAGTTAAGTGTGAATGGATGCAGTGATGTCCACCCAAGCTTGAAGACAATCTGAAACAATGGCTTTGAGAAATAAGAACTACTCCCATTTGTTTCAGTAGGACTTTGACCCTGAAGCCTAATTATAGCATTAACCTTTCATTGCTGGATAGAGCACAAAGAAAAAAGAAGAGTACGTGAGGAAGATCAGCATAATATATTAAAAAAGGCATCTTATTTTGATGTCACAAGCAGGATAATCATGATTAATCAGCAATGTTTCACAGACCATCACTATTTTCCCCCCTCCCCATTTGACTTTTGTATTGGGAATTAAAGGAGTCTTCCTTTATATACAATACATGTTAAACTTTTAAATGCAATCAGTGGTAATCAACCAGCCGCCTACTTTCCCTAGCCTTTCTTTGTCAGGTAATACAATTGGAAAGATCCTTGGAATAAAGGCAGTGTAGCTTTGGCCCTATTGGCCAAATATGCGGAGAGATTCTAAGATAAGGCAAGACAGTATTTAAGCTCATGATTTGAAACAGACAACTCTAACAAGGAATATCCGTGATTAGATTACAGAGGCCAAGCAAATTCCTGTTTCAACAAGAGAATGGACAAAGACCTAAAAAAAAATTCTTTAGCACAACAAGTGCTCTCTCCCTAAATCTTATGATTATCTTTAATAGTGGTTCAAAAAATTACTTAGACTATCTGGTAAAAATCATCCCTAATCTGAATGATATTTAGAAAAAGTTCAAACAATGTGATGTTTCTTTCAACACCTTCCCTCTTCTGATCTAACTATATTAGGTGGTCAGAGCTCAGTCAGAACTAAAACCTCTTCTCCCCAAACATCTGCAAATAATTTCTTTCAATACCTTTGATATATTAATAAATTGCCAAGAAAGGGGAATGGTTATCTCAGGAGTATCTCAGTTTATTTAACTGATAATTAAATTCAGAACAGTTCCCCTTTTCTTCACAGGGTGAGATCTTACCCAGACAGACAGAAGTTGTTGTTGTCCAATGGATGCTCTGTGGCCTATAATAGCTGAAATAGTGATTTCAGTGGATGAGTATCTTTATCATTATAAACACTGTCACAATCAGCACTAATTGGCATCCTTGTTGGCAGCTTCATCAGAGACCCAACCATGAGTGGGTGCAGGGATTGAATTACTTCCTCAGTCCAAATGGTGTTCCATTTTTTAATCTGAGGCATGTTCCGATGTTAGGAAGGCTAAAATTGTCTAGTGTTTTTACCAGATAGTCTAAGTAATTTTTTGAACCACTATCAAAGTTAATCATAAGATTTAGGGAGAGAGCACTTGTTGTGCTAAAGAATTCCTTTTTAGGTCTTTGTCCATTCTCTTGTTGAAACAGGAATTTGCTTGGCCTCTGTAATCTAATCACGGATATTCCTTGTTAGAGTTGTCTGTTTCAAATTATGAGCACCCTAAGCCTAAATACTGTCTTGCCTTATCCGGTCTTGCCATTTTAGCCTTCCTAACCTTTCCTAACATCGGAAAGGTTGGCAGCCCCAGAACTAAAATAGATCAACTCTGTTATATTGGCACTAGAAAGCTGGGATGGCTCACCTATTCTATATTTAATTTTACTCTTTTGGGTTACCACTCCTGTTAATATCTGCAACTCTTCAGATAACACACATTTATGGGATTGTAGTTTATAACCTAAAAGTATAATGATTTTGTAAGACCAAAAAGCCATTTCTGCCTTTTCTTCCCTCCAAGGGACACATGAAATCCTGGGCTACTCACAAACATCCATTGCTAGCACTGAAGAACTTATATGTGAGAGGACTGATAATACTTATGACTTATGACCAACCACAGCAGGAAAAGCTCAAGTCCACTAAAAACAGGCAAATGAGCATCCTTTCAGTTGAAGCATGGCATAAATAACACTGGGGCAAGTAAAGTAGCAGCATGATTAAGCTTCTCTTAACCTAGATGATGCTGGCTCTTGATTCTGGCTCTTTATGTTAACAATTTAATTACTGGGATGTGAACACTGATGCCCAGAATAATTTTGCCTGATTACGCAAAATTTGTCCATGTTGTCTTTTGATAGTACTGTACCTCTTTGGCATTGGTGGCCTGATTCTTGATGGGAAGCCTCGTAGTTACACAAGACTTCCCATCAAGAATACAAGGTAACTGCAAATACCGTCAGTAATTCAAGCAATAGGTATGGTAAAACTGACACAAAGATAAGGTGAAACTATCAAAATGCCCTTACAATGTGATAATATACTTTGTTGACCATAAAGCATTATCGTTCTTTACATGGTTTCTTTCTTGACATGGATATTGCTGAGAAAGAAGGCCTAGTAAAAGAGATGCAGACACTAGTCAGTCAGCAAAACGTATGTAAAATGTGATTCTCAACTTTTTGGTGGCCACCAATACACTTCATTTGGATACAAAAAAGGTTAGGGAGCATCTTTCCATTGGGGTGTTATATATTATAAGAGTGGCATAAATATATGACCCTTGCAATAGACTGCATGTCTACTGTAGTCTCACAAACAGTTGGATTTGTTTATAAATGTCTAAGGGACAAAATATTTATTTTCACTGTTCTTATTCTTATTACTGTAGATGCAAATGCCCAGATGTCTCCTTTGGAATTGAGGCCCCACTATGCTTGTTACTGTACAGATATATAAGAAAAAATGGTAGCAACATCAAACACCTATTTTCAGAATGTTGGACAAAACTTTGTGAAAGGGGAGATGTGAGCACTAATTATAATGTGCAGACATTTTCTCATAGTTGTGGCTTTCTTCATATGTAGATGGATCATAGGCGTGAATTTTTTGAAAGGTTCCTTATGTAACTAACAATCAGTTACAGTAGACTTCCGATAATCCGGAACCTATGGGACTTAGGTGGTGCCGGATTATCAGATATGACGGACTATCAGGAGGTACTATAAGCAGGTTATATATATACTGTATACATTATATACTGTATATAAAGTGTTCTTAACCCTTTTTATTGTACATACTGTATGCAGTATACTGTAATGTTTTAGGTTTTTTAAGCCTTTTTTACCCTTTTTGCTCAGTTCAGCTGCTGCCACTGTTACCTTGTGACTCATTCTTTGACAAAGCTCACTCACTAGGCTCTTGCCATTTTGATGCTGGGCTATCAGGAGTGCCGGACTATTGGATGCCGGACTATTGGAGTTTTACTGTACTTGCTCCTTAATTTAAGATCCTTGCTTGAAAACAAAGTGACCTAAATCTTTTTGTTGTTGTTGTTGCTTTTTTATATATGTTTACCTCAATTATTCAGTTTACTTTCAGTTGCCTTAATACAGTTTGCCTTAGTACAGTATCTGAAGCTGTAAAGCTGTCATTAATCTCTGATACCCTTTAAACCCCTGGCTATAAAAAGAACTGTGTGAGGTTTGCTACAAAAGTCATTCAGTTTCACCACATTTCAAGAAAGGAGCAAAGGTCATGGATCAGCTACTGAAGCTCATCATGATGAAGCTTCTATGTGTTACAAAAAGGATCTAGCTATCTTCAAGAATAGTAACCTTTTGACTGGTTTATCTATATTTCATTTTGAGCGAGTATTTCAAAGAATTTTGGACAGAATCAGGATTAGTCAGTGTAAATAGAATCATAGGACAAGAAGGGACCTCAAGAGGTCATCTAATCCAATTCCCTTCACTCATGACAAAATTATATAGACCAGCCCTGACAATCTAACTTGCTCTTAAAAATCTCCAGTGATGGAGATTATAATACATATTCCTTTATGTATGGCCACCTCATTTCCCTGATTCAGGTTTCCAGAGTATAAGGATTAGACAAATTGACAGATAAATTCTGACAGGCAAAGAAGTTACTATTATTTCCTTCATTAACTGCTTGCTGGGCACAAACAATGAAATCTGAAAGTCAGTCTGTATGTTTTCTGGCTCATGCCTCATCACCAGTAATCCCAAGATGTATTACAGAGTGGTTGCCTTTACAATGTTCTCAGAAGTCTTTGCTACCATAGTGTTCATGTTATTCCCTATGGCTATGTCTACCCTGCCTCTTTTTTGCGGAAGAGGCAATGCTAATGAAGCGCTCATTAGCAACTTCTCGCGCTGCACTTGCATATTCTCTTCCGAAGCTTTTTGCGCAAGTGGTTTTTGCACAAAAACAAGCAGTGTAGATGGGTCCGTTTTGTGCAAAAAAATCTCTTTTGTGCAAGATCTGTATACCTCCTTTTTTTGAGCCATAAGTATCTTGTGAAAAAGGGTTTTTTTTGTGCAAAATAGACCCGTCTACATGGCTTGTTTTTGCGCAAAAACCTCTTGTGCAAAAAGCATTGGAAGAGAATATGCAAACGAAACATGAGAAGTTGCTAATGAGCGCTTCATTTGCATTGCCTCTTCCATAAAAAAGAGGCAGTGTAGACATAGTCTATGTGTTTCTTTCATAGGAAGAATGGGGAAAGCAGTGCTGACATTATCTAGCATAGGGTTTGGCAACCTTCAGCACACGGCCCATCATTTTGTTTACATTGACCACAAGCACGGCCCCCTGGCTCCCAGGGGCTGTAGTTAACTGTTTCTGGACAATGGGATCTGCAGGAAGCAGCAGCCAGCATGTCGCTGCAGCCTGTGCTGCTTTCCCACAGCTCCTGTTGGCCTCGAATGACAAACTGCAGCCAATGGTTCAAAGAGTCACCTGAAGTCTAAATAGTCTCTCATTTTATTAAGGAGATGGACTTGCAGATCCAGATGATATATGGCCTTTTGCAAATATTCAAGTGGGAATAGAGGTTGCAGGGTTCCTCCCTTTGCATTTTCATGGAGAGGTAAAGCCTAATCCTACTGGAGAGCTAGTCCACAATTAATAAAAGTCTTGTTAATTGTCCATCAGGGATGCACGTGGGCAGAGTAATAGAACCATCCTCCTCTGCAGTGGGCATTTGGGCTAGCCAGCCACAGAGAAGGTAGCATACAATGAACTATTGCAAAGGTTGTGGAGATCCTGAAACACTATATGATTCCTAGAAAGAGTTCTGGATAAATCACCCAGAATCTCTCCTATGTCTCCAGCTGCAGTTCAACCCTCCTGCAATCCTATGACCTGATGGTCCATTCAGGGGCCTTGGCCCCTGTTTTACTCTCTCTCAATATGGAACACTTATTGATGGCATCAGTGGAAGTTTCACCACAGAGTGATGACAGTATACAACATTGTATCAGGGTATATTATATATATTGAGATGTGAATCTACAGCTACCTATTTACAAATCATTTAAATCCACAGTCAGATGATGGCCACTACAGAGGAGTGGATAAGAGAACTAATGTCCTGATCTGGTGAACTTCCTTACATCAGCTCCACTGATGTTAGTGAGGCTCTGTGTCAGTACAAACATTCAGTGCTTGGAGCAGCTTACAAGACTGGACCTCTCTGAAAACATGTGAAACAGGTCAAAAAAGGAAAAAGAAGAAAATGAGAGTAGCCGTAACAGCAGAAACTAGAGAAACAAAAGTTCTGTTGGAACATGCAATATAATAGGAAGTGTAAAACCATTTTTTGTGTCAGTAATAGATAGTTGTTATCAGTAGATCAGTCAGTAGCCTGGGAAATCTTATTTTTAAGGCCGTCCTTGGTGACATAAGATAGGTGCAAATACGATGATTAAGTTTTACCACCAAATATGCATTGAATAGAACTGGTCACGCTTTTTCAAGTTGTTGAAATTTCAAATAAAATAGCCAAGAAAAATGTTAACTTTTTTTTAACCAGCTCTAACACTTAGCTTGCAGAGATTCCCTAGACAAATTTTTTGTTGAAGCTTTCTTTATCCATTAATTGTGATCATTTCTCTATGTAGACTATCCATAGAGACAAAATCCTGGCCCTACTAAATTAAATGATAAAACTTCCATTGAGTTTGATGGGGCCAGGATTTCACTCAAGTATGTAAGGCAAAGAAAACAAGGAAAGTAAATTGGGAGGTATTGCAAATACCAGTGATAACTTAAAAAAAAAACAATACTAAGGCTAGGTGTACACTAGGGGGCAATATTGAACTAAGGTATGCAAATCCAACCACGCAAATAGCATAGTTGGAGTCAATGAATCTTAGCTCGAGTTACCAGGGTTCTCCAGGAGAAACTTTCCCGTTGCCTCCTCTTATGCATCTTGATTCAGTAGAGTACCAAAGTCAATAAGAGCATGATTAACAGTCGATTTAGTGGATCTTTACTAGACCCACTGAATCCAGCCCTCGGGGATAGATCCCTGCATTCCCAGTCTCCACATAGGTGTAGACAGGGACAGAGAGAAGGCAGAAAATGATCGTCATAAGGGCTTTGCGCAAAAGGGTTTTTCTTGCGCAAGACGGGCCAGTGTAGACAGCCCCGTCTTGCGCAAGAGCCTGGTCCGCGAAAATGGCGGATCATTAGTTATGCAAATGAGGCTCAGCGATATTCTAACGCTAAGCCTCATTTGCATAGCTTTGGCGCAAAAGCGCGCCAATGTAAACGTAGCCATCCTGTTTTGGGCTGCAAATGTAAACTTTGGGTAACTTATTGAAAAGCACTTGGGGCATATTTTAAATGTACACAAAATGCATAGCTGGAATTGGCTTACCTTAAGCTGAGCCATGTCTGGTGTCCACACAGCGGGAGGCCAATGGGAACCAACACTCCCACTGGCTTCCTGTACCCCTCTCAAAAGGAGGAATACCAGATATCAGCGGGAGATGCCCGGAGCATTTCATTTATGGGTTTACATTAGATCTGCTAAATCGAATGCTACAAGATAAATCTCCAGTGTCAATCTTCTCATAAGTATAGATGTGCCCCTAGAGATTTAGATCAGAACTTAGTGAGATTTTTGAAAGTCCCATTGGGCATTAAGGGATTTCTGGATATCTCACTAGCTGCCTATCCTTAGACACTTACATGTCTTTAAGAATCTGGCCATTAAAGCCTAAATGTCTTTGAATTCCAGTCCTTTGACTTTCAATGCAACTTTAGCTCCTAATGAATTAGGAACCTTATACAACTTTTGTGCTTCATTATACCACCACTACAACATTCTGCATAAAGTTCTAAATTGTTGCATAATACCAGAAAAAATTCAAGAAAATCATCTATGGGTAAACAGATTAATTAGAAAAAAATACTGGGTCAGATTTATCTCTGTTATAACTTCACTGATATCAACAAAGTTAGACTTGAGCAAATGAAAACTAAGGGGTTGTTTATCACTATATAAAGACACCAAGAAAGCATAATCAGTATAATTAGAAGCAGTGGGATGAAACCAAGGAGCAGAAAAGGTGAGAAATATTCATAAAATTAATTTGTATCAGACTAAGGAGTAGTCTTAATGGACGGGAAGAAAGGGCCATAAGGGGTACGTCTAGACTACACCTCTCTGTTGACAGAGAGATGTAGATTAGGCACGTTGAAATTGCTAATGAGGCAGGGATTTAAATATCCCGTGCTTCATTAGCATAAACATGGCCACCGCTTTTTTCGAAATGGAGCTTTTTCGAAAAAAAGGCAGTCTAGACGCGGATCTGTCAAAAATAAACTCTTTTTCGAAAGATCCTGTAAACCTCAATTTTTGAAGAATGCAGGATCTTTCGAAAAAGGGTTTATTTTTCAACAGATCCACATCTAAACTGCCGGGTTTTTTTTAAAAGGCTCAGTTTAGAAAAAAAGCTGCAGCCATGTTTATACAAATCAAGTGCGGGATATTTAAATCCCTGCCCATTAGCAATTTCGATGTGCCTAATCTACATCTCTCTGTCGACAGAGAGGTGTAGTCTAGACACGGCCAAGCTGTTGTACAGGTAAATGACTTGCATTTAAGAACAGGCTGCAGGCAGCAATCTTGCTTGGTAGTGGACAAAAGCTCTTAATGGATATTATCCCATTCTAAATCCTTTAGGCTAAATTACACTAGTGAACCATCATTATTATTTTATTTTAGTTAAATCATGTACCAGGCACATGATTGCTGCAAGTATTGTATACTCTGAGCATCATTATTTTCTTCCAGTCTTTCTTGTTATTTTGTTCCATAGACAGGTACACTTATTATTGAAAATAAGAACCAGCTATGCACGCTCCGAGCTACCCAACAGCAAAATGGTGCAGATAATTGTTAATTTTTCATGTTATCTCAAATGAGCATGCATGTATGCACATATCCCCCACCCACACATGAAAGAATATCTTTTCTCACTGTGCCTAGGATTTCTTAATCAGTATTCCTCAAAGTCCTGAAGCCAAGTTTTTAACTGTCCTTAGGCTGTCTATCTCTTCTCAATTTCTATGGAATATTGATTCCTGACTTAAAAGTACAACTACTCACATAATTAAGCTGCTCAGGTGAATACGAATTCCAGTGGGTTAAAAGGATATTTTAAATGCATAGCTATTTCAATTATTAGAAAGTAGGGGCAATATTAATTGTATTTTTCAAAATTTGTTGCCACATGGCTTTAGAAAAAAGCTTATAATATAGGTAAATGCTACACTTTGGGATGTAATCCACATCAAGATATTTGTGTTTATTTGCTTTTCAAAAGCACCTGAGGAAAAATTGTCTAGAATAGTTTATAATTATTGGTTTCTTAAAGGTCAGAAAGATCATTCCAATACTAAACTCAAGAGTACAGATGTTGGATCTTGAGATTGCCAGAACTCCAGCACTTTGTATATTAATCAAATGGAAGCACAACATAAATTCACTTTATATAAGCTATCTGGATGCATCTCTCCACAGTCTAGCTACAATTTAGGCAGATTTAATACACAGTTCCTCAGGCTGCCCTGCCAATTACTTCTGTGCTGACCTGGAAGGATCATTAATATTAGGGAGTCGAGAGGCAATTCAATTTCCACGCTGGCTCAACCCTAAGCCTCTTCTAAGTAAAGGCTGTCAGCTGTGTCAAATTATGTATGATGCCTAGGTGATGTGGAAGACTGTCTATTAGGGAGTGAGTTGAGCGGGAAATGGCAAACTCATTTCACTAAATTTTCAGGCTGAACTTGTACTATAGTCTAAAATGTCAAACAGTCAGAGTTATTGGAATTGAGATAACCTAATGTAACCAAAACTATTCAAATAAAACCGTGATAGGAGGAGGGGAAAACAAGATTAGCATTAGAGATTATCAGTATGAGAAACACAGTACACATTAAAATTTTAACAAATGTGAGCATGTATGTTTAAAACACTATGTTGATAAAATCCCTGTAAAAATTCTTTCTGTTAATGAAAACCTGTCATTTACATAGTACATCCAGTACACCACAATGACCAAGTTTTGATATTTAGTCCTATAACTTCTAAAGATAGGAGCATCATCTGTTATCCAAATATAGATTCTGCTGTCTAAAAGACTCAGATAACTTAGATCCAATTCTATACAGAACCCTCTTATAAACATGTCATAAAAGTACAAAACTCCACTCAACATACCAGTTAATGTTTTCAACTTGTAAATCAAAGCACATTCCTACAATGCTTCTCCTAAATATATGCTTCTTCAACTAATTTGAAACAAAACAAGTTATTAAGGAAGCTTTTCCTCCTTTATCTTCTATCTCATAATAAGTGTAAAATGTGAAAATAGACTTTTTCTGGTGTAGCGGTTGCTAGCTTATCTCCCTGCTATTATAGAGATTCCTACCTCATCCCCTTTAAAGACCTTAATCCCCTTTCATTCACTCCACTCTTCCTCACCTATTGTCTGTACTCACTACCAGCATACAGTTGTCCCATCTGGCAACAGTCCTGATTTTCGTAGCTTTAATTCCCATGGTGCATGCAGGCTCTATAATACCAAGGCATTTTCACTATTTTTGTGAAATCTAATAACTGGGATCACATTGCTCCCAAAGGAGCTCAATGCTCTCTCTCTCTCTCTCTCTCTCTCTCTCTCTCACACACACACACACACAAACACAAATACACACCTTGATACTTGTTTTCACGTATCATGGTAAGCTATGTAATCAATGCTATTTTAAATAGATGTTTTGGAAGTTTGTTAATAAAAACAGCCTTGCTTTGGATGTTACAAATGAGCAAGTTAATACTCAATCTTATAAAAAACACACAAACACTTTCATTATCATTGGCATGCAGATATTTCCACCCTAAATAATTTATATGAATTTCTAAAAAAGAAATATAACGCTATTTTGCATTACATTTTATGAAATATATGTTCATCAGATTTAGTCATTCATTTTTATGCATTTTATGTTAATAAAACATGCATATAACTCACAGAAATTCCAGTTCTGCAAATGCTCAGTAAGAAACAAAAATAAACAAACCAAAAAATCCATGTGTGTATATGCACACCACAAACACACATTATGTGCCAAAATAAAAAGCATGCATGGTCAGGGTTTAAGCATTTTTTTAGCCAGAATAATTAATAGGTTATTAACAACAACACAGACTGGCAATTATTTTAAGCAGTTTTTATTCATGCTTTCATTGGAGGCTTCTGAATTTTCCCTCCACCCCCTTCTTTACTCTCTTGCAGCAACATGCTAAAAAAATCTCTATGGCGTAGAAAAGCAGCAGATAAAAAGGAAACATTCATGCTGAGGTTTTAAAGCGTTATTTTCTTGTAAAGAGATATTAAAATTTAAAAGCCTTTCTATCTTTAACATATATTGTGCAGAAATTTGATCTCAATATTAATGGCATGCAATCTCCAAGGAGATGTAGTCTAATAATTTTTTAAAAAGTCATTTTTAGTAATCAGTGCAAATGCCTTTTTTATTTTGCTGTTAAACTAATGGTATCTTAAACCCTGCATGCTGCAGTGCTTTAGCCTGTGCTCTGCATCAGCTGTGATAGAAGAAGCTACCTGAGAGGTTTCACAGTGCCATTTCATATCCATGTCTGCCTGGCTACCCTGCGTGTTTATAGCTTTTTTCTTAATTCTTAATGGAAATCCTAGGAAATTTAGTCCATCCTCTGAAATCAATACTGATGACAGGAGAGCTCCCTGACTCAGTGGGAGATCAAGATGATAAATTGCCTGCGCATCAGCCTGGCCTATCAGTGCCCTGCACACAGATGGGCGAGAAAAGACACAGAGAAGGCTCCATCCGTCACGTGTCACAGGAAAGCCAATGGCTGACACGCTGCTGCAGGAAGAGATGCTGCAGTTTGTTCTGCAGATGAGAAATACTGTATATCACCATCAAGCGCCAGTATAGCAAAGCTCTGGCAGAATAGCTGGCTTATTCCCTAGCTCTTCAGTGTAGATACTAAGGGAAGGTGCAGTTTTGATTTAATACATGCATCATATGATTCCATTTATAGAGACTTTTGCCTGCATAGCTTTACACTCTATCCGAAAGTGATTAAAGCAGGGAGGAGGATATAATGAGTCCTAATGCCCTGATCCTTTTAAAATATTGTGATGTATTTCTCTTCAGCTGATTACTGTGTTTTAGCTTGCTATTAAATTAAACTGTTCAATTAGCATGCATCTCTTTATATCTCTTTATAATCGCCTCAAAGCCCCATAACTGTAATTATAATTTGTTCCCAAGCTAATGAATGACCGTTTTTTCTATGTCATGTTTATAAGCAGTATTTTATGTGATTATTCAATAAAGACAATTATGTCTCAAAAGTGAAAAAAACCCAAACAAAATCAACAACAAAATATGGAAGGTTTAGCTTCATTTCCAAAGCCCCCCAAATACTGAGTGACTAAAATATTATTCCATGTCTGAGACATAGACTTATTTACCATAACACTGTCTAACTATACAAGTTACAATAATTCTTTCATAAGGAGAGAATGAACATCTGGGTTACCATATGGAAACCTTTTCTAAAGTACATCTGCTATCATTGATCACAGTGCAACAAGAGATATATTGCAGTTTTTCAAGGGAAGTGAAATGGTTATGTCAGGTTTGACAAAGAAGGTTACCTATACAAAATTCTGTAGTGTTTTCTCACTAAGACACATACAACTGAACAAATAAACAAATCAAATTTTATTTGACTGCTATGGACACTGAAAACATAACTTTTAAAAGCAATATGATTCTGCTTGTATTGTCTCTCTATACGATACAAAGCTGTGCTCTGCAAATTTTCACTCAGATTAAATAAGTCATGACAGCTCCAAGGGTTAATATTATCAACTGCCTATCTCCTTCTCCTTTAGGGCTTTTGCAGAATCATTCAAAACTGCTTTGAATAATGAATATCTACAGTAAGAAAGAAGACAAGCGCACTCTGGAATCTGAAGGATGAAATTAACTAAGCAATTACTTTAACAAAAGCCCAGAGAATATAAGCTATTTTGAACATTCTGAACTTCTCTGTTTTATTCTGGGTTAGAATGTTGCACACTTCATTATTTAGCAGTATTATTTCCTTTGATTTTTGGTGTTGATACTAGTTTTCAGGTCAGAATGATTCAATGCAGCCTCTCATATAAGCACAACTGTGTCTCTCAAAAAAAATGGAACTGATCCTTCCTATGACTTCAGTGGAAGCTGTAGGTCATCAGAACTATGTGGGAATGAAGTCCATAGTTTCCTCAAAGAACACTATTTTAAATATTTTTAAATCAATACTCTTTTTTGTAGGACAGGATAAGCAATCCTTTATTAAGTTACGCAAGAAATATACCTATCGAGACATACACATAAATAGCACCTAAAGACTAACATAAAGTCCGATAAATAAAAGTAATTGCTATTTCAGATCAACCCTTACACACCAATACAATGAGAAAACCGATTAAATAAGATTGATTCTAATATAAGAAATTTCAAGGCCTTTTCAATATCATATGTTTAGGATTAAGTTCTGTGAACATGCACATGCGATTCAGTAGGTACCATGTATGCCCAAATATTGGCAGAATTTAGACCTTATGTTTTCAACTAGTCAATATTTTAATTGCAAGCTTGTATAACATAGCATTCTACATCCTGCAAACTATGAAATAATTGTTAACAGGGCTAGTCAGCAAAGCGGATGAATGCATTACCCTTATTGGACCTCTATTTGAATAAACTCACATTACTTGTGATCTAGCCAATATTTCTGCTTGAACAAAGGTCATTAATGATAAAGAAAATGCTGTGTTGCTTCTAGAAAGTGTAGTTATTATTTCCGTATTAATGTATAGTATATTTAGTATGGTACAGGGAACAAATTAAGGGACAGTCCATGCTCTGAGTTTCCTACCCCTGCACTGTACCATAACTAGAATAATTGAGATGGAGTCTTACTGTAAGCTGTAGCAGAAAGCAATAGAAATGGGAAGCAAGTGGGATTAGAAAGCATGAGACACACATACATTTCTTCTGGGTTTGTTGTAGCAAGGGCCAGCAAAGCCTGAAAATTCCACTGGGCATGGATCTTACCTATATTTTGACAGCTGTTAGGAGAAATGAAAAATCTCCTGTTAGGGCAAATTTGATACTTCCTACAAGGGTTGGGAAGTCCCTAGCATTTGTCTGCAAGTGGTTCTTTTGCACAAAGGTGGAAGCAGGATTGTGAATATGGGGTGAGGAGGGAAAAAGGGGACAGTGGGTGCATAGCTCTACAGCAAATCCTGTTTGCTCCTAAACATATGACATATAAAAGGCCTTGTAATTTCTTATATTTGAATCAATCTTATTTCATCGGTTCACTCACTGTATTGGTGTACAAGGGTTAATCGGCAATAGCATTACCTTGATTTATGGCCTTTATATTAGTCTTTAGGTGCTATTTATATGTATGTGTCTGTAGGCATATTTCTTGCAGAACTTAATAAAGGATTGAAAATCCTGTTTGCTATACTCTGCAAGGCTGTGTCTAGACTGGCCAGTTTTTTGCGGAAAATCAGCTACTTTTCCGCAAAAACTGGACAGCTGTCTACATTGGCTGTTTGAATTTCCGCAAGAACACTGACTTCCTACAGTAGGAAATCAGTGCTTCTTGCGGAAATACTTTGCCCTTTCCGTTCGGCCAAAATTCCCTTTTGCGCAAATCATTTGTGCAAAAGGGCCAGTGTAGACAGGACGGCATTGTTTTGCGCAAAAAAGCCCCGATCGCGAAAATGGCGATCGGGGCTTTTTTGCGCAAAAGCGCATCTAGATTGGCACGGACGCTTTTCCACAAAAAGTGCTTTTGTGGAAAAGTGTCCATGCCAATCTAGATGCTCTTTTTCCGAAAATGCTTTTAATGGAAAACTTTTTCATTAAAAGCATTTCCGGAAAATCATGCCAGTGTAGACATAGCCCAAGAGTATATCAGAGGTCAAGAATCTACTTCTGTGGAGTTATTCTCCCAGCAACTTTGCTAAAGAGATTCAAGGATTACTGCACGGCTTCAGATCTGCTCTGCATACTTGGGGAAGGCTTCCTTCCTTGAAGATTCCAAGCCCATGATCTATATTTGGGTTGTGCTTTGAGTGAGAGGATTGGGGGGAAACAACCACCATTTGGGTTTGTTATTATTAAAATCATGTGAAGTTAGACTACTAAATGAAAGTACATGTATTTTAAATGGGCCAAAGTGGGACATTTTAATATATTCTTTACTCAAGCTTCCATAATCTCATTATTTGGCTCCCCAAATGATGTCAGTATTATCTACAGTTTCATGCTTGAAATATGATGTTCAGTATCTTGATTTTGTGCTATCTCCACAAAATGTTAATAAATAATAAAAATAATAAATGGTTCCCATGTTTCCACTTTAACTAATTGGTGGATGAATGAGATAGTGTGATGGGGCAGTTGCCCTGCACTGAAATATAAAGGATTAAAACAGCCTTGGGAGAGGGCTGAGGCTAGAAGCAAATTGGGAGATGGCTTGGTGCAGGGCTATATAAAAAAAGATGGCTGGTCAGGAGAAGCACACTATTGCTTCAGCGTTGGGGAGAGAACGACCTAGTTGCCTGCTAGTCGGGTACGTTGGGCAGAGGGGAGAAGGCAGGGAGAGCCCCAGGCTGAGGCCCAGTGACAGGGACCCAGGGAAGTAGTAGGGTTGCAAAGGAGCATCCAGGGCAGGAGAACACAGCAGGTTCACATCCCCTTGCCAGTGAGTGTCCATTTCAGACTGCAGTTTGTCTCAATTAGATGACAACTGGCAGTGGGTCACTAAAGCAAAGTAGGTATAGGGCTTGGGGTTCCCTGGAAGAGGACCCCAGAGTGTGTGGGGCAGTACCCTGAGGGAAGAATGCCATGGTCTGGGAGGAATATGGGTCTGGACAAGTGATGGAGAACAGTCAAAAAGATAATAGTGGGTAAGACACCACCAGGAGAGGGCTCTCTGAGGGTGGGCTCAGCTTATTCATGGAAATGATCAGTGAGTCTCAAACCCATTACAGGTAGTTTCAACAAGAGTATGTAAGAAGGATATCAGATCCTGAATCTCAAGCTCATATAGGTTCCTTTATATAGTAAGGATGCTAAAAGCTGCAGTCTTTGGGTACATCTAGACTACATTGTTTTTTTTTAAAAAACTGCCCTTTTTTCGAAAAAAACTTCACCTGCATACACACTGCAATCGCGTTCCTTTGAAATTAAATCGAAAGAATGCAGGGGTTTTTCGACATTGGTAAACCTCAAATTATGAGGAAGAATGCTTTTTTCAAAAGAGCTCTTTCGAAAAAAGGCACGTGTGGATGCAGAACAGAGACATTTTTCGAAGGAAGAGGCAATAGAAAAAAAGCACAGGTGCCCTGGTGGCCATTCTGTAAATAGCTATCAGAGCTTTCTTTTGAGAGTGTGTCCATGCAGTCTGGACACTCTCTTTCAAAAACGCAGATGGCTTTTTTGATCCGGTTTTGAAGTGTGGATGCTCTCTTTCGAAAGAAGCTTGCAGTCTAGATATACCCTCCCTGTACTGCCAGTGGAAATGTGGTACAAGTATTAATTGCTTCATTTGATTAAAAGGATAAAACCCAGACTCTGGCTGTCCATTGTGAAATCTGTCCTGTTAACAATAGAAACAAGTTTATAGCACACAATTTGCTCAGATTATTCTTCACATTTATCAGTGTTTGACTTTTACACATTTAGTGAAACATGATAATGAACACCAACTCTCTTCTTCTACCCATACTCAAGAACTGTCATGTTAATCAGAGACAATGGGTTATATTGACACATCTATATCCTGATCAATAACCATTAAGTTATTGCAACATGCAATATTTATAAAGGTGTCTTATTCCAAAAAATCCTGAAGCATTAAAAAAAACTATGATTCCAGTTTAAAAAAACAATTAAAAGACTGCTTAAATGTAAGCACAACTGACAACACACCCACATATGGAGATGGTCGAGGGAAGTTGACAGAACACTTCAAACCTATGCTCTCATAAAAGGGGCTAACAGATTTTTAATACACACAGCAAAGACACCTGCATTTTGAACACACACCTGAGATTACATAAATATTACATAGCTCACAAAAAGGAAAGACTGAGCCAAACTTGATCAGATTTGGTTCACATACATATATGTATACAGTGGGATATGTACAGTGTACTTATAAGCACGTGTGCACACACATACACTCACACACACACTTGCATAGTGGTTGCTATTCAAAATGAATGACTGCAGAGTGCAGATAATTATATTTTTTATGATTTAGTCTGTCCTTATACAGTATGAGGATGCATCTCATCTACACATTAGGGCTTAACTCAAAATAAGTTACACAAATTGAGCTATGTCAATTGCGTAGCTTATTTCAAAATAGCTTATTTAGTAATTGGGGGCATTTACACAGCACCTATTCCAAAATAGAGCACTCTTCCTCCGACTTCCCTTACTTCTTGTACAATGAGGGTTACAGGAATTGGAGTAAGAAGCCGTCCAGCTTGACAGTATTTCAACATTATTTCGAAATAACTGCCTGCTGTGTAGACACAGATTAAGTTATTTCAAAATAACTAGTGTTGCTGTGTAGATATACCCTTAGAGGCCAAAAAGGCTCCCCTTCTGCTGATGTGTTTTGGGCACACAACATTTGCACCCACAATTCATCTGCAAATAGGAACTGGAGTTCTAGTTTCTCTACGATCTGATCACAGACATAAATGTGACACTTTAAGCAAAAATACAGATTTTCATAACAGTTAACTTCTGTATTTACAAATGTTGCAGATGAACATGGAATAAGCAAGAGAATTTGAAGGTTACCACTATATGATTGTATGTGTGCACTTGTCCATATGTCTAGCTGTCCAGAAGAGCAATTTATAAACTAAAATGCATTACCTGAAGCTTGTAAAGTTCTTTGTAAATGAAAAAGAAATGTAGTTTCTAAATACAAAAGTCTAAGTTTTCACTAAGTAAAATGGTAATGCCATTGGACCAACTTCTGTTGGAGAGAGAGACAAGTTTTTAAGCTTACACAGAGCTCTTTTTCAGGTCTCGGAAATGTACTCGAGGTCAAAACAGCTAAATACAAGGTGAAACATTTTGTTTAACATAAGTAGTTCATACATATTTCTAGAAACCATTCAAGTGGTAAAATGCAACAGAGGGTGGGAGGGTTAGCTGGTTAGAGACTGTGGTAATAAGCTATAAATCCAATGTCTCTATTCAATCCATGATTTTCAGTGTCTAGCAAAGTTATGATTTAAGTTCAGAGGCTTATCTTTTGGAAGTGTCCTGCAGATTTCCTTTGAGGATGAGAATTGAGAGATCAGATAGAGAGGCACCACTTTATAAACATTGTTTACCCACAGGTGATATGATGTTTTTGTCCTTATCATTTTTAATTTGAAAACACAGTGATTTTCTCATTTCACCAACATAGTTGCTATTGGGCAGTTTAGTGAGTTGGAAGTAGTGTTCTGATCCATGTCGTACACGACAAGTTGTGAGCGGCATGCGTAGGATTCATGGATCTTGAAAGTTGTGTTGAGGAACAGGTACCTCCTCATCTGCCTTTCTGCTCTCCTGAGTGGAGCCATGTCAAAGAACCCCTTCACCTTGAATGGTCCCTTGAAATAAACTAGAGAATCTGTTCCACCTTGTGATAAATTGTGACACTCTGCATACATTTCCCAGAACTGAAGAAGAGTACTGTGTAAGCTTAAAAACTTGTCTCCCTCACCAACAGAAGTTGGTCCAAAAAAAGATATTACCTCGTCCACCTTGTCTCTATAATATCCTGGGATCAACACATTTACAACTCCCTTGTTCTGACCAACTGGACCATTTCCTCGGTCAGATGTAACATCCAGAATGAACAACTGTCCTTCTAAGACAGCAGTGGCTAATAACCGGTGCATGGGCTGGACAGAGTTTGCCAGGGTTAGTCCTTTGCGGGACATCAGCACTTTATTTATCTGTGCTTCCATGGGTGCAGCTGCTTGAAGCTCCCATTAGCCATAGATTGCCATTCCTGACCAATGGGAGTAGCGGGAAGTGGTGTCCTGGTCTGCGCCACTTCCCACAGCTCCCATTGCCCAGGAAGGGGGATCAGCAGGAGCTTCAAACTGCCATTCCTGCAGAGGCACAGGTATATTAAGTGCTGGCAGCCTGCCAGGGGCTAACCCTGGCAAACTGGTTCTGTCTTTTTTACCACCCCTGTTCTAAGATAGAGCTGCCAAATTCAGCACCAAACCTATTTTTATAGGCTATCTGTTGTTAGCTTCATACATGCACACAAAATCACTGCTATCCAGAGAAAACTGGGATGAAGAATTTAATCATAATCTGGCTGAAGGAAATGGAGAATGAATCTGGGGTGACATCGAAGTATTATCTTCATTCTCTCTCTGCAGACTTTTTCAAGACTCTGCTTAGCTAAACTAACAAATAAATATTGGTGTCAGCACTTCCTGTCATCTCTATCACACTTAGTGTGCTCTGCACCTGTGACAAAATTACTCTTCTCTGGTGGGAAGTCTGTAATCTTACTCCCAAAGGCTCTGAACTCTCCCATCACCCTGTCAGCCAGGCTTCTACATAGAAAGCTCTATTCCAGTATATCTGTGAAAATCAGCCTTGACAGTGATGGAAATTTTTGAGAGACTTGCTTTCCCACACTGGAAAGGTGAAACCCTCCTGCCTCTTTAAGCAAATGGACTCTCATGGGAAAAATTACTCTCTCAAGATGCCATAAATGGGACCAATTTGACTCCTCTAGGGAGCTAACATATACTCTTTTTGCCTCCCCTTGAGCAAGCTTTCCAGTGCCTTTATAAATTGGATTTAACTAATAGCAACATTTCTAGTCTTTTTCTGTAGATTGTCTGGTTTTAAGCATAAAGCATACAACAACTTTTAATTTTACCTTGCAATAAGGATAAGGTAATGGTTTTCAACAGGGGAGGGGAGCTTGGAGGTAAGTAGATGATTTTTTTTCCATTTTATTTTAAACAAAGCATATTTACAATTTTTAATAAAGAAATATTACACAGATCAAACATAAAATATAGGCACAAAGCTTTCTGGGAAGTTTCCAACTGGCCACACATGCATTCCACATCATATGTAATACTAAAAATCACACTTTTAAAAACACTTAACTGGTATTTTACATATGTATTTTTTGAACTGGGACTCAAGAGATCTGGGTTCTATACCTAGCTCTGCCATGGGCCTTCTGGGTGACCTTGTGCAAGTCATTTTGCCTTTCTGTACCTTAGTTTACCCATTTGAAAACTGATACTGACCTTCTCTGATTTAATTTGAGAGCTAAGCAGTATTATTAATTATTATTACTTAGTCCCACGATCTCTTCAAAGAACATATAAAACATATTCCCTTCCCAGACATTTATACTTCTACTTATTCATATTTTCTCTTGCTCTGATTTATTCTTTTCTCCTCCTCCATTTCTATTTCTTCTTTTTCTTCCTTCTTACTATTTCTAATTCATTCTGGTAAATTAACTCACCAGTCATAAAAATACATAGGGACAACAGTATGCTACATAGTTATTGCATTAATTACATAAAATACACTAATTTTGTCTAATATATATTTTGTTATATATATTATGTTGTCCTTTCAATATTCCCTGAGATTTCATGACAGGCTAAATACTCTTTTAAATTTTTTTCCAGCCTTAGAGCACACATGCAATCTGTATGTACTGAAGTGTTAAGTATTTGTGGTTGTTAGCATCATATGTAATGCATAATATACATGTGGCCAACTGGATCCTGCCCAGTAAGCTTTATAGTTATGTTAGATCTTTATAATCTTTCTTGATTAAAACTTGTAAATAATGAGGAAAAAAATATCACCTGATTTGATCCATGCTCCTTCTCCATCCTCAAAGATGAAACAAAGCTCTTGAAAACTCAAAGCAGAAGGATGAGATGTGATATGATTGCTTTCTATAAATACATTGGGGGGTATATATCAGGTAAAGTTTAAAGTAAGGAAAATGCTGGCACAAGAACAAATTGGTAGAAACTGGCCATGAATAAACTCAGGCTGTAAATCAGAAGAAGGTTTCTAACCATCAGAGGGGTGAGGTTTAGGAACAGCATCCCAATAGGAGTTGAAACAAAAGACAGGACTATGCAGCACTTTAAAGACTAACAATATGGTTTATTAGGTGATGAGCTTCCGTGGGCCTGACACACTTCCTCAGATCAAATTGTGGAAGAAAATTGGCATGACCATATATACC
>CM057847.1:25891564-25903617 GCA_030068395.1 Apalone spinifera | reverse complement strand
CTTATTAAACTTCATCCTATTTATCTCAGACCATTTCTCCAGATCATTTTGAATGATGATATTATACTTGAAGGCACTTGCAACCCCTCCCAGCTTGGTAGTATCTGCAAACTATAACATATTCTCCATGCCAATATCTAAATCATTGATGAAGATATTGAACAAAAACAGTCCCAAAACAGACCCTTGCAGAACCCCACTCTTCCTGCATGACCATGAACCATTAATAACTATTCTCTAAGAATGGTTATCCAGCCACTTATGCACCAACCTTGTAGTAGCTACATCTAGGTTGTATTTTCCTAGTTTATGATAAGAAAGTCATGCGAGACTATATCAAATGCTTTACTAAAGTCTAGGTATACCAGTCTACTGTTTCTCTCTTATCCATAAGACTTGTTATCCTCAAATAAAGCTATCAGATTGGTTTGACATGATTTATTCTTTACAAATCCATCTGGCTATTACCTATCACCTTATTTTCTTCCAGATGTTTGCAGTTGAATTCCTTAACTACTTGCTCCATTATCTTTCCTGGAACAGAAGTTAAACTGCCTGGTCTGTAGTTTCCTGGATTGTTCTTATTTCCATTTTTATAGATGGGCACTATATTTGAACTTTTCTTGTCTTCTGGAATCTCTCCTGACTTCCATGACTTTTCAAATATGATAGCTAAAGGCTCAGATACCTCCTCTATCGGTTCCTTCAGTATTCTAGGTTGCATTTCATCAGGACCTGGTGACTTGAAGACATCTAACTTTTCTAAGTAATTTTAACTTGTTCTCTTTTTTATTTTAACTTCTACAATTACCTCATTTCCACTAGTATTCACTGGGTTAGGCATCCTGTCACCATCAATTTTCTTGGTAAAAATCGAAACAAAGAAGTCATCAAGCACCTCAGCCATTTCCAAGCTTCATCTTATGTTTCTCTCTCCTCACTGAGCAGTGGGTCAGCCCTGTCCTTGGTCTTTCTCTTGCTTCTAATATATTTGTAGAATGTTTTCTTTTTACCCTTTATGTCTCTGGCTAGCCATGAGGAGGAATAAGGGCATGATCAAAAGCCCATAGAAGGTACAGGAAAACCTCCTTGAGTCTTGAATCAGTTACAAAGGGTGGGGGATGAAAGCCTGGCATCAAAGTCAATAGGAATTTTGTCATTGATTCAATGGGGCCAGGATTTCAGCCCTTATTTTTAAAAATAGACTTAACTCTGGTCTCTGCTTTTGCATTCATTTCTTTTCAGACACTGTTATTTGTGAGCACAAATGAGAATTTGCATTTATCTAACTACCACTGTAGTGGTACCACTGTTGCCATTAACAGTTCAACATTTGGCAGTAGGTACCATCTATGAGAGATAAAACTTCTCTCAGGGACAGACAACTTTACCCTCTGCCACAGTTCTGCTAGCAGAGTAAATGAACTACCAAAAGGTCTTGCTATGTGGTCACAGTTCCTTTTGGGCCATTGTCAATCATTGCTAGGAACGCATGAGCACTTTGCAGCTCTCCTAGTTTTGCTTTGGCTGTTTTAGTCTGTTATGATTACCTTAGTGGAGGTTGTGTTGTGTATTTTACCAATGATCTCCCTCAGGATTTACAGCAGCACAGCACTTCAGGTAGTTGCTTCACATTGTTTTCTTCATGTTCCCCATGTTGTTATAAAGATTCTAAACAGACTACTACCAGTAGTGATTGGGACCTGTGGTGGAAAGTGGTGCAGGGAGAGTACCCACAGGGGCAGAGAGGGAGCATATAGGGAGACCCCATTTAGCTTAAAATGTTGGCAGGGGTATCAGGGAGTGATCCACCTCCTGAGTGCTACCATGAGCCACTTACGCCACTGCCTAAAACTATGCAGATTCAGTTCCAAAGCCCTGGTGCAGGTCCTTAAGGTTTCAAAAATTGGGGTTGAAATGTTCACATAAAGAAGCAGCAAATTTCAAAAGCTCTGGTTCAGGGGCTCTAGCTCCCCCCTGAATTTTGTACCAGAGGCCTCCTCACCCTAGCTCCAAACATAACTGCAACACAATGTAACTGTGATCTGTGATGAATTCGGAAACTGGAAGCCTTTGGGGCATGGTGTTTATAAACAGAGACAGAGTGATCAAGATAAATGCCCTGAAAGTAAACTAAGGATCATTAGATGTTCCTGGAAGCACTGTCAGGCACTCCAGTTAAAAGCTAGGAAACAATACGCAATGCAGTAGGCTGGGGTCTGGGCTGGGCCTGGGATGCTGCTTCCCACCACCAAGGTGAAGTGGAGTGCAGAGTTTTGGGAGATGGACAGTGGAGAGGAGAAGGCTGCTGGACTGCTCTGGCTGCTGCTACTGTGGTGAGTGCAGGAGGAGGTAAGCCTGCTGCTGCCCCTACAGTAATCCTCCAGCTCCCTCTCATGGAGTGCAACCTGGCAGAGCAGGGGTGAGAAGAGGTGGGTTGGAACTAGGGCAGGAGCAAGGCTGGGGGAAGGAGTGGAGTGGGGTGGGGCAGGGCCTGCAGTCGGAGTTGCTCTGGGTCCCACACCTCCTCCCCAGGGACTGTAATGCACATAACAAAATATTATCCCCAATATGTATTCAAAATTATAAGATCTAAATTAGTTGAACCTAGCAATAAAGAGCTCTTGGAATCATTTTGGATATATGTCTGAAAATATCTGTTCCATATCTAGTGGCAATCAAAAAAACCCTAACAGAATAATGGGACTCATTAGGAAAGGGATAGATAATAGGACACAAATATCATATTGTACTGAAAAAAGTTCATTTAGGCTATGTCTACACTGCAAGGTTTTTGCGCAAAAACCGGAGGAGCAGCCACACCTCAAGTGCATTTTTGTGCAAGAAAATCAAAAGAACAGAGGGCTTTTGCTGGTACAGTTATTGCTGTCCCCACAAGGAATAACTACTTTTGTGCTACAGCTCTTGCACAAAAAGGCAGGTGTGGACGCTCCCGAGGGATTTGTGCGAAAGAAACCCCGATCAGAAAAAGCACGGGTGCTCTGATGGCCATTCTGTGAATGGCCATAAGAGCTTTTTGGGCAAGAGTGTCCATGCAGTGTGGATGCTGTCTTGTGCAAAAGCACAGTGTAGACAGCTCAGATTTGTTTTCCGCAAAAAAGCCCCGATAGCGAAAATGGCGATCGAGGCTTTTTTGCGGAAAAGCGTGTCTAGATTGGCACGGACGCTTTTCGCAAAAAGTGCTTTTGCGGAAAAGCATCTGTGCCAATCTAGACACTCTGTTCCGAAAATGATTTTAACGGAAAACTTTTCCGTTAAAAGCATTTCCGGAAAATCATGCCAATCTAGATGCATCCTTGATGTTTACAATTCTTGAAGGTAACACGCTCACAGATTATTTATATTCATTTCTCTTAGATCACATTCAGTTAAAGCACAAATTAGCAATAACTTTGGTTTCTTTAGTAAGAGACAGAGACCTAAATGACATTGCCCATCATGTTGTTATCCTTCCAGAACATCTGCTGCCTAGTGCAGACAAAAATAAGGATTTCTATGCTTTTGCTGAATATCTGTCTTAGCCTAGTTGTGCTGGTCACAGTTTTGTAAGCAATAATAATAAAACAAGCTTAAAAATTATGAACTGAAAACTACAAGTCTCATGCACAATGTCATACACATACACGTATGCACATATAGGATTTTCAAAACATCCTATCTGTCTTCTGCATTGTTTACTATCAAATCTTTTTATTTCTCTTTTATGCTAAGAGACAAGTAATTAGAGTACCACTAATCAATAGAACATTTTATTATCTAGTGCAGCTCTGAATAATCCCCATAATTTAACTAGCTTCTAGGTGAGCCAGCAGGGAATATCCACAGAAAACAAAGAATCTGACAAACTCCAAGGGCTGTTCCGTACAAAGCAGCTTTCAAGAAAATAAAGAGCTACATGAGATTATTTTTAAATAGTGCAGTGAAAACAAACAAATGGTGAAGCTATTTTCTCTTCTTTTTAGAAAAAAACTTCTCAGCTATTTTCCTTAATTAAGCCCACAAAGATCTGGTTCACTCTCACTGCTGCAAACTGCATGTTCTTCTGCACCAATAACAGCTGCCTCACCAGAGGCAGATTTACCCAAAAAAGATGAATAGGAGATTTATCCACTTTTAGCTTCACTTTGAAGTCTTACAAGCAGAAGGAAGCTTTAGATTCTGCAGGGGTGCAATAGGAGGTTATAGGAAAAAAGTACTGAATCAGTACATACCTTGGCAGAGTGAGGTGAAACCTTTGGGGATTTTTTTTCCCATAAAATGCATTTGTGGGTGCTTGAAACATTTAGTGAATTCATATTAATTTCACCAAACTATTTAAGTAAAAAATGAATCTAAAAAAGGTCTGAAAATCAAAACGTTTTCATTAGGAACAGTCAAATCCAAACAATCTTTTCTTACTATATTTACTTTAATTTTATTTGCTTGCTTTTAAAATGTTTTAAAATACCTCATGATCAAAAGGAAGCATTTTGTTCAATCTAAAATTATTCTATTTTTCAATTTTTGAAACTTCAAACTGAGAAATCCATTGTACACACAGGTCTATCCTATTCCAGCCACCTTTTTCCATGCAGTGTTGCCCAGTTTGGGCATCAGACTTCCATCTTATAGGTTACTTTACATCATAACAGTCCCTCCCTTCTGATCTTAGGTTTCATCCTAGGGAACTGTTTTATGTCACGAAACCAGCCTAAACTAGGAGTGAATTCATCCCCAAAATCTTTAACATAAACAAACTGTGGCACACGCTTCTTGAAACAATATTCATAGAGTATAAAACTAGAAGAAACTATTAGATCATATACTCTGACCTCTTCTGTATCACAGACCATAAAAAAATATCACTCAGTTACCTGTTTATTAAGCCAAGTAATGTGTGTTCTATCAACCAGAAAGTCATCCACTCTTATACGAAACACAAGGAGCAACTATTACTTTCAAACCCAAATACACGTATGTATATCAAGTGAACATCAAGGACTAGATCAGGACCTCAGTTTCACTAGGATGAAGTTGGACTAAGTTCATGGACTTTGGTGGAGCTGTTTCAGACTTGTACAGGTGTAAATGACTTGGCTTTCCCCCTTTTGTAAGATTTTATTTTTAAGAAATTAATTTTGAAATTTTGCAATATTAATGGGTTTTTAAAATTCTGTATAAATATGACAGGTATGTAATTGAAAGCAGCCAGCCAGGAAAATTATTCTGTTAAAAAATCTATAACACAAAACTAAAAATTAGGATAAGGCAGAGTAATCACATAAATTAAATGTCTTAGAATGTATTTTAAATGCACTTTTATATTCTTAACAGCATAGTTATACTATTTTCTTCTTTATTGTTAATCAGCTGATACACTCTTGCCTGATACTACTGCATAATTAAAACAATACAAAATAAACGAAACTGACCTAATGCTAAACTGAAGTGTGCAAGTCTGCAAGAAATATTTACAGCTCAGATCACACACAGTTCTAAATTACCAAGCTTTTCAATATTTAACACTATATTGCTGCAGTCACTGCATAAATATTACTAGAAATATTACTAGAACATGATATGATGGAAATCATAGACCAAAATTTCATTAAAACTTCATATACATACTTTCATCTTTTTGTTTTATTTGTAAGAACATTTATAATGGAGCTCCAAATATGCTTTTCATGTTTGACTTATTTTACATGTATGTTGCAATTTTCTCTAATTATCTGATGTAAATAATTATGACTATTATTTCTAAATTACACAAGTAGTGCTGTTTCAAACAAAATATAGAGACAGTACCAGATATGAAGAGATTGCAGTCTAAATGTCAGACACAAATAAGACAAGATGCACTGGAGATCCAGTGGAAGGTTTTAAATTAAAAAGACCTGTTCAAAGACACAAAATGCAGTTAAAGTACATAACTCCTGTTGAAAGATGTTTGGCTCCTACCTACCATTTGTTTTTGATAAGCTCTACTTCATTATTTTTCTTTCATTTTCTGTTATATAATACTGCTTTGCGAAAAAGTCCTTGATTGCAATGAGTTAGAGAGCCTCCTGGAAGAAGTGAATCTTGCAATCAGCCAGTGCACCACTTAGACAGAGGCAATAGGTCTTCATTGCAGACAAGTCATTGTGTTCTGTCTTAGCTTCAGCTGGCAAACATTAAAAAAAAAAAGCACCATGAAATCTCTAGCCCTAACTTATGTTTGGGAGGGAGCCCCATGTGCTGCAATCCAAAGCCAACAATAACTACATAAAAACATTTCCAGGTGGAAGTATGTGAGAAAAGATTACTGAATATATGTGGGGCCAGTGACACCATCAGCCATACCCAGGAAATATAATGAGGACAAAAATAAAAGGATGGGCACTTTAGTTAGGAATATGTATGTACCTACATATTCCCAACTCCCACTGGTTTCCATTGCAGAAGATAATTGTTTCAAACAACCAACTTTTTTACATAATAATAAAAAATCCTTCCTTGTTTTTTGAATATGTAACAGAATAAATGTAATAAATTAATTTCACATCAAATTTTATAGACGTAACTTGCAATAATGCTATTAGGAGTTATTGATTCAGTTGATCCTTGTGCCGCCTGCCAGCACATGGGCTATCCAGCACTCAAATCCCATTTAAACCTTTTCTGAGGGATTAAGTGGGATTTGTGTGGTGCATGGGACTTGTCTGGCTCTGCAAGTGGGTGAATTTCTCCCTTGGAGAATAACCCCTCAATTATTTCCTATTGGCACAAAGAAAATTTGCTGTTTTGTAGCATTAGCATGGTCACTAAGCTTTCCCATTTCTTCTTGTAATTAAAGCAGCACTGAGAGACAGAAATACTCAGTTTAAACAAGTTTACACATTACAATAAAACAATCCTAATGATGGTCTGGCAGTTATTAATATATGCTGCATTCTTCCTAGCATAAACGTATTCATTAGAATAGCCTCTGAATAGGATCATTACTATTTTCTCCTTTAAATGTGTTCACTGCATAGGCTAGTATAATTACATTTGCATAATAACTATAAATCTAGTCCTTAAATACAACTTTTTCTCTGAATATCTGTATTTTTAATACATTGGGGATTATGTTACACTGCTTCTATTTTTTTCCTAAAGGAGAAAAATGGCGATATGCACTCTTTGCAGTATTCAGTACATTGCAATTTAGTGGGCAATTGAATCATAGGTCTCTTTAATTGACTATTATTGCTTGTGAAGACCAGATATACAATTTAGAAAATCCATTTAGTCACTGCTTAACATATACATACTATATATTTATTATCTAATGACTGGAAAATACACAAAGTTTACAGACCCTGGATTTTTTCCTAATAGAATGTTCTGAAGTTAAAAAAAAAGTTGCTAGAAAGTCACTGTACTTAGATGACTTACACATGTGGTTTAGAAGAGCAGCTGTTTGGAAACTGAAGGGGAAGAATGAAGCCTTGGGTATTCGGGTGTTTCTACAGAGGGGCTTCTGCAGGCTTGCTGGAAGTACCTGTAGGGAGCATGTCATTGAACTACTACTTTCCCTCCCTTTTTTTGTGGTTTCAGGGGCATTTGTGAATTCACGTCCTCTTTTCTTTCTTTCTTTTTTTTTTTTTGGTACTTTGCATAAAAGGGGAGCAGTTCTTTCACAGGTATACTGGCCCTGAGCCTAACCAGTTACTCAAGTAAGGTACTATTCAGCAAGGTACTTTAACATGTCCCTAATTTTAAACTCATGAGGAGTCCCACATGAGAGGAATATCACTGAAATTCGGCATATGTTATGTGTAAGTGCCTTGCTGAACTGGAGCCCCAATGCATGGAATTCTTCACTCAGAGAGGCAGTTTCCCAAATATTACAGAGTGAAAGATAAAAAGTGAAATTCAGTATATATGATCAGTCAATTGCGTTCTGTACATCATGTTAAAGCGCTTGAGAATCTGTCCACAAAGAAAAGTGCTATATAAATGCATGATATTCTTATTAATGTAGCACAGATGTACTCAGGGTGGCTCAAGTCTCCTCCCTGGTGCTCTCTATGTGGACCAGGTCTACACTATGCACCTTTATCAGTGTAACTTGAAAAATCTACAACCTTAAGCAACATTGTTATACCAGCCTAACTCCTGGTGTAGAAAGCTCTATGTTGCTGAGAGAAGCTACTGCCTCTCACAGAGGCAGATTAACTATGCCAATGAGAGTATCTTCACTTAGTGCTACAGTGGCATATTTTAAGTATAAAATGGCTTGTCCCCTTTCTTCACGTGGGTGGGTATTGTATAGTTTTTTTCTCCCTGATTCCTGATGCTACCATACAAGGTGACTCCTCAGTATACCTGAGACACCTGGGATAATGTCTCTTGGGAAAATGAACCAGTGTTATATTTTGACACTTCTATCACATTCCTGTCTCCGAAGAAGAGAGCTACATACTGATATTCTACTGCTATTGCTGCCATATACTGAAGTTAAATTAACTTACATTACTGAGCCATTGCTAATGGTGGACAATGCATCCCAACAAGGAAACAATCCCCTTAGTTTTTCTTTAAGAAAACAGGAACAAAAATATAGTAAGTTGAGATTGCTGCTGGTGACTTTGCGTCCTTTGTTATTGCTACATTTTGAGATCAAAATTTTAAAAATCCCAAGAAACCATTTATTCTCCTTCCAGCTGCCACTGGACATGTGGTCAAATCAAGAAAACTGCCACACATGAAACCTCACAAAAATTGATAGTCATTGGGATCTTTTTGTGAGAAAAAAATGGAAAAAAAGTTTAAAAAAACCTCTATAAGCATTTTTGTTTTTCAATAAATAACTGAAATAAACAAAAAATTCTGTTTAGTTTTCAAAACCAAAAAGATTTTGAATTTCTATTTTGCTCATTTCTCACCCTCTTTTCCCAGAAATTATAAAAGAGAAAAGAGGGAAAGAAGGGGAAAAAAGGGATAAGAGAAATCACCTCCTTTTTTTGAAACACAAGAACATTTTGAACAAATCAGAAATGCTTTGCAAAAACTTCTGTGATGGTGAATGGTCACTTTGCTGGAAAAAAAAATCAAATAAAAAATTTCCCGAGTCTTCCCTAATATGTATTGACACCCTTAACTGACATTTCAGAGTGTCAAGGATGAAATGGGCATGAGAGATTGAGCCACCATTACTGCTTTACCAGAGGGCCGTCAAGGGATGGTTCATGGTACACTGGTAGGACAGCTAGCCCTTGGGCATACTTGCAGTATGGACAGAGAATACTTCACTCTCCAAAGTGCCAGTGTAGAAATTTTAACAAGTACTAAACTCACATCAAAATTTTGAAATAATAGAATACATTCTAAATTTTCATGCACAATTTTGGGTATGCAATGGGATTTGCACATATAAATTTGTTTAGAAAGACATATAGGAATACCATTTTCATTATCAATGTGTTCCCAACTTACAGACTCAGACACATTTTTGTGAAAATATAGCCCTGTATATCATTCAGCTCTGCTTTCTTATTGATAAAAACATAAGCACAACCATACTGGGTGAGACCAAAGGTCCATATAGCCCAGTATCCTGTCTGCTGACAGTGGCCAATGCCAGATGCCTCAGAGGGAGTGAACACAACAGGCAATCACTCTCCTGTCATCCTTTCCGGACAAACAGAGGCTAAGGATACCATACCTACCCACCATTCCCGATGAAAGAGAAGGCTCATATTTTTTACGGAAACAGGAGAGCTAAAGGGAAATTCATTGCCTTAGCAGTTAGCTGATCTTTGCTAAAATTCAGTATGAAACACCCTAGGAACCTGAGCCAAGTAACTTACTGAGAAATTTTGCCATTACATCAAATAGCAAAAATAGATTGGAGGGAAGGCTATCGAGACCATTTCTCCTCATGGAGCTAGAAGTCTTCAATGAACTGACTAGATGTGAAGATTTTGAAAAATGAAGAAAATAAAGTGATGAAAAAATATAAACATATAAGTAGAGTTAAAGAAAGGAACATCTGTTGTGTGGATGAGAGCGGAAATAGAAACAAAATGTCAGGTGTAACATGCTACCAAAGCTATTTCTCCCCCCCCCCCCCCCCCCCCCCCCCCCCCCCCGTGTTGCTTTGCCTCTCAGACACTTGCAAAACATTATCTCATGGGGTTGGGGTTTTTTTTGTTTTTTGCTTTTGTTTTTCATCCCTAGCGTACAAGCTTACATATCTCATTTTAGCCCTTTCCAATTCACACAGCAAAATTCTTATCCTTCTAAAGGAACATCATGGAAAGAGAGGGTCATGCACAGCTGCCTGTATCTTCAGGTACATTTGTTTAAATTTGCTAAACACATTTTGAATGTGTTCAGACATTTCTTCACACCAGAAGCTTGAGGAGCTGAGATATTAGGAAATGTCTATTTTGAAATCAGTCATATGCACTTCAATTCCATAGGGAATTTATGGGTACTAGAGGAAAAACAGTCCCTCCACATATTGTATAATCAAAGCATAATGTAGCAGTGTCAAGTTTCTTTTAAATATATTTTCTAATATATTAGAACCCTGGCATACTTCCTTGTTAAACTAATTCACACTTCCATTTGTTAAACTAATAGATAAGACATCAGCCATATTCTCCATTTAAAGGAAGGAAAAATTTTAGACTTTCTGAACAACAGTGGGATGTTTATGCATAATCAGTTTGACTGTTACAATGGTCTTGGTAAAGCATGTTGGGTTAAATGAGTAGTTTACTTTTTTTTCTGTTACTTTTAATTTTCCTTTGAATCATGTACTGTTCACAGACTAAAAGGATGCTCTACCTCCAAAATATAATTATATAACCCTAATATCCTGACGTTTAAAATATGTTTTAATAAAGCAAATACTCTTTCCTGTTCTTTTAAAATTCCTAACATTAACATAATTTAATGTGGATTTACTCAGATCTCTACTTCTTTCCATTCTGGGAAACATTTGTTATCCAGTCCTGGAAAACAACACACAGGCAGGATGGATACTTGAGTTCTTTGCAGTTTCTGGGGGTTTTATGTGTGTCTGAGTAAAGCTTCACCAAGACATACTACAACTGCTGTGGAAGACTGATGCTGCAGTACAAGCTACCTAGTCTTAAAACTCTACATGTCCTAGGCTGTTGATGGTGGGGGATGGGAGGAGGAACAGGAACGGGGGGGAGGGGGAGCCTCAGGGTCCGGTGATTGAAAAGGGCCTGGCACTCGTGGACACTGATGCTTCCATAGTAGCAGCGGCAGGGCACGGAGTCCCAAGCCCTTTAAATCACTGTTCAAATGCTACGTGGCACACTCCAGGCAACTCTAAAGAGGGGGGGAGGGCGGCATGGCATGCTCCGGGTGGCATAGAGAGGGTTAGCTGTCCCCATACTGCCCTTCCATTTGAGGCCACACTCCTTCCGGTAGCCACTCCCTCATCTGCCTAGGGGTCCAGCATGCTTGTTGGCCCCTCGACATGTCCTTCAGAAAGAATCCCACTGATTAGCACTCGTTTCTAGTGAAAATTACACTCCTTTTCTGCAGATTCAATATTGAAACCCCTGGTTTTACATCTGTCAGGGTTAATGGACCTTGCAGAGGAAGATTTACCAATCTTTCCCCTTCTCCCACCCTCATTTTGCATGACTACATTCAAACAATAACTCATACAGCTGTACATATACATATATGAATACAGGGTCTTTTTTTAGATTAACACATGCAAAACTACAGTTCACAGAACCAAATTATACTGTTGATCTTTTTTTACCCAAGCAGCTAGTCAAAGTTCATAATGATCCAACATGAAGTAGAAATTGATGTAGTCTGGTATTTTCTTTGACATAATCTTGTTTATGTACAAGGAATGTATAATGTCCTGTATTCCTGAATGCAGAAGAACTAAAAACAAAAAGATCGAGTTTTTTAGGCTATGGCCCTCAAATCTCTTTAGCCAAAAACAGACCCAGAAAAGCTTTCTCTGGCTTTATGCAGTGTCACAATGTGCTTATAGGCTTTTGCCTGGCTTCTTTTTTTTTTTT
>CM057847.1:25875886-25890092 GCA_030068395.1 Apalone spinifera | reverse complement strand
TCATTTGCATAGCTTTGGCGCAAAACAGCGCCAATGTAGACGCAGCCATAATGTAACAACTCAAAATTAAGATATTTGTAAAATAAAACCTATAGAATTAAATAGTGATGAAATTAAATTAATGGGATTAGTAGATACTACTATATCAAACAAATTATAAATTTTCTACAGGTTGTTTTTTAAAAAAACACACTAAGGAATTCTCTAGCTGGGACATGATTTCACTATTTGTAGAGTATGGTTCAAAACTCTACTGAAAGTTTATCCTTTTCTGGTTAATTTTGCATTGACCTTTTCATGAGGCTTAGGCAATGTACTTTTAAAACAGTATGGCATGTTTCCTCTTCAGGAAAAGGTACGCATAGGTTCCCAGAACCACTGACCTTACTCTGTCCTTTAGAAGATGTTAGTAGTCACAGCTATTGATGTAATACATATTATGTACAGTGTTTGTTCCATGTATAGATAGAAATAGTTCCAGAAATGTCAAATAATCCAGAACTAAAATGACTATTTGTTTAGCTATAAGATTAACAATTGTCAAGCAGTGTTATATGTTAAATAAAAAGCAAGGCTGGATAACAATCAAATTCTATTCTTAATTAATTATGCCACTGTGTCTACCCATACGCCCAGTTTTTGTTGCAATCATGTTGTACAGAATTACCTCTAGCTGTTATGTGCCAAGGAACTATGCATCATTCGTTCCTCACTAACATTCGGGAAGCAACAAGGATAAATTCAGTATGGTGAATGTAGCAGGTGCTGAGAGCTCACTTGATATATGTACATATGTATGTCAGACTAGATAATAAAGTTGGGCATGGCAAGCAGAAAAGAGCATAAATCACTGTCAAGAGCTGTTCCTGGCCTCTGAAAGAGAATCATGCTGCTTTACTGGTTTGGTGAATCCAGGTGCTGTTTTATTCTAAATGAGATTTTGATTAAGAATGATTATGTCTGAAAGTGTTTTAACCCTAACCCTTATCTTTTTGACTGCCACTTCAAAACATGTGCTCTAAGTAATAAAGTAACCTTGCAGAGATTATGGTTGCATCATAGCTAATTCTCGCTTGAAATGAACACATGAATCAAAATGGTATTTTGCATCAAGCTGTCTTTCTTATTAAGTTACATTGCATTTTCTATGTAAATGTAATTTTTAACTTGCTGACCAATTACATATTTGCTATGGAAACTCAAACATGCTTTTCTTTTCATCAGGTTAAAACTCATATTGAAGTGTAAACAGCATCATTGGGAAAAATGCTAAAGGCTACTGCAGCACAAGCAGAAAGAGTCAGGATGATATTATTTTTAAGAGGCAAAAAAACAAATTTCCCTAAAATGACTGGTACTGGTAGCTGAGCATTTAACATCAATGATAAAGAGTAAGTGATAGTATTGTTTTACAATCTGTCATTTCTTTTTCTCCTGGCAAGTATGTTTTGCTGGTTTTTGCCACCATCAGAATGGATGTCAAATGTTCAGAATTTCATTTCACAATGAAATGTAATGTTCTAATTTCAGAAAATTTGGTGCTTCCTGATGTCTTTCCAATGGCTGTAAAGATATACTGAAATAAGATGTGCAAATCACTAAATGACCTAAAATCCAGCCATCAGGAGGTTTATGTAGTAGTAATCCGATATTACAGTTCAAGAGTGACAACTACATTATGAAGTGTGCTTTATTTTCTAAGAGTAAATGAAGCATACCTTCTTTTCATATCACTCAAATTGGCCATTTCCTTCACACCTTTATGTTCTATTATTCATGTTACTGCAACTAGAAGTGCAAGATTTATTTAGGGGAAACATTCCATCAATCCTAAGGCACAAAGCATAGCCCAATCTATCACATCACATGAGTGCATTTTAAATAATTCTTGACACACTTTGCCTGTAAAACTACTACAATTATTATGCAATAATCAGAGCTTCAATGACAATAGTTAAGCAGGAGGAACTGGTCTTTCCATGTCTTCTTATTTTTTCCTTAAATTTGTGTGTGTGTATCTATCTATCTATAAAATATAGATATATTATTTTAACAAGGAGAAGGCAGTACAAGCTATCTCTTTGCATTTGAGCTTCAGCTATAATACAGTGCAAACACCTGTGTGAGTGTGTTTGCACTGTATTATAGCTGATAATGATTGAAGCAGGATAGATCCAATAAAAATGTTCTCCATCTTTTAACTACTTCTTCTCTCAGCTAAAATATAAAAGCAGAAAATTCATCTGCTTTGAATCAACTTGGGGAAAAATACTCATATAACTGTACACTTGTTAACCACATCAAGGTCAAATCTAGGAAAAAGGATATGCAACAGGATCAATATTTGTGGTCCACAGAGACTACTAACAGCCAAAGATATGATTAAGAACTGACTCTAATTTACATACACCTGAAGTTTTGTAACTGATTCATTTGAGAAAAATAGCAGGACTAGATTTTCTCCTTCCTTTGTAGAAAACAGGGAACTCTGGAAAAGCTCTTTCCCTGGAAAGGTGGTGGTGGCGAGCATTCCCCACTATAAAATCAACAGGAAATTCAGTAGAATTTGGCTATTCCTAGGGGGCGGTCCTTCAGACCAGTGCCTCCAGAGCCCCAACTTAGAGGGAGAAAGCATCAGAAATCAATACTAATACTGATTGAGTCAGAATTAACCAAGGCTATATTTCTCCACAGAGTGGAGGAGAGTGAAATGCCAGGGAAACCAGCTACCCTCAATTCATATCCCCTCCCTCTCATAGCCTAATGGTCTCCACCAGTGGATTCTGACCTGTCATGCGGCTCTACTGGGGAACTTCCGAAGGGTTTCAGGAAGGGGTGAGGAACACCACAGATGCAGCAATCCAGCTGTCTGTACCTGCTGACTTAGATTCATTGGGTTTTTATCTCTTCCAAAGGCAGGAAACAATTTGGGATTTAGCACCTTACAGAGAAAGTGTGATGCTCACTAGTGCATTACTCGGTGCTTGTTTTTTTACATTCATTTGCGGATATGAATATTAATACAAATATTTTCTATCCCAGCAGAAGTTTGGGAGATTAGATCTGGACCATAGGATCAGGATATTCTGATAAGCACTCTAATTTTTGGATGCTTATCTGATATAACTCTGCCCCAAATGTTTGAGCTTCTTTCACCTCCAGTATTTTGGAATCTATCTGTATAGACTTTGTTACCCAGAACAGTACAACCTTTAGGAAACTACTTAGTTTTCAAAGATATGACACCAGGAAAATGGCTGCTTTAAACGGTTGGGGAAGCAGGTTAGATAGAAGCTGCTAGCATGGGATTGTGAATGTTGTATGGAAAAACTCTCTTGCTTGAATGTAGTTTCCCTGGCTAAAAAACTACCAGTGCTATACCTTGTGCTCCCCTTTCTGCTGGTATCTCTCACAACCAAAACAGTATCTGAGAAAAAGTATAAACTAGTTGGGAGTCCATATACATGGCAGAAGAAAACTGATTCATTGCTTTGGGTCATATGTTAATGAATAAGGTAGAAATCAGCAACATGGAGTAAATGCAAGGAGACATTGGAGAGCAGCTATGAAGGGTGTTGGCCAGATGGGAGTGGAAAGAACAAGAACAGGGAGAGGAGAAAGATGGACAGGTAAGAGAAGGACGCCGGCATCAGCTCTCAATGCATTTTACTCATCTCACAAGGCACCAAGAGTTAACACTACTTTAAACAGTCTATATTTACCCGTGGTAGGAACAATGCCAGAAAAAAAAAAAGAAAGAACATTTTATCTTTGACACTGTACTTGGATCTTATGCATTTAACTCTTAAAGGATATACACTGAACATCTGTCAGTCTTCTATATCATAGGGCATGTGTTTCTAAAAAGCATCTCTAAAGGCTGATACAGCTGTTTAGAAGAAAAGAGCTGTCAAAGACAGGCTATTGAGACAGAAGAAATATTAGGGTTAGAAAGTAGAAATTTATAATAAAGTCAAAGAAAGGAAAGCAAAAAAAAAAAAAAAAGTTTAACAACACTCCTGTGAAGTGACTAAAACATATAAATGGACACACCATCCCAGGATTATTTACCCATACTGTTAAAGAGACTGAACAAAAATTCTACTTATAAGTATACCGGTGAAAATTTGGTGTTATTCATAGATTTACATTAGTAAAATTAAAAGGAGAACCTGGCACTTTAATTCACAAAGTGCAAATTTTTTATAAGTCACAAGAAATAGCTACTTTGCAGTCATTGTTGCCTGACACAAATCTCTGCCTCCTAAAAAAAAAAATTAGTAAAAAGTTAGTATGGCCATTAAAGCTCAAGGTTGTGTCAAAAACCACTATAAGGTGGGATGTTTTTCACAACCTCACATAATTTCAAAGCACTTTAAAACTCTGATAAACATAATAATGATAAGGTATATGCTGAACTGACCTAACAATGACAAGAGAGAAACTGACTCCCCACTCTCCCCTTCCTGCTGCTTTTGACTTTGGATTAAAATAATCAAAAAATAGTGTACTATCAGAAAAAAATGGGTAGTAAAATTACTGTAGATGAAAGTACTGGAAGCTTCATGCAAACTGTCCTAAAGCTCACTTCTATTTCAAAAGTCGCAGGGGTAGCCATGTTAGTGTGTATTTGCAAAAACAATGAGGAGTCCTATGTCACCTTAAAGACTAACGGATTTATTAGGACATAAACTTTTGTGTGTAAAACCCACTTCATCAGATGAATTGGAGTGGAAGTTACAAAAGCAGGAGTACATATAAGAACAACAACAACAACAACATAAAGAAGCTGTTTGTGTTAATGAGGCTAATCAAGTGTCAGGGTGGAATTGGCTCATTCACAGCATTTTATGTGGAGATGTGAATATTAAGAGAGGGGAAATAGCTTTTATAGTGCATTAATCAGTTAAGATTCTTATTCATTCCTAAATTGATTGTATTGAATTTGCAAATAAATTCCAGTTCAGCTGTCTCCCTTTGTAATCGGGTTTTGAAATTATTTTGTAGAAGGATGGCTACTTTCAAATTCCTTACTGAATGTCTTGGGAGATTAAAGTGTTCCCCTTCAGGTTTATGCATGTTACCTTTCCTGATGTCTGATTTGTGCCTATTTATCCTTTGGCTCACAGACTGTCTGGTTTGGCCAATATACATGGCAAAGGGGCATTGCTGGCACTAGATGGCATGTATCATGTTAGTGGATGTGCAGGTGCATAAGACCCTGATGGTGTGGCTTATGTGGTTAGGCCCTGTGATGGTGTATAGATGCGTGGACAAAGTTGGCAACAGGCTTTGTGGCAGGGATAGGTTTTTGAGTGTTTCTGTGGTGTGTTGTTTGGCTGCTGGTGAGTATTTTCTTCAGGTTGGGGAGCTGTCTATAGGCAAGGACTGGCCTATCTCCCAAGGACTATGAGAATGAGGGATCATTTTCCAGCATAGGTTGTAGATTGTCAGTGATGCACTGGAGGGGTTTTAGCTGGGAGCTGTAGGTGATGACTAGTGTTCTCTGATTTACCTTGTTGGGTCTATCCAAAGTAGTTGACTTCTGGGTACTCACCTGGCTCTGTCAATCAGTTTTTTTCACTTCTTCTAAAACAACTAACTTCTTTCTTTTATTGTTTTTATTTATACTCCTGCCTTTCTAACTTCCACTCCAATTCATCTAATGAAACTTTTATGTACAAAACCCACTTATGCCCTAATAAATCTGTTAGGGTATGTCTAGACTACAGGCTTTTGTCGACAGAGGCTTTGTCGACAGATACTGTTGACAAAGCCTCTGTCAAAAAAGAGTGTCTAGACTACAGCCATTTCTGTCGACAAAGCAAGCTACTTTTTTGACAGAGAGTCTAGATGCTTTCTTTTGGAAAAAGCACAGTGTGGATGCAATAGCGCCTTTTTTCAACATAACTCTGTTGCAAAAAAGGTGTTATTCCTCGTAGAATGAGGTTTACCACCGTCAACAAAACTGCCATGTTCTGACGACTTATTGTCGACAGAACTTGGCAGTAGTGTAGACGCAGGTATAGTTTTGTCAACAAAAGTCCACTTTTGTCTACAAAACCCTGTAGTCTAGACACACCCTTAGTCTCTAAAGTGCCACAGGTATCCTCATTCAGTTTCAAAATCTATGCAGTGTTCCTCCTATGACATGGATGATCAGAGAGGTGCTTCTATATGACTGGAGATGGCTCAGATTAAGGACTCCTCAATTTTTTGTTCTCACTGCTCTTCAAGTATATTCTTTTTAGTTATGAAAAACAAGGAGACAATTTCCTTTATTGTATACAATTGGTAATACATAAGAAAAAACAAGTTCTAATGTTACATTCTCACAAAGTTACTGTACCTAATCTATAGCTAATTTCACCTACTCTATGTGTTCTAATATTTTTTATAATGTCAATGAACATATGAGCCATATGAAGCACTGGCTTGTTATGTTTTCCAGAATAAAATATGTGAACAATAAAAGGAGAAATACCATTTAAAAGCTATTACATGTCTATACAGAAAATTATCTAAACACTCTGCAAAAAGTTACTCAATTCTGATAAATGCTGTAAGTGCAATGCTGTAAAAATAACACCAGAGCCTAATCTGTGGGACTTGTTCAGAGATTTGGCCTTTCAGTAAGGGTTATTAGATAGAATAAATCTAGTCCTATACAGCTTCCCATAGAAACTTTCCTGCTGAAGAATACATCTTTGCTATCAATAGTAGTTTATAATGAACAAGTCTAGTTCACTAGAACAACTATGACAGAAAAAAGATTAATTTTAATGAGATGGAAGTCACCAGAGCTTCCTGTAACCCTCAACAATAGAGTCATAATCTATTAGACCAGACAAATTATTTAGAAAGGTCTTTATACAGAGAAGAAAAAAGAAGCCTACTTTTCGATGTCTGAAAAATGTGGAAACCCTTTCTAGATTAGTCTGAAGGTGACAGAAATATTATTTACTAGTGACTAACTTAGATACTATTACTTTGCTGAAGCTTATGTTTATTGTCAGTGACAAGGTTTAAAACTCAGTACACTCACGCTATTCAGACCCAGCATTTATTAATAATGGATGACCTTCTCATAGGCTTTAAAAGACGTTGAATATGCAAACCTCATTATATCAGATTGCTTTGGGTCCACAGGAGAATAATAAAAGGGACAGGGAATGTCTTCCATTTCAACAATTATTCTAGAGGAAAGTACTTGCCATTTCCAAAGTTAAGGTTTCCTTATTATGATATCAATAAAATGCTATACTGCAATCCACAGCTCACGAGCCGCATGTGGCTCTTTCAGATGCAGCCTGCGGCTCTGCAAGGCTACCTCCGGGAGTGCCATGAATAGCCGATTTGCAGTGCTCCTGGAGGGAGAGAGCCCCCACTCTTTGCCCTCCCTCCTGAAGCACCATGATTGGAGGAACAGGCCTAGTTGAGCTCAGAGACAGAGCAAGCTCCAGGAGGGAGAGCACTTTTTGTTGGCACTGGCACAAAGTCTGAGGATACAAGGGATGCTGTAAATAACAACTGAGGCTGGAATGGTGAAGTGGAGGGGACAAAATGAACAGCATGATGAGTCACCCAACTAGTGGTTTAGTTAAATTTAGTTTTTATTTTATTGACAATTTCTTTAAAATTTTAGAGTATTTGGTTATATTTATATTATAATTATATATTTACTAATACTGTATGTGTGCAATTGGGGGGCATACAGTACACTAAACAGTGAATACAATAGTCATGTGGTTCTTATGGTTCATGGTGGTTGCAAACGTTGCTCCTGAGTCATACTGTGAATACAATTGTTATAGTAATTGCTACTACGGCTCAGAAAACTCTATTTTAATCTCTCTAATATTTGCAACAACTGTTGTCAACTCACGTTTTTATGGTGGGTTTCATGATATTTGGTGTTAGTCTTAAAGCCTCCACTTCTGGAATCACTGGATTATGTCAGAATCACAACTTTTTATTTTAAGTGAGTTTCAAACAGGCTCCAAAGGCAGAAGGCAAATAAAGAGACCGAAGATTTATTATTTTAAATAGGTCATGATTTTGGATGTTCTGACTCCTGAATTTGGAATGCTTGGGGTTTGTAACACTGCTTAAAACCATATGTGAAGTTACCTTATGGACATTTCCCTTCTCCCTTTCTTTCTTTCTGACAGGCAGCAGCATGGGAGTCTGATGGTTAAAATGCTATAGTGCTTTGTTACAGAAGCAGAACAAGTACTAATTGATGTCTGGATTGCTGCTCCCAGGGAAAGGGCCTCTTTAAACAGTTATGCCCTAACAGTGTCTTTGATGTAAGCCACAGGAAGTGCCTTAATTGCTGCTTTTATAGCATTCAGCAGTCAGGTGAAATATGACATCACATCTGCCACACTGCCTCTTCAGTAGAAAACAAGGGGAAAGATTTGTTTTCAGATCTCAAAGAGAGCTTTATTCCCTGGACTCATCCTGCTCTGGTTTTAATCTTCAGAGCTCTCCTGGTACAACCTGATGTTCCTACCTTACAGTTGGCATCTGGAGGCACCCAGAGGAGCATAACAACCCCATTCCTTATTCCTTAACTCCCCATCTCAAAGATTTCAGTTTCCAAATGTCCAGAGCTCTGGCGCTGTGCTGCACAGAACACATATTATTTGAAATTGCAGGTGCTCCCCCTAAAAGACATCATACCTGATACGTCATTTCTGATGCATCTCAAAAACAGATATCTAATGGACATGAGGATTAGTACCTGGATATAGTTGCCATTTACTATATAAGTAAAGACATAGATTTAAATTCTGACTGAGCCTTAGAGTTACACAAACCCTAACTGTCCTCCAAAATGATAATAAGAATAAAAAACCTTACAAAGCAGGCTGTGACCTTTCAGAAAGATGATACAAAGTAAATTAAATAGATAGTATAAAGCTGAGGCACTCAAGCTTGGCTGACGACACATGACCTTAACAGTAAGTGGTCAGCTGACATCAAAAAGGAAAGCAAGAGATGTTTCAACTCAGTCTGAAGAAATCAAAGACATCACAGAACATTCCAATGAATATGAGTGAAGGACAGACCAAATTCAAGGACAATTTACTTTGTGAATGGAGAATGGTAATTGGCATAAGTTCTAGCCCCGCCACGGGACCGCCAACACAGGAGATAAGGGACGACCTGAAGGTGGGGTGAGTTCCTGTGTGGCTCAGGGGAGAGGGTATTAGCTTGGGGAGCAGAGAGTGACAGGCTTTAACCCCCACCCCAGGAGCCACCAGACCACCAACAAAGGAGATAAGGGACACCCTAAAGAAATAAGGGATGCCCTGAAGGTATATAAGGGACATCCTTAAGGTAGGAATCTGGAGAAAAAAACAGTATAAACTGCATTACTTAAAAAAAAAAAGACTGTGGATCAGTTTCCAATTTCTTACCAGTGCAAATACAGACACACATACAGCTGAATGCAGAAGTTAAAGCTTTTTAAAGTTCTTCTATGGTTCCCCATATATCACATCATAACAAATTTGTTTGATTGAGAAGCTACTCAGAAATTAAAAATTAAGCATCGCTGGTAAGCGCAATGTGCAAAAATGGTAACTAGAGCAGGAGTGGGCAATAATTTTTTATAAGGAGCCACTCTAAGAATTTGGAAATTTGATTGAGGGCCGCACTTTTCCATAATATTAATGGAGGAGGTGTGGGGTCAGGGATGGAGATTGGGTGCAGAAGGGAGCTTGGGATAAGGGAGGGAGTTTGAGTGAAGGAGGCAAATGGAGGTGTGTGTGTGTGTGTGTGTGTGTGTGTGTGCAGAGATTTGAGTTGTGAGCTAGGGCAGGAGGGGACTATGATTTTTGGTGGGGGATTGGGGTGCCAGATCTGGGAGGTAATATGGGTACAGGAGGAGGGCAGAGGATTTGGGTATGTGGAGTAGGGGGCAAGAGTGGGGGGCAGAGGATTGGGGAAGGGAAAGACTGGGGTGCCAGAGATAGGCTCTACCAGGAGATTTGCCAGCCAGCAGCAGTTCCTGAATCAGCCTTCCTGCCTGCTTCACTCCTGCACAGGCTACAGCCATGTGCTCTGGAACCCCTTGTGCTTCGTGGCTACCTGTTATTGAAACAGATAGCTCCCACTGGCAAGTTTCTGGCCAGAAACCGTCCCATGGGATTGTGCTGGGGGCAGGAGTAGCTCCTAAAGCTTCCCCCTCCCCTCCAGACTCACAGTTTGTAAAGAAAAACCGCTCCGCAGCTGCATTTCTGAATGGTGTGAGGGTGGGGGGGGGGCAATGGGGAGCCTGCAGCATCCGCTGGCTGGATATGGTGACTTGGCTGGCTTGTTTTTTGTGCATTCTTATCTTTTCAGTAAAAAATATTGAAAACATGTCCATGCCAGTTAATATAATGTATGCTCAGTGAATTGAGTCTTAAATTTTGATGTGCCAGATGTTCCCAAGTTACCATTGTTAAAGTTTTGATAAATGTAGTAACAAATTGACTAAAAGAGCTTAAAATAAAACTTGCAACACTGGCAAGACTTTTAATAAACAGTCTGGAAGGGTGGTAAAATTATAAACTGATCAGAAAAAAACATTGATTAATTTCTGAACACAAAAAGGGCTCTTTACACTCCCATGTGATACAGATCAGGCTCTAGAGTAAGAACTGTAAACAATGAATCCTATCTGCCAGAGGTGGGCAGGCAGGGATGAAACTAACTTCCTGCTGTCTGTGCTAATAAAGAACTTTTCTAAACTGTGTTCCAGACAACTAATAAACTCTTTTGTTTATAATGCTGACTGAGAATCATTGCTGCCTGTGGGAGTTGGGGTTGCATGACCCTTAAGGGCATGAAAGGCTTCCCAAAGTATCTTATTCAAGTGAGCTCACAATGTGGAGCTCACAGCATGAAAAGAGGGTGCTAGCGGCTCTGCCCCAGCGTCAGGAGGTAGTGCAGCAAAGGAGGCTTACCCTGAGGGGTTGCCACACTGAAGAGAGTCCTGCTCGAGATTAATTCAGACCTGTTCCAGAGCACTGAGCCTGTGCATCCATGGCAGGAAGGCTATTCAGACAAGTGGTGAGACAGACTGCCATTCATTAGTCACTGAGAACATTTTCACAAACTTACAGCTATTGTCTGAATGTTCTCAAAGAACAAGACCCCACATTTTGTGACCGGCTCCCACACCAGGCAACGTGTAGAAAGAAGGATACTTTAGCTTCTTCCACCTTAACAAACCAACATAGGAACTACACATAATCTGCTTCGCAATCATAACATTTCCTACCCACAAAAAAACCTAGAAATAAATTGATTACCAGAGCAGTTATTTATAGTCTTTATACGGGATGTAAAGTTGTTGCTAATTCAGCAAAAGTGTAACTGGAGGTTACCAAGGATGCAAGCAAACCTGTTTGATAGATCTTGGGTACGTCTAGACTACAGGCTTCTGTCAACAAAGAGCATCTAGACTACATCCAGTTCTGTCGACAAAGCAAGCCGCTTTGTCGACATGAGAGTGTAGATGCAAAGGACAGTGTAGATGCAATAATGCCTTCTGTTGACAGAACTCTGTTGACAAAAGGCGTTATTCCTCGTTTACCGCCACCGACAAAACTGCTAAGTTCTGTTGATGTTATGTTGACAGAACTCGGTGGTACTGTAGACACAGGTACAGTTTTGTTGACAAAAGCCCACTTTTGTCGACAAAACCCTGTAGTCTAGACACACCCCTAGTCTCTGCATTATTCACTTATCTGTTCAAAACAAACCATTGTTAAGGTAGATGGTTTCTCTGCATAGCAGAATATTATAACTACCACCTATTTTCTGAATATGCTCCAGTTTCAGATTGGAGTAAACAAATAATGGGTCCATGACCCATTTATTTCTCATTAGCAGATTTATTGAAAGGCCAGCACTGTTGTCCTTGGCTGAGGTATTTGGTTAGACAGAGAAAGGCTTGCAATTTAAAACTCAACAACTTCAAGGATCTATTTGGATTGGTTTATGGTAGCATCTCCAGATTCACAGCTATGTAACAGAATTGGAGTTTGGATTTCTCAATGAGCTCAATAGATATCATTGAATACGGAGCAAAGTTTTTGATATGAGAGAAAAAAACCTTTTAAGTGGATGAGATAAACACAAATGGATACAGTTCTCTTATACGACCATTCTACAGCATTGGCGCTCAAGCCAGTTTGTATCTTTCACTTGTATTTCCTCAGGCTCAAATCGCAGAGCTTCTTTTCAGCACAGCAGGCAGTAAGCTTGCCCTAATTACCGCCAAGGATGCCCAGATGCTTTTGTCAGCTTTTCAAGCAAAGAAAAAGATTACAGGGAGACAAAACCACAGGATCAAGGATGTTCATAAAATCTTTAAAAAATCCACTTATATTTAGGTTCTTTACTGACTGGAACGAATCTAAACAGTATATAAATCTGAGCCCCAAACCGATTGCTCATATATGGGCTCAATCTTCTGCACTGAAGAGAAAAATACAAATGCAGCCAATTAAAAGATGTTTCTGATAGCACACCCTTTTGAAGTGATTTGAATGGATACAAGGTATTGATCCTAAACTGATATAGAGCCATTATACTGGATTTTTATTTGAATGTGATCTATGTTTGCCTTCTAAAAAGAAATAGCCAAGACAATAATGAAGCCAGACCCATACATACTGTTGCTGATGTGATGATCAAAAGCCCCATTGTCTTCAACAGGAGGGAAGGTTCAAGCCCCCTCAATGAAGCCCTTGCAGTACAGAAGAATTATGAATGGTGTAATAATAGAAATTACTATTTCACACACTTTGAAATTATGTGAAGAGAGCCCTGCTCTTTTTTTTTTCAAAATTCAATTTCAGAAGCATTTAACCAGTTCCGTTTAAGATGGAGGAACATACACCGTGCCAGGTTTCTCTCTGTTTTTAGTGGCAGAAGGCAATGACTGCCTTCATTGATTGCAGCAGTATATTGCAGCCAGCACAATCAGCTATCACCATATAAACCCAGTTACGTTTTCTCACAAAGATAGACAAAACCCTGAGGGGTTTTTTTGTGTGTGAAAACTGACTCTCTGGCTTTACCTGGCCCAATTTCTTTTGTTCAGCTAATGCATAACAATAACAGTTATAACATTTAATTACGTAGTTGAGGATTCCTGCAAAATTTAGTTTTGAAAATCTTAAACTATTTTCTGAACTATATTACATATCATGATGTAGGCCAGGCCCAAGCCCAATAGTTTTGTATCATAGTAAGATGTGGTGGGTGTAGTAGATAGAACATGGGCATGTAATGCCTGAGAGATGAGCTCTATTTCTTGCTTTGCTACTGGGATATCTTCGGCAAGTCACTTAGCCTCTTTGTGCCTCAGTTGCTTCTTCTAAAATTAGGATAATGATACCAACATCCCTTGTAAATCCCCATTTTGAAATCTGCTGATAGAAAGTACTATATAAGACAAGGTTACTCAACACGTGGCCCATGGCCCACTTGTTTGTGGCCCGCGGTGTAATTTGGGTTTACGTGGGGCTCAACATGCAGCTCATGGGTGGGATCTTTTGAACATGGACTCCACTGGCAACACGGTCCACAATGGTGAGGCATCTCCCAGGCGGGGTTAGCACTGAAAGATGCAAATGGACTGGCTGGTTGGAACAGATGGGTACAAGGTGTTGGCATTTCCAGCCCCTAGGGAGGAGGTGATGGGAGTGCTGGGGCATTGTGGGAAGTGCTTTGTATTCATGCCCATCAGTGTGAAAGAATCTATTTGAATCTATTTGCATATATATTTGCACATGTATGCAGCCACACTTATGTTGTGGCCCTCGGCATGTGCTGTGAGTATCATTGTGGCCCTCGGGGCTTCCAAATTTGAGTAGTTCTGATATAAAAGCTAGTTAGGCATAGTATTATTATTGTTTCAGTTAGTATTATGGTGTTAAGGGTGCATCTAGACTACATTCTTCTTTCGAAAGAGGAATGTAAATGAAGGAAACTGAAAATGCAAATGAAGCACAGATTTACAAATCTCATGCTTCATTTGCATAATCACATCCGATCACTTTTCTGAAAAAGTTTTTTTGGAAAAAAAAGCAGTCTAGAAGCGGTTCTTTCGGAAAAAAAAACCCCCTTTTTCAAAAGAACCCTGTAAACCTCATTTTTTCAGGAATAAGGATTCTTTCCAAAAAGGTTTTTTTTTTTTTTT
>CM057847.1:25844141-25861230 GCA_030068395.1 Apalone spinifera | reverse complement strand
GTGCCTGGAGCTGGGGTCCATATTTTGGAGAACCGGTAATATTGTATTTGCATATCCATTATTTGCATAATGAATATGCAAAATGTAAATTAAATGTTGCCAGTCTGCCAAAAGTTTGTGAATGGGTTTGTCGGTCACTGATATAAAAAAAGGTTGGGAACTACTCTCTTAAGTGACACATGAACACGGGTCATGTCGCATTTTGAAGGCACTTCTGAAAATCTTACCCAAAATACCTATTTTGTTCATAACATGTGGAAAGCAGATACAGCTTTAAAAGACACATATAAAACCTGAAAAAAGACACATCTAAATAATAAATATGAATCCACTGACACCTAACTAACTTATGTTTATTTAGCTATCAGACAAAAAATTACACTGATATGGAGGATAACAATCATAATGCATTACATTACTGGGATGTAATACCACCTCAAAAGAAATCAAAGTATGTTGTGGTTCCTAAACAGCCTTAACAATATTTGTAGTGACTATGATTAAGGGTTTTTTTAAATGTTTGTAGACTTTGATTAGATAAAACATACTTTTAAAGATACACTTTATTTCATAATTTCCCCCTCATGGTGTAACTTCAGGGCTGAGTTAAGGTTGATTGGGCACCTTAGATTTGCATCTCTATGCCTTGATATATTTGAATTTGTTTTAGGTGTAATCATAAAGCTGAAATTTCTGAGTTTGTAATTTGTCATTTTTTAATAATTCCAGCATTACTGTAACATTTGTACTCTTAAGTTATCCATATTTGCACTCAACTATAACTCCATCATGAGACTGACTTTTTTCTGGAAATCTCAGAGCTCACAGGTTGGGTTTCTAGATGCTTTGCATCAATAGAGCAGCACAAAGTACCCCAAATATACTAGAGAATCTGGTCCACCATTTGCAATTTATTTATTGTGATTGGTTTAAAGGTTCTTGTCTTGGCAGCTGAAGCTGGAGAAGGGTAAGCCTCAGACCTAATGTTTCTGCACTTTCAGGGTTCCTAATGCCTTTAAGCTTCAATTTTCCTTGTGGTGCTGGCTTGGTACTACAATAGGGAGAATTTCAAGCACCAATTTCCAGAATTGCTACCGCACCTTTAAGGAGCAGTGAGAAACAATCTATCAATGAGAATATTTGACACATATCAAGTCTTCTTTGTATTACTGTTTCATGACAACCAAAAGCATTATTGCATAAAATTAGCAATATAGAGGGAGGTGCGAGGCAATTACAGTAAATCCTGGAAAGTGGTGTATATGTCCAACTCCCACTGAAATCAATGGAAGTTCAGTATTTTGCAGGATGAGGCTTGGAGGAGTTACTGCTGTAGTCATGAAGACCCTACTTAAAAGTTACTTGAGCCAATTACCTAAAAATTAGATAAAACAATAGTTAATTACTTAGTTTAATGGCAGCCTAATTTCTTCATATATAGCTTATGCACAAGATTTCAATCAATTTAAACTACATGAAAAGGTTGAAGAGTCTGTGTAATTCCATTAAGATTATTCAAAGACCAAAAAAACCCCCACTAGATACAGACATTACATTTGTTAAAGGACCCAGTCTTCAATTATTTTAACACATAAAATAATTAATGGATTTATTTTAAATTTCCAAAAAAATCATTCTTAATTCAGAGAGTAAGTGCTATGCATTTGAGGAACATACTCTGTACTTTACATACATAAAAAGGAGGTTGAATCTCTGTTTTTAATGCAACACAGAACAGAAGCTTAACTATAGAGTGATGACTTCCATAATAACAGATCTTCATAGAAAAGTATCTGCACTATTTACTCATCTAAATCTAGAGCTGAGATTTCCAAAAGAGCCTCATGGGAGCTAAGTCCCCTTCAAAAATCTCTGACAATATCTATATATAGTACAGTCCATAGAAATGTCACATCAACTCAGGACTTTAAAATGTCCATCAGCTCATGACTCTGCAACTGTCACTGCTCAGTTTATTGGGCATCTTTCCTTTCCAAAGATAAAAACGTTTCCAGTTTTGTTCCTCCTGAGCCAGGTAATATTGGACTTTAAATTCACGGTCTTTTTAGATATAGAAAAGTTGTCTCACCGATGCCCGGTCTTAGGGAGGTAACATTTTAGAAAGGGGCCATGCAGATGTGGAAAGAATGAAACACTTCTCTGCATGTTGAGCGTTCAAAAATATAGCATTGCTGAAGGAGCCAGAACATTTGAACAAGTTCCAGAGGAAATTGATTAGTAAGCAGAAGATAGGTGAGGTGATCAAAGGTTAGTGATAAATTAGTTCCTCACAAAGCACTGTGAATTAACATTGGGTTCCACAATTTCTCATATGACTATTATTGCCCTAGGCAGAATATTTAGAGACACCACAATACAAACAAGACTCAACCCCCAAAAGATGAAGTTCCAGGGCTCTGTCACCAACAAAACCTGTATAAGAGGTGGTGCTGATAATGGGAGTGTGAAGTTAGAGTTCACTGACATTGGTCTGTAGCTATTGAAGATGAACTTCTGTGAGTTATCAAACCCTGGGGAAAAGCTTTACATGGTGGGACCCATGTGTCATTGATTGGGGTTTGTGTGACATAGAGAGAGAGAGAGAGAGAGAGAGAGAGAGAGGACAGAAAGCACCTATATGAAAATGTTTATAAGAAAAAATGCAAACCATTCAGCAGATAATCTTCAACTATTAATTCAAATACACTTGTGGATAATGTTCCCCCTCCTGCTAATTACATTGATTCCCTTATCCACGTGTCTCTAATAAAATATGTTAACACACACCAGTCCATGTAAAATACTCAACTTTAAAACCAAACTAGTCCATAAAACATCCCCATCTTTTTAATATGCTTTCATTTTAATTAGATCATAAGGTATATAAACAACCAGGCCTGTCACTATATTGCTTTGATGAGTATCCATTATATGTACTGCTCCAATACACTTAAATAAAGGTTTCCTTTAACTGATGTGTGCCTCAAGAGCCACTGACCAAATTTCAGCTCATCAATTTAGAATGAAACCAATTTAGTTCTGCTTGACCAAAAATCTGTGTCTATTGTTCTAAAACATGCAATCACCTCAAGGCACATTGCAATTGCTATGTAAGTGGATCGGCATTATTGGTGAAAGCTCACTTTGTTTGAGGAAACAAAACTGGAATGGATAGAAAAATAAAAACAACCATTATTTGTGTGCCAGAGGCAGTTTACAGCAGAGGTTGGTATGGTTGGTGCTTAAACTGGATGTTGCACTTATGTGATTACAAGTGGGTCACATGTGGGCATGTTAGTTTTGACTTGCTCTTACCTAGCTTGTGATTTTCCAGTTAATGTGTAGGCCCACATAATCACACAGAAGATTATCATGGAAGTATTAAGGGTTTTCTCTTGTGATCCTTACTTGGGCAAAACTCATATTTGAAGTCCCATTTAAACCTTTTCTATATTGCCAAATCCTGCAATATATGGTATTTTGCTTAATGCCTCAGCTGCTACAGTTATATCATGTAATACAATCACTGGAGAAATGTTTTCATTCTCATTTATATTTAAAGGAAGTTTCTCACCCTCATGATTGAAAGGAAAAACTGGAAAAAGTGATCATTAAAGACTTTGAAATCAAGAGGCAAATAAGGAATATTCATATTTTAGGCCAACCTCGTTTTTGCCAATTCAGAGTAGCTAGTAGTTAATAGAGTTGTTTTGCCAATTCAGAGTAGTTAGTAATATTCTTCATTGAATTCACCAGGAGTTTTGTTCCAGTAGAAACTACAAGATCAGGTTTTAAATCTCTCCAAGCTCAGAGAGATATGTGAAATATAAAACTCCAGTACATCACTGGGAACCAACTAGGCATTTTGTGAACTGCAATTCCTGTGACTGCTGTTACAGATTGGCTTACTACATTTACCACGCATGACCTATGACTCCGTATTTGCCTCACCCATGTGGTATAGCTTTTCTTTTATACTGTAAGCTCTTTGAGGCGCAGTTTATCGTGTTTGAGCAGTTCAATGGCTGTAGCACTACAATTTGAGAACCTTCCTTTTGAAAATCTAAATGTATACATTAATAATAATTGAGATCTGTCATCAATCAAATACCCATTGCTACCATATGCCCTTACACAGGCAAATTCTCATTTAGAGTAGACACTCAAACTAAGGGGTTTTTTTAAAGCTTAGACATCATTATTCCTGTAATCATTCATATCACTATATGAAACACACATTTCATGGAAGCATCATCTAAGTCTTGTTATGGAATATATTGCAGCAATGGGAGGTAGGTGAGAAAGTGCATGAGGTACCAATTTGAACAGTCTAATTCCTAACATTAGTGAATTAAATATTTTATATAAATATTTAAAATATTATTTTTAAATGAATATTGTAATATTTATTTCAATATATTTAATTTAATATCACTATAAATGGAGCAAGTAATCCCTAATTGATTTGATCATTTATTTCTATTAGCTCACTTTTGTCTTCAAACATTCACTAGCTAATAATAAATATTTTAAACTTCTCTCTTTTAAATTAGCAATTGCTGTGCAGTTGCCTATATTCTTGGATATTTTATTTAATTTAATGATTGAAAAGTAACTTTTTGTGCATTGGTACACTAGTTTAAAAATAAAATAATATTCATTTTCTACATTTTTTTAGAAAAGAAAATAAAAGAGGATAATAAACAAGGGAAACAGCTATTAAAAAGGCAGATTTTCTACAAGTTGTGAGATGCCTTTAGCTTTCACCGACATCAGTGGGAGGTGAAAGTGTGCACCCTCAGTTCCTCAAGTATTTAGGCATCTAACACCCATTGAAATTAATGGGTGTTAGGCACCTGAATACCTTTGCAATTAACACTCAGAATCTTGCAGGATTGAGGTCTGTGTGTTTCTGGCAGAGAGAAAGAAAATTTCTTTCACTGGATTTCATAAAAAACTCTGCTAATGAAGCAATTCATCAGTCTTAATGTGATTTAGCAGCTGCCTATTTATGAGCTTGTTGCATGAGTAGCAGGACTATCTGGTGGCAAATTTTAGTTGTATGTTGCAATATTATCCATAATCTCTTCAAAACAAACACCAGGCATAGTTGCAACACAACATTTCAGTGCAGTCCTTGATTTTTCTAAGGTACTTTAATAATGATATAATGATACTGGGGCAATGATACTGAAAGGAAAAATAATTTGACATCCTTAAAATAGCAATGATTACAACAGATAAATCTGTGGAACTTTTCCTGTGAAAAAGGAGCTCCAAATCTGTGCTAAGCATTTTTAAATACCAGAAACATTCCTAAAGAGTTGCTTCAGTAGCAATGACAGGGATGAGTATGGATGAGGAAGGTGGGTCCAAGTTCAGGTTCTAAGCTGGGTCCCCCATGGCCTGATTTTTCAGAGGCACAGAGCAACTGTAGACATGATCAATTGGATCTCAAATACAGCATGCAGATATGGCTGCCCCATGTTAAAAAAAAAAGATGTACTGGATTTGGAAAAGGTTGAAAAAAGGGCAACAAAAATTATTAGGGTGACCATATTGCCCTATGCTGAATAAAGGATATGGGAGAAAAGGATATGGGGATTATTCGTATTCAAATGAGTCCAAAAGCAATCAATCAGATCTATTCAGTACAAACATTCAAATTAATATCAAGATAACTGAGCCCCTGTTAAAAAGAAATACTGCATAGTTGGATTATTTTTTATTTACCTTCTTATCTTTAATATTTTAGTCTTCCCCCTGGGAGAGGAGACACACATACACTCCCATACACTTCTACATGAGATTGAGGTATATAAAATCATCATCATGGAAATTAATAGGTAACGGATTTAAAACAAACAAAGGGAAGTATTCCTTCACACAATACACTGTTAACTTGTAGAACTCTTTGCCAGAGGATGTTGTGAAGGCCAAAACTACAAGAGGGTTCAAAAAAGAGCCAGATAAATTTAAGAAGGGTAGGTCCATCAATGGTCATTAGACAGTGTGGGCAGGGATGATGCTCTAGCCTCTGTTTGTCAGGGCTGGGAATGAGTCACAGGAGATTCGATCACTTGATGATTACCTGTTCTGGTATTTTGCTCAGGGGCACCTGGCACTGATCACTGTCAGAAGACAGGATACTAGGCTAGATGGACCACTGATCTGACACAGTATGGCCATTTTTATGAGCTGTGACTGCTCAGCCCTTCAGAAAATAAGTCAATCAGTCTTTTGAGAAACAGGGCTCAGTGCAGTTTAAATGCAGTAATCTAAGGCAAGAAGGAAGGGAGGAAAATGTTATTTTTGAGTGGTTCCCTCTAGCTTCTAAGAACAATGATGCATTCCAGACCTTGGTAAGGGGACAGTCCCTGTCATGTGGGAAACCAATCAGTCAGACAGACTTTGGAAAGTAGAAATGAACAAATGAGGTGTCTCAGAGAACCCTTTCCCCGTCCACCTTCTACTCCTCCAAAAGAACTCACAACTTATCACTGCCGCTAGTTTAAACCAGAGCTTTCATATATAACATTAATTCCCAGTACTACATCCGGAAAAATCTTTAAACTGGATTCATACCCAATACATTGCTCCTCATTAGGAGAGATACTCCAGCTTTCCAGAATCAAATACATTCCACCTAAACCTAGTGATGTCTCACATTTTATTATTGCAAATTACTGAGACTGGACTACCTAGAAAATAACCTAGAAATAGTATTCAAGGTAGTATTAATAAAAATAATTAATTTCCTGCATTGTTAATAATAATTTAGATTACTGAAACAAGCAAAACGTCCAAATTATATTATACCATGTATAGTGACTTTTTGCATTACACTTACATTTGGCAATGAAAACAAATAGTTTCTATCATGTTTTTAGTGAATTTCCATTACAGCAGTTTTTAGTGAATTTTGCTTTCAGATTTGTATGCATTGTTATTACAAATAAATAAAATTGCATGTGCATTTATATATAAAAACACAGACAAATAAGATTAATCAAAACTTATTTTTAATCAAAATTTTGGGCCTGATTTAAAAAGACAACAGCAATAATTATTATTAGCATTATTTTTACTCCTAGGCTATGTCTATACTGCAGAGCTATTTTGGGATACTTTCAGAATCCTGAAAAAGCTATTCCGTGTCTTTTGAGCAAGCTTGTTATTTTGCAATGTAACGGGTTTGCTATTCTGATATCCCTGTAAACCTCGTTCCACAAGGAGTAAGAGACATTTCAGAATAGTGCTCTATTTTGAGTAGACAGTGCCAAATTTTGAAATAAGGTATTTCGAAATTAACTCTAAATAAACTATGCAATTTGTGTAGCTTAAATTGTGTAGCTTATTTCAAGCTACGGGTGCAGTATAGATGCACCCTTAGAGTGCCATACTTCTCTAAGGCCTGGTCTACACTATGGCAGAAGGCTGAAGTAAAATATTCAATTTGAATAGTGTTTCTGCGCCATCCACACAGCAGGAGGCCAATGGGAGCAAATGCTCCTGTCAGCTTCCCTTACTCCTCACAACTACAAGGAGTACAGGCACCAGCTGGAGCTGCCTTCAGCATTTGATTTATGGGTTTATACTAGACCTGCTAAATCGAGTGCCAGAAGATTGAGCTCTGCAACGTTGATCTGCTGGTACGAATAGACCTAGCCTAAGTGCCATATGTGTTTGAAGAATTATAATCCCAGATTTTTAAATGAAGAAACTGATGTACAAAAGGTTAAGAGACTCGTCCAAGGTCACAAATGGTAGTTTAAAACAGAATACAGGTAGTTTTACTTAAAATTCCTTACTCTATCCATTAGAACCTTCTGTCTCCTTGATTATATAGTCATCCACATAACATTTCAAATTCTTGCTCTGACAACTTGCGACTTTCCCTTACACTTTCCCTGACATTTGGACATCACTAGTCTAAGAGCTATGGTTTAAAGAGGCACATCAGAAAACCATTTAGTGACCCTCTGAATCACGTGAACTGTATGACAACCTTTTGGTAATGTAAATCTTTTAAAAATGAAGTTACAAACAGAATATGACAAATGTAAAAATGTTATCCCTTAAAAAATGTCCTGTTACATTTTTTCTAAAGCACAGAGTTTGAATATTATGACACAAGGTATGTGCAAGGCAGAAAATTTAAGTGCTTAATGAACTCACTCCTCCCCCCCCCTTTTTTTAGATATTCAAATTATTCCACAAAACAAGAAGACAATCTTCCAAAACTCAATATATGACTAAATTCACAAGGTGCAAATAAAATCAGCAAACAATAAATGACATTCTATAATATGGAGCCTCGGTCTTGTGAGTTTAAAGAGCTCTAAACTCTCCTTGAAGTTAACATCTTCCAGGATACATTGTGACCTTTAAAAAAGTGCATCATAGTGACATCTTTCAAAGGAAATTATAGAGTCTCAATGCCCTCCCTCTTTCCTATCATCTCATAGTCTCATCTTCATACCGTCTTTCATTTTCATCCTTCATCTTAGATCTCCCACACTATTTCATTTCAGCTAACTCTTAAAGATCCACTCCTGTTCATTGAATTCTGTCAGTGTTACTCACCATAGGAAAAAAGTGCTCTTTAAAAAAATCTGAAGTCAGAGAAGATGGTCATCTAGTACAATAAGGGTCTGAACAAATTAACTTTAGAATAAAAACATTTTCCTTAGGTCAAGGCACTTTTTTATTCTAAGTTCCTTTCAGCACCCCATATATTGGGCATTGTCAGTATACCTATCACATATGTATTTAAATAACAATAGTATCTCTAGAACAGATGCAGTTTTGGAAAGTCCAGTCATGTACAAAGAAAGAAAAGTATTTGGAACGTATATAAAGATTGACTAACCTGACCAATAGGTTCTTTTGTAGGGGTCTTTCCTCTTCTGACAGTGCTTGTAGCCAAAGTGGTAGTGGTTTCCATAACTGATGTGGACATCTCAGACTGCATTGCGGTAGCTGTTGACTCAGTTGTCATAGAAGAAGGCACTTCACCAACAAGTCTCACGTTTCCTTCTATCACAATGTTGGCATCATTTTCAGCTGCCATATTCAGAACTTTCAAGCCATTGTAGTAAAGACCAGATAGCTGGCCTTGGAATGGATGACCCCGTTCCTTGCCTCCAATTTTTATGGTTGCTTGACTATTGAAGATTGTAAGCTGACGCCCTGTAAAGATAACATTACATACATGCAAAAATGTTGATTGTGAACTCTATACTCTAAGAGGATGATTAACAAATTTGCATGGGGTGAATAATGAGAGCAATAAACTATAAGAGAGGAATTTGACTCATAATTCATTGCTTTTTAATGAAGTGTCCATGAAATGCATAATTATTGAGAAATGTTTGTAATTTTTTAATTTTCTGTTTTTTGCTAAAAGGCCAATCAAGAACATTTATACATTTGTTTAGTATTGCAAATAAGAATGAGATTGTTTTCTCTTTTATCTACATTTTGCCTTACTGTGTGTGTGTCAAGAATGCAAAGTTTCTAAATCCCTAAAACTATTTTCTGTCATTCCCCAAAGTTTGTAAATCCCTAAAACTATATTCTGTCAATATGTCAAGATTTTCCATACCGATATATATATTTATAAATACACACACACACACGTTCACATGTGTGTATGGACAATATGTATATATGTGTGTGTGATGCAAACATTTTATTGTCACAAAATCTAATATGTTCTAATGCACTAATTCAGACATCTGTCATGTCTAGATATAAGTATATAAATTAATCTATCCTTTTCACATCTGAATGTTTATTTTCCTTTCACATAACCACAGAAAAGAAATGCGTTGTTCATACTGAGTATCTCAGACAAAGAATTCAAAAATAGATGTGTGATTGGCTTTCAGCAAGACTATCAATTAAAATAAAAAGATTTTAGATGTAAAAGTGGCTTCAGAAATGATACACATACCAATGGAGAAATCATGGCACAATTCCATTAAACAGAGAACCTCAGCAATAGTACCATTTAATGTTAAACAGAATATTTACTTTAGCAGATTGGTTTCTGCTCATATAAGCATGCATACAACTTTAAGTTCTGTTTTAATTAGTGTTTGTTCCAAAATCCCCTTAGAAGGTTGCAAACGTTAAAGGGACTTCATTTTGATTGGCAATTCATAGTGCCCACTATTTAAGATACCTACAGTTTAAACAAAGATTTTTTTTTCAGGACCATAATGAACATATGAACTACATATATTGTTAGTTAATAATTTAGATGCTGGAACATGTAACATAATCTATGAATGATTTATAATTTGTGGTTAATGTTTGCTATGAGTACCTTCATAGATTGAGTTAGTGGATTATATTTAACAGTCCCTTTAACCTTAAGTTAACAGGGTAAGATTATTAAACAGCTGATACTTCTAAAAATGTGTAGAAATTATTATACAAGGTATGCAAATATTACTCTCTAGATTTTACTGTTTTAAATCTGTTTTTAATTTAGTTTTACTGAAAATTTATTTTATGTTTATTAGTCTTACAATGAAGTACTACTTGGTTATGTTCAAATTATTTTTTATTTGAAGTTTTAATCAATGTTTTTTACCTTTGTCGAGTAGCCATTCATCAACTACTCGACCAAGTCGATATGGAATTCGCTGTCTAGCAATCGCCAGGCGCTCGTTATCATTGTTTCCTTTAAAGTTTAAAGAGACATTTCATTGGTTAAAATCTGTAAGGTCAAAGGTTAAAAGTTAATACTTAAAGCTTGAGCTATACAGTTGCCACATGATTTTTTGAAATTTGGAATTTTAAAAAGTGCTACCTAGAACATTTCATGTTTCAGACTTTTCATTCATTCATTTATTTTATTTTAGCAAACAAAATTATTCCTATGTTAATTGAAAATTAGAAATCTTCATTTGAGCTAGGTTATTAAACTTATGTTATAGACAGACCCAAAAAACAAATTTATACATCATATAATGGCTTTACAAAAAATGATCATTGACCTCAGGGTTTTGTATTTTTTGATGTTTCTTATTAACTAGTTAAACATGTTCAGGTGAAACAGGTTTATTTTTCAAAAGCCATCCAACCTCTTATTCCATGTTAGTAATTTAAAGAAGAACACAAGCCATAACCAACATCTATGGTAAACTTACTTCTTCTGTCAAGAAATAGACCTGACAAAACTAATTTCCTAATAAAAATACTTTCTCATTCATTTGATTTAAATAAATTCCAGAAGTTCAAATTTGTGATAGACAGCAAATCAGATTATCTATTATTTCTACATTTTAACAGAGCCCAGTGACAGCATATACTAAGAAACATTAAGGCTTTGACAAAAGTGACTTCAGTGGTTATCTATAGTAATCCTATATCCAAAACGCGGAAGTGTTATAACTTTAGCCATGTTTATCAGGGTTTCATAAGCTAAGAGCTGGACAGCAGGAAAGACTATGAAATGTGAACTTCTGTAACTCTAACTACCTCCGAAAGGTCTGCTGTAAAGTTGGTAGCAGACTATGGTCCTCATGATTAGAAATATACCAACTTATGATTGATAATTTGAGGATTGCCTCAAATATATGGTATATAAGAAGAATTTGATCAATTTCTATACTTTTAAAAAATAAAATGCACTAGGAAAATGGTGAAACCAAAAACGTTTTTCAATATACTGTGCTTTTTGTTTAGATTGACAATACTCATGTCTGTCACACATTCATAGATCAGTTTAAGTATCTGAGAAGTGAGCAAATCCAAAAGACAGTCATTCCTAATGGTTCCAAACTTGTACTAATTGATTCATATGTGAAAACTCCTTACTGACTTCAGCAGGAGAAGGATGGTAAATGGTAGATATAAAGCTCTAATCTATGAGGCACACAACACCTCTAATTGAAGCTCAGCATCTGGCAAGATCGTATTTGAAATTATCAATTAAAAATATTATCCAAATTGAAGCACCCAGTCCCACAATCTTTATTCACACAAGCAATATTTATGAAATCAACAGCATCTTTCATGAAGTGCGGGACTGGACTTCTACTGTAGCCCTGGAAACAAAAACACCCTCCAATACAAGAAATAATTTTGGTTTATTTATTGTGCTCTTCTGTAAAATTGGCTATTACCTCCTATGCTTCCTGTCTGCTTTGTATAATTTAACATGATTATTATCTTGGCCAGCATCATGTTTTGGAAATTACACCCTTCTTTACTTTCTTTTCATTTTGCCATATAAAAACTTCTAGATCCACTCCAATATTGATAGAAAACATATCACTATAGCATTCTCCTCAACTTCAAATACTTTTTGTATAATACACTTCAGTTTTTAAAAAATGTTTCCAAGGAAAGGAAGATGCAGAGCAAAAAATGCATTTTACTTCCATGCTGCTGTGGACATGCAAAAAGTGAGACTTCTTGGTGATTATATGCTGTAACATTATAACTTTTCAGCTCTTTATCCTGGCTCTCAAGCTTCATTCTTTGTCTACCCCAAGTTCCCCATAACTTCAGTGGAAGTTGGAGATGTTAAAAGAATATCTGATGAAGTTTCAGATGAGTAAAATGTGGAAAAAGGCATGTGGATGAATTTCTTCTATCTGCCTTTCTGCATCTTCCTTTTTTTCATCTTTTGTAGTAAAGAGGTATTGATTGTTTCCCTCCTTCCCCATATTTGACATAGCTGGATTTTCTTTAATCTTTGCTCATGTTTGGCATTTTGAATGCTGCTTACATGACTTTAACAGATGCCTTATCAATTGATTAACTGATTTAATGAAAGGATAACATATTTCCATGCATATTCCCTTGCTTTCACACTTACAACCCCCATGGTTTATTCATTTAAAAATAATCTACCAAAGCACTTCAATAAAGGTTAGATTGTTCAAAATTGAGGGTTGTGAGCACTTCAGGCCAGATTCAGCTTCCAATAAGGTCATATCAAAGACTCTCATGGAAATTGGATTGATATTTACTCATCAAATAATTCCATTCATTTCCATGGGACATTTTAAGTGAGTAAATTTTCCCCAGTGTTAGTAACAGTCAAAATGAAGAAAAAATTTGCAGTTTTATAATATGGGCACACATATACAAGATACTATTTGATGAAAGGGGAATACCAGCTCACTTATTTTTAACTTGCTTTCTAAAAGATTATTTCATTTTAAAATCTTTACAGAATAGAGTGGGTAAAACACAATCCTATTATCCTGTTGCATTATCTGAAAATTATGTTGTAAACTATCTGCGGCTGCTATGCACCTGTGAGCCAAATGCAAATGAAAAGCAGAAATAATAACTATTTGATTTGTAAAGGTCAAATATAAAAATAATTGTGGATTACTTTAGCTCATCTTTTGAAAAAGTGTGAAGGTGCATAGTAAAATGCATTTTTATTTGGCACTACCAGATTTGTTTACTTTTTTTAGTAGATAATACAAATGGAAGAGCTAAGGGGGAAATGGTGTGGAACTTATTAAACTTTCATTTAATGGAGAGTGCGTAGGTTTAGAGACTAAATAATTAATACCCATGTAGGTGACTCAAATAGTACATTTTTAAAAATGACACCAAGGAATCTATCAAGATAGTTACAAATGCTGAAAATAGTAAAAAACAAAAATCAGGAATCAGAACAGTTGATATGCATCTATTTATTAAATGTCTCTTGCTGAACAGTTAGGGCAAGGGTCTGAGCTGAGATAAATCTACGTAGCTCCCCCTAAACTAAACAATGCTAAAAAAAGCAAAATAATAGGAAACTTGTTACAGTCTGGCATACTATTTTCTCCAGCTGCAGTCATCTAAAATTTTTCACTTTGTTAAATTCAGTATTATTCAGTACACTTGTACACAAAATTTTAAAAATCAAGAAAATTTCCGAATAAAATTAGTAACATGTTATTATAATCTACATAGAATTCTGGCTTTGAAATTTTATTCCTGAGAGCCTTCATAAGAGTTAAGAACAGCTGAAGAAATGCTTGACAATAGTAATGCACTTGGAATAACTGATGTACATAAACTTTAATTGTAGACAGGCCTTTAAATTTCTCTCACAAAATTTCTTGCTGATATAGATGAGACTTTATTGAAAAAAAGGGGCAGGGGATAATAAAAGACCACTCAACGTTTGCACTGTGACGTTGTCTAGACTGATAGAATTCTAGACGGCTTTATTCTTCTTCCAAATAGACAATATTTTGTGCCACAGTAGTGTATTAATTCTGTATGAACAGGTAGACTTCAAGCGAATAAGGGTAATTTCAAAGAATCAAGGTAAGCAGAGAAAAGCAACAAAGGTCAAATCTTTGAGTCAGATCTAAATCTTGTGGTGAGATTGAGAAGAAGCAATCCAAAAAATCTTATTCATACTTTTGCATCTACAGGTCAGTGGGGACAGGCTGACTATGTGAACTTCACTAATATATATTTTATCTCCTTCCAATTTTTTATATTGTCAGTGTTGAAGTAATTCTATTTTGTTCTCTGAAATAAATGTGTCAGTTATTCATGTGAAATAGCAGCGTCCTTGAAAGAGAATAAGAAGGTTGAAAATTGAAATTCTGTGAAGAGCAAATTAAAGGATAGAAAGCATTTTGTTTCTTTGTAACAGCCCCTTTAATGTCAGATAAATTCATCCTATTAATTAGTGAGCCACTAGGCAAGCAAATAAAATGGGATTATAAAGAGAACTAGGAACCCTATAATTGTTTTTGGAAAAAAACAAATCCTTGATTTTATATCGAAGGGTTCAGGTTTTAGACAACGTTCATGCTGACATCAGTAGGATGTTTGGCAGAATAAGGGTTAGGAGTGATGTTGTCTGTTCAGTTAATAGAAAAGGAAAGAGTGTCAGAAAATTGCTGAGAGGCATGAGAAAGGGATAATAGTGGCTCCATAGCAGTATCCTGAAAAAAACCTCTCAGTCCCCAGTTTACAAGATGCTCAATACAGTCATGGGGCTAGCCACAAGATGGCAAAGTTTACAGATAATATAAAACTGCTCAAGATAATTAAGTTCAAAGCAGAGTGTGAAGAGCTTCAAAAGGATCGCACAAAACTAGGTGACTGGGCAACAAAATGGCAGATGAAATTTAATGTTGATATATGCAAAGTAATCCACACTGGAAAACGTAATCCTAAAATCCCATTTTGTATATATACAAAATGATGAGGACTAAATTAGCTATTACCACTCAATAGAGAGATCTTGGAGTCTTTGTGGAAACATCCACTCAATATGCAGCAGCAGTCAAAAGAGTAAACAGAATGTTGGGAATCATTAAGAAAGGGATAGAGACTACCTTACTGCCTCTACATAAATCGATGCTATGCCCACACCTTCAATACGTTGTGGAGATGTGGTTGCCTGATCTCATAGATATACTGACATCAGAAAAAGGCAACACAATTTATTAAGGGCCACTTCCAAATGAGATTAGTAAGACTGGGACTTTAGCTTGGAAAAGATGGAAATCTGGAGAAGGTCTATAAAATCATGACTGGTTCAGAGAAAGTGAATAAAGAAGTATGATTCATTCCATCACTGGCTCTTAACCAGGATGAGCAGAGATGGTGTTCCTACCTCTTTGTCAGGGCTGGGAATGGGCAACAAGGATTGGATCATATGATTACTTATTCTGTTCTTTCCTTTTGACGTACCTGGCATTAGCCGTTGTCATATAAGAGGATTTGGGGCTGGATGGACTTTTGGTCTTATCAGCATGGCTATTTTTATGTTCTTTGTCTATGGGACAGGTGGCATAATTTAGTAATGGCCACTGACAGCTTGTGCTAACGTTCTCCCAATTAATAAAATATAGATTAGATTTTCAAAGGAATTTAAATCAAGCTCTTAATTTTCTACCATTGCTACAATCAACTGGGGGTGCAAAAGATACAATTTAAACCTCTGGCTCCCTGACCTGCACTAAAATTCACGCTCATTGTGTACCTGTAATTGGACCCCCAAACAAAAGAAGGTGTGATAATGCAGTCACTATCTATTTCAAGCACAAATGTCTAACTACGTGGCTTGAACCTGAAATTGTAAGACTAACATTGACATCAACTAACACCGGAACACTAGGCTTGCATCTGATTCTGAAGACAACAAAGCAGGTGCACTATTACGCCACTTGGAAAAGATATACATATATTTATGTATTCAATGTTATTATAACAATGCAAATTGGGTATTTGCTGTAGGGTATATTCAGAAGCAGCCAGCTCATGGAGATTATGCAAAGCCTTACTAGGATTCAGGTGAAAATAATTACCCTCTTTGAGCCTAATTTAGTGAAGTCAATGAAACTGACCTAGTGAGGAAATTATTCATCTGTGCAAGTGTTTCCAGGATTGGGGCCTTTAGCAAGGGACATGTTTTAATTATTTTTCACACCTCCTTCTCATGACTGCACATAATATAAGGGGAAGGCTAATTAATATCCTCAGCTAGCCCCTACCTTCCCAAAATGAAGGTGGTATCTTCCTGAAACTGTCAGGTCCCTGTTTGCCCTCAGGCACTGAAAGCTATCTATCCACGAGATACGTTTCCTTCTTCTCTAGTGTTTAAGGGAAAGCAGATGCATGTCTTTAGGATATAATATTTCTTACTGTCGGCCATCTTGAACAGACCTGTCAATCCTCTAGTGGAGACAACTGAAGGGAGAAGCAGCTCTAAAGTTAATTAAAGCAATTGCAGCAAATCAATAAGGGCCAAATTCTACAATGCTTGCTCACCTAGGATAGTATCTTTCTCTGAAAGTAGCCCCACTGAAACTAATAGAACCATTCATCTAGTAGAGGGCTATTCAGGATTTGTGAAAATGTTAAAATCTGGCCCTAAGTAAATGGAATAAAATAAAACATCAGTATATGGCTCTAGATGGAGTATGAACAAACAAATAAAATACATTTAAAGTCAATATAAAGCAGAAGGACCACTGTGGCACTCTGAATTTATTAGTATGAGCTTTCCAACACCATGAACATGCCATACCTCCCTAATAAACAGAGGGCTACGTCTAGACTGGCATGATTTTCCGCAAATGCTTTTAACGGAAAA
>CM057847.1:25804779-25844041 GCA_030068395.1 Apalone spinifera | reverse complement strand
TTTTCCGCAAAAGCAACTGCTTTTGCGGAAAAACTTGCCAGTCTAGACACAGCCGAGCAGTTTAACAAAGAAGGGCACATGTATGGACGATGAATCAGCCATGTAGGATGCACAACAGACCCTAAAAACATGCCTAGAAAATAAAATACTTAAGGAATTTTCCTTTCCATTTTCTTATTAATTGCCATCATTTTCTGATTATTTGTGAAACATGAATGTATCATCTATGCTCATCTCCAACCAAATCATTAGATGTGTGTTCTGGGCTAGTACTGCTCAGGATTTGCTCTTTTAGGCACTTTACCCACAAACGTGTATGGTTTTTAAAAAGAAGTGTTCTGAATCCTTTCCATTTATCCAACTACCTTCTTCTCCTGAGACATTTAGGAAGCAATTCAGATAAGAAAGAATTCTCCACCCAAAGATTCCTAATATTTCAAGACCAAAACCTGATCAATCAGGATTTTGCAAAAGCAAAAACAGTAATTCTGATCAGAATATAAAAGATTTCTACAGTCCTAAAGGATCCCCAAATGGTCAAGGTCTCGATGAATACCTAACTAAAAATTACTTCATCCACTATAGTGAAATGAAGCCATCTTTAGGGTGGAATGCAGCATTTTTGACCGCGTGAAACAATACTACAAAATACTACTGAGCAAAAAGTGAAAAATCAGATTGTATTGAAAATCTTTCCAGTTATCTGACAGACTGAAACAAAGAGATTTCTCACTTGGTTGGAATTCCATACTATCACCACTAACCCTACAACTTTTACTTTACCTTCTTATGTTCACCTGAAGACTCTTTGCTTTCTGCATGTATACAGCATGGGCCCTGGGTTGAGACTACATTTTTAATAATTTTAAATGACATCATCACTGCAAACCAATATTACTCTTTTGATGCATTGCTATTAGGTGCACCAGCCTATTTGGCTGAAACCAGCCACCTGATGGCCTGTGTTTTGATTTTGTTATTTTTCCACTGGGCTAATTGGTGATTAAGGTAAGAGTGTTCTCTTCCTGACTCACAATTCTTCAATATATTGCAATGTCTTTGTTTGTCTAGTGCTACAACATTAGTGTTCAGAGATTGGCATATTATATCAAAAGCAAGAGGGGGATGGGGAGAAAAGCAACAAGGAGACAAGAAAACATAGGTCCTACTCTGATAAATTAATGGTCATATTGTGTAATCAAGCTTTCTAAAAAGATCCTTTGTACTGACTTTAAGCATCTAATGTTATATGGTTGCTTATAAAGTAAACAGCAAAATTGTCAGGAATCATTAAGGAGCAAGTTTAAAATATAAAAAAATGAATTCTTGAGTGACATTTTGCAGTTCTCTAAGGTATCGGGACTCTGAATTGTTTCTAAATTATGTAACACCATAGAAGGTTGCTCTTCCAATAAAACTTTAACCAGAATTCAACTATAGACTGTTTCTTATTCAAAACTTTTCAGTGTCTGAAAAGCAAAGAATAATATAATCCTCTGTAACCCTATTGCCCTTAAATTAGCTGGACTAGAGATAGTAGCCACCAAATTTGACATGGGATGTCACTCAGATAATAATCTCATTTCACATTCGCAGAGGGCTGCTACTCAGAATGGCACTGGACAGACATAATATTCACATTATATGAATGGTGGTAAATGAGAAACTTTGTATTCAACACTTATTTTATGTTCCCATCAATTAGTATCCCCACAATTATTTTGTATTCAAGTAGAAGTCATCAGTAAGTATAAAAGATCTTATTACTGCACACAAGTCTCCTAATTAAGTTTCACTCTATTACATGTGGTAAGGACAGAATATGACACCATTGTTAGAAGGTTATTGTTCATAGTGCTAATGAAAAAATATTGAAAGTTGCATACACATATAAATATACGCACACAATTTCTGGATTATTTATAACATTTTTTCAAAAGGAAAAATCATTCTCTTGGGCAAAATTTCTGCTCTCAGAATTTACAATTTGTAAGTGAGAACAGACTTTGGCCTTCAGTTGTATTAAATAAAGCTATTACAGGTAAATTGGACTAGTAAACTACGTTTGGAGGCAACAATGAGTTCTGTGAATATTTTTGCAGACATATAAAGCTTAACTTTCCTAAACATTACATGATTAGTGACATAATCAGAAAAAATCCAAAACAATCAGCATCAACCCTAGCTAACAAGGAAGAGGGTAAAGTGGACACAACTGAGAAATGAACAAAGTTCATTCTGTTTTATTTCACGATGCATGTTAATGTGAATGAGTTAGCCACCATTATTCCCCAACGTACTGGACCATACAGGTGCTTTGTCACAATCACTACATCTGTCCTAAGCTGTGTCAGCTCATTCGCCAACTATTATGCATGATTACACACAAGCCAACTGAAACAACAAAAGAGAGGTCATTACTTGGACAAGCCCTTGTAAAGTAAAAAAGCCAAAGGCACCCATATGGATAGAAACTGGCATTTAGGAGATAAAAATCTGTTCCATGTCAGCAGTGCAGCAAAAGAAGTAGCCCTTGGCTAAAGAAAGCTTTAGACGTTCATCTATGCCTAAAAGTGGCATTTCAATTTGTGTATTTATGCCTTGCAGATATTTTACTATAAAAGAATAATCTGTTTCAAATGGAAAGGTTTAAACTTGTACATACTCTGTTTTAATGCTTTTGGCAAGGTATAGCAACAGAAACTGTAAATAATAGAAACAGATGCTCAGCAAGATAAAAGCAGAGGAGTGCTTTAGTACTGAAGTACTATAACGAGCCATCCACCATGAAATGGCATAATGATTGTGGGTGGACTCCCAGTACTGATTTACTTTTACTGATTTACTTTACTAACAAGAGAAATAATGCTAATTTAATTTACTGATTTACTTTACTAACAAGAGAAATAATGCTAATTTCCTACCAAAAATGTCAGTAATATTTTCTAGATCAGCTAATATGTGTCTAAAGTTCCTTTTATGAAGTGTGATTCTTTTTCCCCCCCCCATCTACGAGGAGGTATTTTCAACTAAGAAAACATTGTATTGTTCTGATCAAATATGCACAATTAGGTCTTGAACCTACAAGCTGTTCCATGTAGATGAACCCTTGCATGGCCTCCATAAAGCCTTATTGTCAGTGTCTCCACAAAGAACAACTAGCAGACAAAGGCTTTTGGGCTAAATTCGGTCATGATTTATACCAGTGTAATTTGGTTCTCATTTGCTTGTAATGCTTATGCACTGTGAGTGAAAGCACCCCTGTATTCAGACCTTATACACTATTGTAATAATCTTTGTACAATATATGACTCTTTAGATATCATTTCAAAACTAATAACTCACTAGTCAGTATCTTCATGGTGAAGTGTATGTAACAACAGAATATGTAAAATGATTAGCTTAACTTAATATATAATATAAAACATAAGTAATGACTGTAACATATAAAGTATATGTAATAAGTAATGTAATGTAGAATCTGATATTATAACTGAAGGTTACTAGACAAGTCTGGGGAGTGAACAAAGTTTCACAAAGAGAAAAGGGCAAGTTGATGCCTCTAGGTAGTAGTTATCAAAGCTGACAGACAATCACTTGTTACATGGTCACACTGTGGGAGGCCAATGGGTGTACCCTCTCCCTTTGACTTCCCTTATTCCTCGTAGGAGCGGGACTATCGGCATCGATGGAAGTGCCTTCTCAGTTCTAATTAGTGTGTCTGTACTAAAACTAATTCGAACCCTGGGAGATCCACTGTGGCAGCTTCCATCTTATCTGTAGTGTAGACATGGCCTTAGAAGACCAAAGAAAAAGAAATAGCTATTTGACTTTGGGAGAGTATTTGACCTGAAATTTGATCAGTTCTGTTGCCAGGAGCTGGTAGTAAGGATTAGGGATGTTACATAGTGGTTAACTGGCTAATTGAGTAGTCGATGAAATTTTCATTGACTACTTGATTAGTCAATAAGGAAGGGTAGTGTCAGCACTCACTCCCAGCTCTCACTGGGTCTCAGCACAGTCCTTCTCTCTCCCCTGCTGTTTGCATTTTTCAAGGAAAGCCCGCATAAGTACTGAAACTTAGGACCAGGGATTCAGTCAGTGCTCTCTCCTGCTGGCTTGCCTTTAAATATGTGGAGGGAGAGAAGGGAAGTGAATGAATAGTCCATAGCACTACCTGATAAGTTCCTGCTTATCGGGCAGTCGACTAGTTAACTTCTCCTTTACATCCCTAGTAAGGATTTGATCTTGAATGAAGTCTAGTTTGTTAAATTTGAGCACTAAAAAGCATTTTATCTTTGTTTCTCTTGTAGACATTTCTGACTTTAATGCCATGCACTTGTACCTCACTTAAAATCTATCACTTTGTAATTAAATAAACATGCTTTATTTCTTGATTAAACTAAGCCTATGTTGTGGTTAAACTGGACAGCATGGTATCTCCTTTAAAAGAAGAAAATAGTTATATTCTGTTCCCTTACATTGGTAATGGACCTAAAATGTTCCTGAACTGCCTTGGAGAATGCTGGACCATGCAGAACAACCATATTTTTTAGGGGAAACTTTGAAGCTGGAAGTGTGTTGGGGATCACCCTGCAAGTAAGATCAGGAATGCTGGAAGCCCATAGTGTGGCTGGTGTTTGCTGAAAGGCTGCCAGGTCAGAGCTACTGGACCAGGATTGTGGTGGTTCACAGACACTGTGGCCTGGTCTACACGACAGTGGAAGATCAATTTAAGATATGCAACTAACATATCTTAAGATACGTAATTAATGTAGTGAAAGTCAACATATCCACGCCATCCATATGGCGGGAGGTCGACAGAAGCAAATGCTCCCATTGGCTTCCCTTACTCCTCTTGAGGAGCAGGAGTACCAGCACCAATGGGAACACCCCCTGAGTTTAATTTAGCAGGTCTTCGCTAGACCCATTAAATTGAACCCCAAAAGATCCACCATGGCAGCATTGATCTTCCGCATAGTGTAGACATGGCCTCAGGATATGGCCTGCATGTAGTCAGACTCTTTATGAACAATCCTGACAAAAATTACAGCAGCAAAGCATCATGAGGCACCCAAAGTTTCAGGGTGCAGGTGACACAACTTCTCATTGTTCTGAATTATACCCTGGAATTTCATATTTACCCTATCATCTATGCATTAAATATTATGCATTCATCATAAGATATGATTAACAAGAAATGGTAGTGTTAACCCTTGGCTTCTTAGATAGGAATGCAACTAGACATCCTTTGCAAATGAAATCCCGCACCCACTATAACTTTTCCCAGAGAAAGTTGGGTTTGAAAATTTTTATGATTCATCTCAGATTTTTCTGGGGGGCGGGATGGAAGGGTGAGCAGAAGTTAGATAGAAAAGACCTCAGAAGTTTAGGAATTACAGAGCATGGATATTTTATTTTGGCTCAAGATATGTATTAAAACAATATTGGAAACTGTAGCAGTGAGGTGACCAGAATTCCTATGTTAAAACTTATTCTCCGGTAATTATGCTTGGAAGGAGGACTTTTTTTTTCAGTAAACATGGGTAAATGTTAATTTCACCTCACACACAAAAACAAATGAAAAATTATTCACATCAATAATAATCAAAATTCACAGATAAGCAAGTAAGAAAATGATGCTTGAAAACGTCTTACAATTTGATTTAAAGATATTTACTTTAGTGTTATTGGACACGAGATGTTGATAATTTGGGTTTTAATAATTAAAATATTTAACTTTTCTTGAATCTCAACATTTACTGTCAATAAATGTCTGACCTTTCAATCAAATCCTGCAATGTGAAAATTTAAATAGCTAAAAATAGAAAAAATGCTTTAAAAACATCAATGTTATCCATCAAACATATAATTCTACCAAGTCTACTTATAATATTTTCTAAACTGCATGCCCAGAGGAATTATTTTTAAGGGGAAAGTGAAAAATAACAGTCATCACCTTCCTGAAAACTGCATGCAGATTAGACCTTTCCGTTCTTCTCTCTCTGCAAATAGGACAGACAGGAGTACATCTGTACATGAGGAGTGGGAAGGAATGGGTCAGAGGAGGGGAAAAAAAGGACAGGGAACCTTCTGATATAGAGATTCAGGACCTGATTCACGCAGGACTAAGCACAGGATTAGTCCTCTTGAGTTTAACAGAATTACTCACAGGTTTAATGATGTTAAACACATGTTCAAGTGCTCTGCTGAATCAGAGCCTAAACAAATCTTCTCCAGGCTGTGCATCCCTCCTCTGGTAGTTCCAGAGGGCAGTAGGAGCACAAGTTGATCCTGTACTGTCTGGGAGCCAGAGGCAAAGGCAGAAAAGCCCAAAGTCAAGTTTTACATGCAGATGGCTCTGACCTCCTGCAGAAGAGCCAAGGTTCACAGGTTCTTATTTCTGAGCCTCTCACCCACAATCCTTTCCCATGTGAGGTGCTACTCTGTATTAAAAGAAGTAAGTCTAAATTGCAAAGGTACATAGCCTAAAGTTAGGCACATGAATCTACGTGGGTACTTAAATCTGGCTTGGTTTTCAGAGTGAATCTGTGATGAAATAATGAAGTAAATAGAAGTCTCTATTGAACCATTTAAGTCCCAGTGACTCTGCAAGGAAACATTTAAGCAATAGGCAATCACCAATACTTTTAATTTTTCCTCTTCTTTTAAAAAATCTAGTTGCAAATTCATTTATTTTTTTTTAAAAAGGAGACTCTGCTTCTTCTTTAAAATACTTACAAAAGTTAAACAGGAAACTGAATAATCTGTAAAAGAAAATGGTTCTGTTGACACAATTTACAAGCCCACTCTCTCTCAGGAAACTACTTGACCTTTCTAAGAATATATTGAAACACAGTATGTTAAAGAAATTAACTATCCTCCTTGTTTTATAAATTCAAGTATCCTTATTAGCAAGAAGCGCTAATGCATAATTAAGATACAGTGCATTATGCTATTTAAGTATTAAGTATATTTATTTTCTAAAGGCTTGGTGCTAACTATGATAAAGTATTAAATAAACATCAAGCTCCAACCAGAAATATTGTAACTGTTAAAAAGGTGTAAAATTCTTTAGTAATAAAATATTAATTATGTTGTTGGTTTAATAAACATATATAGGAAAGGCCATATCCTATCATTGATCCACACTCAGAACTTCAAGTGAAATTATTGTCTTGAAATCAATAATGAGTTGGCACAGTTTCAATTTGATAAATTGGGAGTTATATGATGATTTTCACGGTTATTAATGCATACACACAGATGCTGCTATTCCCTTGTATAATACCAAACATTTACACACTGGACTTTTTGCTAGAACTTAGAAATGTTCAGGGCAATGACTGAACTGTATCAATTTAAGATTTAAAAAACTGCTGAAGACTGGTTGCTTCTATCAATAAAGCAAAATATTAGTTACCCATTACTGATAAAATCAGAAGGCCATTCCATTTTGCTTTGTGTACAGAAAACTAATGGTCATTCTGCAAGGGAGTGATAAGAGGTAACAAAGGTGGGAGGTCTGAAGAATTATCTTTGGCGAAGATCTTTTGGAGGTGGTGCTTGTATCTAAGGCTCTTCATCTCAACAAGATGTTGACTTAAGTCTACTGAGGATAATTTCACTATTTCACTGCTTAATATTTTGGAAGAAACATCCACCTACTTTGGGATTATAAATGTGAGTGGTGATAACTACAGGCCTTAATTTAAAATGAATATTATTTCAGGGGAGTTGGAGGTGCAAATTGGACCTACTTACTTTCTTTTCAAATTGGTTTTGGTACCTACACCTTGTCATTTTCTGATTTTTGCATAATTAACATTCTCTTTGACACACAACTTCAGTGGGAGCTTGTGTGATTAGGCTGTGATTCTTAACTGAAAAGTACGTGGGGATGAAAAGAGCTGTAAGGTAATATTATGTCTTATAGTGTGATATTTTAATAGATTCCATGCCATGCTCAGCTATCATTACATGAAACCTTTGGCATTGTGTATCCTTCAGAACAGAGCATATTTATTTTTCTGGAATTCAACTTTTCCCGTTTAAGTAGATATAAGACTGAAGTTATAAATCCAGTAGCCAATAATTACTTATTGGTTTTGTATTTAGAGAAAATCAAAATTGCCCTTATGTATACTTAGTTCTGACAATTTTATGTTTCATATTCAACTTTTTAGTGCCTACTAAACTTAATGCAGAACTAAAGACAAAAGTTTATTGGTATGATTCAAATTTCAATTACACCAATTTATCTAAAACAATTTATTTGTGCAATTCCACTGTCTTTAACTGAGTTGCTGCAATTTATATGAGTGAGAAACCAGAAACAGGTCCAATGAATATAAAGAAATAGTAGTAATTGTGCTTTTGGTACACAGAATTTTGTTAAACCTCTGCTTAAACTTTATTGGAGTTTGGGCATTATCCAGAATCTAATTATTGCTGAGCTCATAAGAACATTCAATCAGACAAATTACTGAAGCTGCCATTTTGAAAACACAGAGATCTAAAAGTACAGGAGGCCTCCTTTCTTTAATATGTTTTTCTTGCTTAACTGGCAAGGTTTAAGAATGTGCCAAGGCTAAATATGCTGCAATGGAAAGAGCTAGATATAATGTGAAGAAAAAAGTCAAGAGCGGTGGTACAAAAGAGATGAAGTTGCTTGTGCATGTGCATGCACAAGTGAGAGAAGAGTATCTTCATGGAGCATGATTAACTTAGCTTAGGTCTCTTGAAATTTTATCTGGGACAAATCAGGGTGGCATTTTGCCTATTCTGATATGAATTACAGTGTCTGGTTTTGAAATACTTAACTATTAGTAGTTCTTGGCCTGAAGACCATTCTGCTGTCACACTTAACACCATCAGTAAAATATAACCAGGGACTTCTGTACAAATGTGACAAAAATAAGAATACCTCAGGTATGGGGGAACAACTCAAATGCAATGTAATTATATAAATTAATGTTGTGGTTCATATTTTAGATAACCAATTGTTGGGCTGGAGGAATTGGTAGAAAAATTGGTAAGGAGGAATTGGTAGGAGAAGTAGATGTGGGTGGCAAGCAGTGATCAGGAAATGGTCAAGTTCAGAATACTGACCAAAGAAAAAAAGGAGAGCAGCTAACTACAGATCCTAGACTTCAGCAAAAATCAGAGTTTGACTCCCTCCGGGAACTGATGGGCAAAATCCCCTAGGACACTAATATGAAGGGAAAAGGAATCCAGGAGAGCTGACTGTTTTTTAAAGAAGCCTTATTGAAGGTGCAGGAACACACCATCCCAATGTGCAGTAAGAAAATATGACACACGACCAGTGTGGCTTAACAGTGAAATCCTTGGAGAGCTTAAACACAAAAAGAAAGCTTACAAGAAGTGGAAACTTGGACAGAAGACTAGGAAAGAGTATAAACACACTGTTTGAGTATGCAGGGGTGTAATCAGGAAGGTAACAGCACAATTGTAATTGCAGCTAGCATGGGTTGTGAAAGGTAACAAGAAAGGTTTCTACGGGCATGATAGCAATAAGAAGGTAGTCAAGGAAGGTATGGGACCCTTAATGAATGGGGAAGCAACCTAGTGACAGATGATGACATAAAAGCTGAAGTACTCAATGTCTTTTTTGCCTTTGCCTTCACAGAGAAGGTTAGCTCCCAAATGCACTAGGCAACACAGTGTGGAGAAGAGGTGGGCAGTCCTCAGTGGAGAAAGAACAAGCTAAGAACTATTCAGAAAATCTGCACATACACTGATCAATGGGGCCAGATCTAAGGCACTGGAGGATGCTAAGGAAGTTGGCTGATGTGATTGCAGAGTCTTTGGAATATCTTTGAAAACTCATGGCAATCAGAGGAAATCCCAGACAAACGGAAAAAGGCAAATGTAGTTCCCATTTTTTAAAAAGGGAAGAAGGAGAATCTGGGGAACTACAGACTGGTCAGTCTCAACTCAGTCCCCTGAAAAAAATCTTGGAGAGGATCCTCAAGGAATCAGTTTTGAAGTACTTGGAAGAGAAGGAAGTGATCAGGAATAATCAACATGAATTCACCAAGGGAAAGTCATGCCTGACCAACCTGATTGCCTTCTATGATGAAGCAACTGGCTCTGTTGGTATGGGGAAGGTGGTAGATGTGATATACCTTGACTTTAGCAAAGCTTTTGATACAGTCTCCCACAGTATACTTGCCAGCAAGTTAAAGAAGTATGGATTGAATAAATGGACTGTAAGGTGGACAGAAAGCTGGCTAGATCATCAGGCAAATGAGTAGTGATTAACAGCTCGATGTCTGGTTGGCAGTCTGTATCAAGCAGAATGCCCCAAAGGTCAGTTCTGGGGCCAGTTTTGTTCAATGCCTTAATTGATTACCTGGATGAGGGGATGGATTGTACCTTCAACAAGTTTGAGGATGACACTAAGCTAGGGGGAGAGGTAGATATACTGGAGGGTAGGGATAGGGTCCAGAGTAACCTGGACAAATGGGAGGATTGGGCCAAAAGAAATCTGATGAGGCTCAACAAGGACAAGTGCAGAGTCCTGAACTTGGGATGAAAGAATCCCAAACGCTTTCCAAAGGCTGGGGACTGACTGGCTAAACAGCAATTCTGCAGAACAGGACCTGGGGATTACAGTGGATGAGAAGCTGGATATGAGTCAACTATGTGCCCTTGTAGCCAAGAAGGCTGTGGTAGATAGGAGGAGTGCTGGCCAAGCACTCAGTGACTAAAGGGTTAAACTCAGGTAGCTAAGGGTGTTGTTAGCAGGGAGCCAGAAGAACCAATGGGATACAGTGCTGAAGTTTAAATTGTAAATATTTACCTGCTGCCCTTTGCTCTTTGGGTGAATTTAAGCCAGGAGTTGGGAGACAGAGAATGATTTATACTTAGGCAGGACTACCATGCCTCCATGGAATTCGGGATGTGAAAGTGGACTGAACCAGAAAGGGATCGTAAAACTAGGAGGTGGGCACTCCAACTTCACCAACTAACCACTCTGTTCCAACTAATGCTCCCCAACACAGGAAATATCCAATGTACTGGGTAGGAGATGATGCAGAGGCATTCTTAGAAAGTTTTGTAAGAGCCTTTATTGGGTACACATCCCCCAAAACCCGTACATGATGGAGCTGAGATCACAACTCAGTGGACCCCCAACAGAAGTGGCAGCTGAAATGCCCAGGGAAAACATGAATGACCATGAACTTTTTAAACAAAAGGTCAGACTTAGGATGGGGCTCACCACCGAACATGCCTACGGGAGAGGTAAATACACTGGAGAGCAGGAATAGGGTCTAGAGTGACCTAGACAAAGTGGAGGGCTTTGCAAAAAAGATATCTGATGAGGTTCAACAAGGATAAGTAAAGAGTCCTGCACTTGCTACTGAAGAATCTCAAGCACTGCTACAGGCTGGGGACCAAGTGGTTAACAAGCAGTTTGGCACAAAAGAGCCCAGGGATTACAGTGAATGAGAAGGTGGATAGAAGTCAACAGCGTGCCCTTGTAGCTAAGAAGTCTAATGATATATTGGGGGTGCATTAGAAGGAGTATTGCCAGCAGATCGAGGGAAGTGATTATTCATCTTTATTCCACACTGGTGAGGCTACATCTGGAGTATTGTGCCCAATTTTGGGCCCCCCATTGCAGAAAGGATGTGGATTCATTTGACAGAGTCCAGAGTAGGGCAACAAAAATTATTAGGGGGCTGGAATACATGACTTATGAAGAAAGGTTGATGGATCTGGTTTTATTTAGACTAGAGAAGAGAAGAGTGAGAGGGGATTTGATAGAAGCTTTCAACTATTTGAAGGGGGACTCAAAGAGGATGAGAGAAGCTGTTCTCAATGGTGACAGATGTCAGAAGGAGCAATTGACTCAAGCTGCAGTGGGGGAGGTCTAGGCTGGATATTAGAAAAAACTGTTTCACTAGTAGGGTAGTGAAGCACTGGAACAGATTACTTAGAGAAATGGTAGAATCCCCATCCCTAAAGGTTGTTAAATCCTGGCTTGAAAAAGCCCTGGCTGGGATGATTTAGTTGGGATGGTCCTGCTTTTACCAGGGGGTTGGACTTGATGACCTCCTGAGATCTCTTCCAACCTTATGATTCTATGAGGACTCAGGACAGCATTTGAGGGTTGTTCCAGGAATGAATGGAAATTAGCTGCATCACAAAAGTGACATGGAATTTTGGATAGCAAGTACACCTATCATACTTCTCTCTTGCATATTCTATTGCAGAGTTGGGCAATAATTTTCAAAGGGGGGCCACTTAAAAAATGTTTTGAATTGGCTCTGGGTTGCCCCAGAAGGGTCAGAGCCTTGGGTGGAAATAGCAGGGCCAGGACACTTTCATGCTCCCCCACACACAGACCCTGATAGTTCTGGAGCTGGGGGAGCACCTGAAGTCTTTGCTCTTCTCCCCGCCAGAGAGAGCTGCCAGCTGCTCTGGACAACTGGTGGTTCCCTTTAGGCACCCACACCCCTGGGAGTGGGAGGAGAATTCGTTCACATGCTCCTCCCCCCAGGCCAGTCAAGGCCTGGGGGAGAGATGAGCACACAAAGTCTTTCACTTACTGCCCCCACCCTGCAAGGGGCACGTGGCGCTTAGAGGCTATGCCTACACTGCAATGCCATTTCGGGATACCGAAGTATCTCAAAATATATATCCCACATCTTCACAGTAAGCCCGTTATTTTGAAATATAATGGGCTTGCTATTCTGATGTCCCTGTAAATCTCATTGCACGAGGAGTAAGAGACATGTCAGAATAGAGGGTTATTTCAAAATTTGGCAGTGTAGACAAAATAAGCTATTTTGAAATAAGATACGCAATTTGTGTAGCTCAGGATAGAGGAAAAGAGCACTATTTCCCGGAAAAAAAAATGCAGGGGAATGGAATTAGTCTATAATTTTGCCCCGATGCCTATGGGCCTCAGATTGGGAAAAAATAACTGTCCCAAATATATATGTGTATGTGAATCTAAATATTCTTCTCATTTATGAAACTCCTCCAGATTTGGTTAAGCAATTTTAACATACCCTACTTGGTTTTGTAAATCATTAACTGATGATGGAATTTGTGATGGAAAAAACGTTAAACAGATTACTGCTGAGAAAAAGATTCTCCCCATAAGTCTGATATTTCAGACTTTGCAGTCTGACATAAGGAAATCATTAATAGACAGAGGTCTTCTTAAAATGTTTCCCTTGTGTCATTTTACTATATTTAACTGAAAGATGTTATAGCTTCCATGATAAAGTAATGACAACCAAACAACATATTTTACCAAAATCTAAATTTATTTAAAAATTCTATCAGGTCTAAGAAAGAATGAATCTTTGAATTTACCAGGAAATTTACAATGAAAATATATAAAGAAGAACAATGTGTCTGCAGACTCAGAGAAACATTATATAGCATTATCTGTCAGAAAATCCTAGTACTCTGTCAAATTAAAAATCCGATTTGGGGAAATTTATTGAAGCCATTTTTAAAGAAGAGACTTACTGCATACTCTTATTTGGAGTGTAGCTTCTTTAAATAAAAATGATGAGGGATAGGACATTTTAAAGCTTCCCCCCGCCAGTTGACCTTATATCAGTTCCCCCAAAATATGAGGGGAAAGTGAGCTACTAATTTTATTACCACCGATCTTTTACACAATCTATGAAATGATATTGAGAAAGTGGCCTACTCTCACAACAGAAGACAGGAATTGTCCTATATGACCGAGCAGTGGTCAATACAATTCAAGAAACGGGTAATTGACAATTGTGGAATTACATGGCCTTCAAGGAAATTTCATCCTTAACTCTTATTAGTTAGTTGTTGGTTTATTGTAATTGTAGGAATGTTGCTGAGATGAATCTTTTCTGAATTCTTTTAATCTCTTGGCTTCTTGAATCTGACGAGATTCTTGATATTTTGTAGCGGTGAGTACTATGGGTTAATTACTGATTGTAAAAATTATTTCCTTTTCTCTATATTTCAGTTCCTAAAAATGTTCTCCTCTTTGTGTATTATGAGACCATCTAACATAGAATATCAATTTTCTTTCTGTATATCATTTATTCTATTATTTACCTGTGTGATATTCCTTTTGTCCCCACTTCCTTGCTAAACTAAGTGGTTCCAGTAATTTCAGTCATTCCTCATAGGGAAATTTCTCCATTTCTTTAATAAGTATTGTCAACCACTTCTTAATCCCTTGTACTTCTGCTATAATTTTTTGAGCTAGGGCACAAGAACTGAACATAATATTCTAGGTGAGAATGTGTTACTGATTTATATAATACTTTTATAATATTTTCCATGTTATTTTCTATCCCATTTCTTATTCATTTTAAGATCATGTTTTTTTGAGGTGTGTGTGTGTTGGGTTTTTTTAGCATTACTGTATACTGAGTCGAGGTTTTCACTTTGGTCTTTGTCATTATAGTTAATTTAGATAACAGCATTAGTAATTATCTCACCAATGAGAATTACCCTTCTGTGCATCAACCCCATGATTTCCACTTGTTCATGTGGTATCCATTCACCTACCTTTATCAGGTATCTGTGGTGTCTTCTCCATCGTAGACTAACCTAGACTTGTCCAATCTACAACTATTGCCATGTCTCTTTTCCTTCCCTTTCCAATGTTAGTGATAAATATATTGCTTATGGTATAAATCAGAAAAGCTCCATTGCAGTGAATGGATTTACACTAATGATTTAAACCAGCTGAGAATATGGCCTTTTGCTTTAAGTCTCTTAGCCAGTTTCTGTTACATGAAAAAAAAAAAAACAACCTGGGGCACATTACCTTCTACATGCAGAGCTTCTTGTGAGAGACTTTTACAAAGGCTTTGTGAAAGTACAAATAAATTATGTTAACTGGTTCTCCCTTATCCCCTATTATCTTCTATCAATATACAACAGATTTAGCAGTAATGGGAGTTACCTGTGGCATAGAAGCAAGATGAATAGAATCCCAGGAAAGCTAACTTCTTGAACGTGTGAAATGCATTACAGCATGTTGATGAGTTTTGCCTCCCAAGTATTGCAGGATTAACCTCTATTAGGTAAACCAAAGAACTACAGATGCACTGATATCTTTCTTTCTCTCTTCTCACCACCAGGTCCCTAGATCATATGCCTCCTAGATCCAAGTAGAGAGAGGACACTCCCTTTTGCACACAAATATTTTCCTCTTACCTTGCATTTTACCTTCTCTGTTTTCCTAAATGGAGGGTTCTTGGAAGGTCATGTGTCCTGTCCTCTCTGCACAATGGTAACTCCCTGGGAAGGACTGGAGTATAACAAACAAGTCTGCTTTCATGAGCAGCATCCATTCATAGGTGCTATGTGTGTGTGCTGCAGCACCCTTTGGCTTGAAGTGGCTCCATTATATATAGGGTTTACATTTTGGTTGAATAGCTCTCAGCACCCCCATTATAAAAAAATTGTTCCAGCACATTAGGCCCCATTGGTTTTCAGAATCTGACTGACAAAGAGCACACAGACAGTGGATGTTCCATCTCTGGGGGAATTACTCCTACTTTAAAGTGGCCACAATTTTGGAAACGGGCAGGAAGATCTTTCAGCTGAGGCCTTATGCAGTTCAGTGGCCATTTCCCTTTGGATTATGCGATTTCTGGGGCTTTGCTCCCCACAAACAATGTGAACTTCCCCTCTAAGTTTGTGAGTTAAGCCAGCAAGTACCAGCTGGTTTTTCAGCACCACTGTGTCCACCACTGGGTTTGATTAATCAAATAGTCTATTGTGCCTGGAAATGTTAAAGCCTTTGGATCACTACTGTCTTAAAGCAGCCAAGGAGAGGAAAAGTAGAAAATGAGGTGGATATATTCTCCCAGCCAAATGGGGAAACTCCCTCAGAAGGAAAGGGAAATGTGGAGAGAAAAGGTAAGCTACGTGTAACCAAAAAACAAAACAAAACAAAAAACAGCGGGACCTCCCTTGCATCTCACTTGGGATAAAATTGGACATGCTAACAAACTTATACTGACTGTCTTAACATATAGAATGTCCTGAAAATCCATGGGCTGATGGAAATAGCTCTCACGTTTGCAAGATTAACCTGGAACAACTGCAGCCATTAAGTAGGCATCTAGATTTCATGTCATTATCCTATGTTGGATGCTCTGAGCCTGTGTAGAAGCAATCATAACAGATGGCAAAATATATTTCCCTCTAATTAGACCATCAAAGGAAATGAAGTATGAACTGCAAAATTGGGAATGGATCTGAAAGAGATGAATGATCTTCCCTGGCAATCAGACTGGATCTTAACAACAGACTTTCAAGTCTATTTAAATGTGATGGTGGGATTTAGGACTGGGAATATATTTCCAAAGACAGTAGTGTGCAGAGGACAGGGCCACTGCATGGGCTGCTTGGGGACTAGTATAAGATATCACCCATTTGGGACTTTATTTGTCTAATGCTAATGAAGTTATGAACTGGAGGAAGAGATGTATAGACAAACAGGTCCTATAGGCTTGACAGTCAATTGGTGGCCTATGTTAACAGCCTGGCCAGAAAATCTCCTAAAAGTTATGACGCTTGTGCACGTTTGTGTGCTATGATATCTAACTCTAAACATTTACCTTCCAGACAATTGCATCCAGGAGTAGATATCAGATTGCTAATGCCCCATCTCATTTTCAGCTGGAAACAGTCTGAGATTTAACATGTACATGAAATATATAGGACTCCATTTCTGGCTCCTAATTGCTCTGGATTTTGCAGAAAGATTAATAACCTCTAACATCTTGAGAGATGTCTTAGGACAATAGCAGATTTTCAGAATTCTTAGCCTTCATGGATACAGCAGGGTGAAGCCAGATCACATGCTTCAGTTCTCAGTTGCATTAGCCCACCAGGGCCCACCACACAATACCAAATTGAGATTTCATCTTATGTCAGTATAGCTGGTTTATCTAATTCATACAGGTGATCTTTGGGTATGCTGGCTCCTAGATCACACAGTCACTGCCCAGGCCTGTTCAAGTGCTCTGGAAACTGCTCTTTCTGGGAACATTTTTGGTAGCTTTTCTTCCACTATCCATGTGAGGGAGATTGTAGTTGTGTCAGACCCAGAAGTATTAGACAGAGGGTGTTTCACATACTCTGTTTCAGCTGTGCTTTTCTAAGATGGTCAAGCTGATCAGCGATCCAGGATTATTGTCTGGGAATGCAAATTTGCCCATTCCAGGTTCTGCTGGCATATCACGTATCCTTCAGTACTAGGCCCCTCTATCCACCCACTGGGACAACAGTTTCCTACCTACATACCAGTTTACCCATATCCCATGTACTGGTTATTGCAGAGACTCTGGGTCTATGGGACTTTGACTCTGTTTTCTTAGAGGCCCAGGATCAGTCTCTCAACTGTGCTGATAATTCACTTGGGAGAGAATGATGTGGTGTTGGGGACAGGGGCTAGTCATCTGGTGGAAAGGGAGCTCTGACAGCATGCTCAGAGGTTTTCTCAGTCCCATTAAATAAGGTCAAAAAACCATCTGGGGGCAAACCACAAAACAGAAACGGAGCAAATAAAGGTAGCAAAATTTAGTAGGAAGGGGCAAGGGAGGTGTAAGTCATCAAGCCTAGGGGTATAACGTATAGGTCCCTGAACTTAATTTAGAAGGATGGAATGCAATCAGACAGTGCAAGTCTGGGTATTTTTGAATGATAAATGCATCTACTCTGCATTGCATCAGAGGGAGCATTCTAGCCAACTGCTATGTCAGGAGTTAAATGAAGTACAGATGCATTAACAAGGCCCAAACTCATCCAAGTCCCAGCAACAGGACTGGGAATCAGTGAGCAAAATCAGTACCACTAGCAAGAGTTGGGAAGGGGGAAGCTGTGGATTTAATTCAGAATACAGATTGAAGTACCCCTTGTCATAGCTTGGATGCTTAACTTAAAAAAAAAAAAAGCCAGGTCTGGTGCCAAATCTCACTTGCTGGGAGATGAGTAAAGAGGCCTTAAGGCACTACGTAAGTTAACTGCTAGATACTTCGGCAGGAAAAGAAGGGTTACCACTCTTCTACAATAGATTTTGTTATTTCTACAATTTGTTCTACTATATCTGACCCATTGGTCAAATGTTTGCTTTTATTTTGTTAGGCCTGTAAGAAATAAAGTTCAAATTTATATATGTTTACATGTGTGTTCACATCCCTTCTCCATAAATATCATGCTGTAGGAATAAATATGTATTTTTTTAAATGTAACATTTATTTCACAGAGTGTTTTGGGAGGAATGTGTGTGATTACTTGAAAGCATGTTTTCTGATTTCTGTGAAATGTATAGTTAGAGAATGGTAGCATAGCTTGAAGTGTTAGCTATACTGTTTAATTATCTATAAATTCTGAGTGATATTGTACAATTACTATGAGGCAGAAAAGAGAAATAACAGCATTCTGGCAAAATGGAATGTAGCTAAGATATTACACAGTCAATTAAATTAAAACCAAGGTGTCTATAAGCTCAGCTTCCCTGTGGAAATCTTCACCTAATTTATTTTAGACTAAAACATTATTACTCTGAACATTATCTTTCTTTTATAAAGTAAGAAAAGGGAAATAAATCAGGTGATGTGCTGTAGAAAGAAAAATGTTTCTAAATATTTTATAGAAAAAGAAGTCCACTGTATATTTAAAAATAATAGATGTATTAGTTAACCTGCTACTCTGATGTATTCTTAATTAAGTAGCACAGAAGCAAGACAAGGAGGTAACGTTGTCATTTAATATTTTGGTGACAGATAGATTACATAGAAAACTAGAAAACTCCCAGAAAACTGAAACTGCAGAGACTCATATCTTTGGGCATTCAAATGAAATTAATGCTCCATGATGCAGAAATCCATTACCATTTGTCCCCCCACCAGACATCTGACATATCAGCTAGTTCACTGGATAGTCAGGATGCTTAAGCGTCCATGTCAATCCTTAAAGTATTAACAACAGCAATACTTCTGAAAGGGACATACAACTGTGTTTGCCAACTTGCAAAATCTGACATCTTTAAGACTTTATTTGAGGAAACACTAATTTTACAAGGGCTAGCTTCATGTCTTAAATGGCACCACTCACATAGCTAGAGACAAATCGACACTGTACACTTCTGAACTATTCTGTAATTGGAGGAACCCACATTCTTCAGAGCTTGTTCGATCCACCTTAAACTGAGACATCAATACAGTTGTATGAAGAAACTACACCATTCTGAGGAAAGGCATAGCATAAGCTCAAAATTAGATGAAATAACATGAGGAAAAGAGAAAGAAAGGTCCGGGAAGATGATATTATGTTAGAACAAGGAGAAAAGAAAACTTTTGAAGATGATATTGTCCAAAAAAGAGCAATATGATGCTAGTCATAAAAAAAATCAAGAAAAATTAAAGAATTACAATGGTTGTGAGTAAAGCAATGAAACAAGCAAGGAGATTCTGAGCTATCACTGAAAGAGTGGATTTAATTCAACTCATCCTTAGCTATCTTGGAGACAGCAAATATAAAAATAAATGCTGTAAATAGTGTTTTACTGTTTTACAGAAATTAGCTAGAAACCCTGTCTCTACACATTAGTATAGATAAGATTATTCATGAAAAAGAAAAGTTTCCTCATTTTAGCAGTCACCACTGTGGGCACTCCAGTAGAGAGAGGTGACTCTAGGGTAACCTTATATGTCACTAGGGAAATGCACCAACAATAATGGCCAAAAATCAAGCTATTTTCTAAATTTACTGAAAGTACAAAAAAAAATGTAACTGAAGTCTTGGGCATGGATATATTGTTTCAGCATGGCCATTTCCCTATTTTGAAATGGGAGCATTAGAGTATCCTGTATATTAAAGTGCCAGTAGTACAGATCTTCTATTTCATGTTTTCATTTCTGCAAAATGGAGTTATCAGTATGTTAATGTTTGTTTCTTTCCTAAGGGCATGGGATATTGCTTTAAAGTCAACTATTTCCATACCAGTGCCTCCGTGGCTCAGATGCTGCTCAGCATTGTCATGGATGGCTATTTTAGAGACTCAAAAGATTGCAACCAGTGTAAAGGAAAATCATGCCATACTTCAAGCATCATCTGCACAAGCATCCCTTTCTTTGTGCTCTCTCCAAATGCCCTGTTTCCCCTTCTCATTAAATTAAAGTCCCACACCATTTCCCTTTATTCCAGCCTCTGCTGATCTCCTATTAATGCTAAAAAAGCTTTGGGAAAAATCATATGCATGCATACACACAAAACATGTATTTCTCCATAATATAGCATCACTATTCTAAAGTTTGCATGACATATGTTTCATTGTGCTTCTTTAAGGGGTGTTTTACACTTTAGATATAAAACAAACATAGTGTGCTGTCAGATTCAACTAATCTCTCATTTTAAATGGAATACCAAGATTTGCTAGTTTGTTGAAGACATTGGCACACAGACCTTGGGCATTCACATCTATATGGACCTACCTTTTGTAAAGATTTTTTACATCATTTTTGTTTTAATATGAACTTTGTCATAGATCTGATTTGCACGGACAGTTCACTTATGGAATTTTCTAATCCTGACGTATAAACCTGAGAGGATCATCTCAAATACAAAAGGAAAAAAGCTGATTCAAGAACAACAAATTCATTCTTAGCACAAGGAATGCATTTGGTATCCTCTGTATTTAAAATATAAATCTATTCAGAAGAGGACAAAAAGTTTACCATTTTGTGTAGCTACAAAGATTAACTAGAAAATGTGCAAACCACACTAGCTTTCATTTAAATCTTTGGATTGCTGTCTTTGATTTACTAATACAAACACTCATAAAAATTGTTAACAGATAATATGCAGATTAGCAAATTACAACTAATGGATCAACAGATATTTTAAATATGAAACATGTATATCTAAAAGACTGCTGCCTTTACAGATAAATAATATTAATAGTAAACTTTCTTCTTCAAGGCACAGTATTTGAATACTTATAGTAAATTCAGGCCTTATCTGGGAAGCCCTTTTTTCTTATGAGTGGCCCCACTGATGTCAATGAGGCCATTCCTGTGAGTATAGCTTTTGTAAGTTTGAATCCGTATATTGCGTTTAACTAAATGTGCTTTAAATGTATTATTTGTGTATTCAGATAAGCATTGTTGCCCCCCTCCCTCTTTCTAGGACTGTTATAATACTTCTGTTTAGTTAGTAAGTTTCAAAGTACTATAAAAGCCTGATGTTATTAGAAGAAGACCAGAGAGCATTGTTTTTGCAGTACAAATTTTCCTGTCACATTTTTGTCTTATATTTCTTTTGTCAAAGCCTTTTCCATGTCTAAGTACAATGATCCACTAAAGAATAAAACAAATTTAAAAAAGAACTTGGCTGTTTTTGTGCCTTGACATCTACATTTCTCCATTTTCATTAAGGTTTATAAATTTGACAAAAGATAGGAAATGCCATCATCATAACCTGCAAGATGTTCATTACCCTTTGACTACTCAATTAATAACTAGAACACCTTGAAGGAGCTGATATTTTATGAATACAGAAACAAAGCATATCACATTTCCAAATACTTCCCCATCCCCACTTCCACAAATGTTGGTTTACTTTCTTACCTGCTGGGTAACGTTCTATAACTGGCCAGCTGTCCACCTGTAATGTGGCATTACCACCACTTCTTGTAAAACGTACTACATGGTATTTTCCATCATTAATGATTGCGTTGATCTCTTCGATAGAGATGTCATCAGTTCCAACATTAAACTTAACTCCAATTTTTCCCTGGTGCTGTTTGAAAAAAAGGAAGAGGAGGAGGAGGAGGAGGAGGAAGAAGAAAAAGAAGAAGAAGTACTAATTAAGAGTTGTTTTAGTGAGAATTAGAGTGTGTATTGTACTGGGAAAGAATTTTAATAACAGCTTCTCTCTTCAGATTTAACTTCTGAAGGCGTGCATGTGGTAGTGACAAAATTCCTGATAGCTCACTGAGTCTGGGGCATGTCTTTCATAGGTAATTGATATTCCAAATCAGTTATTTTCCCCTACCGAGTTAGCTTCTTTTCCCAGAGGATCTCACCAAGAAAAAAAAAATAAAAAGCATCAGTAATTTTTTTCACTACATTCCCTCATCTTCTTGATGAGCATCAGATAATTTTCTTTATTTAACAGTCTTTAAAAATAGAAAAGTCAGCACTAACTCCTCTTTCATCAGCAAGAATAAGGATTTCTTTCAGACTGAAAAACTGGGATTTATTTTCACAAATCTAACCTATACTTACAGAAACAGTCCTGATGAAGTCAATTGGACTAGTCTTATGAGCATGGATGACTGAGAGTAAGGCTTTTACCAAATTAGATCCTAACAGTTGGATTGAGTTTATTTGTAATGCAAGAGAAGCGTCTTTGTCACTGTAAATAGACATAGGATCAGATCCTGCAATTGGAGCCACACAAATGCAGAATCAGGGAGATAGTTATTTCAGTGACAGCTGAGGAAACTTCACATTTCACAGCATTAAACCTAATATATTGCATTTATTCTTATAGTGACCACTCTCGGAAGAATTTTCAGGAAAATCCAGAAATATTTAAAATTTCTTAGCCTCATTTTCTGGGTTAGAATGATTTTCAGCTTATAGTGTTTTTATAAATGCTGTAAAACACAAACAGGTGTTGATTTCACCAGGCATACATTATTGATTTATTCATACACAGCCCTATATCTTCTTTAGGACAGATAATTGTTTCAATATCATAATATATTCTAATAATTAAGAAGGCATTTATAGCTTAATGGAGTATTTCAGTATGTTCATTAAAAAGAGTGACTAAAGAAGGGTTTTTTTCCTACAAAAAGTCAGGAGATATACTTCATTTGTGAGTAATGACTTATTAAACTGAGGTTAAAAAGAAGCATTTCACGTAGGGTCAGTAACCATTCTGTGATTGGTGTCATTGCCTCTGAAAATGATTCTCTCAGAAGTTTTTTAATTTTTTAAATTAGATTTACTACAAGAAACTCATTTCACAGGCCATATCCTTAACTCCTTCACCAGCTTGAACTTCCTGAAAAAGAGTCTCCATCCTTCCAGTGCAGCTTTGATTTCTGCCTTCTCTTTGCATTTACTCCCCCAGACTCACAGGCTGCAGCAGTGATGTCAGATAACTCCTCTGTTCCTCTTTTGAACTCCAAGCCTATCTGGCATCACTCCTTCCCTAGCTGCTGACAGCTCCCATCCATTTGCCTGGTTCATTCTTTCTCTCCTATCAGTCTTCTAATCTCAACTGAGATGACTTCAATTTTCCAAGTTTCTGCTCCACTCTCCCAACACATGTAGACTATCTCAGTTCCTCCAGATGTGTTATTGATGCCTTCAGAGAATGCCCCATAATTCCCTAAGACTTTCTCCATGTTACATGTGTATTCTCTCAGCTCTACCACTCTTCTTTTCAAAGTAACTTTAAGTTGAAGGGCCCCTTCTCCAAAATGTATTCCTTTTGGCCTGCTACCTCATTGCTCAGTCTCTCGTACTCCAGCTACTCTAGCCGTGATTGTATTCTTCTTATTCTTTTCCTGTCTTGCTGACCATCCTTTTCATGTTTCCTTAGAGGCTTATTCTCCTCCCCCTCTGCTTTCCACTCCCTTCTGGTGTCCCTCAGGCTTTGGTCTTGTCCCCAAATTTATCTTTTTTCACTTGTGACAGTTTCAGAGTAGTAGTGATCTCCCAGTCATGTGCAGGAGACTACCAAATCCAAAAATAGCTGTAGTTCCACCACAAATTCAAGTGCCAGAGCTAAAATGGCTGAAAAAAATGAATATGATCTGCACAGTTTCCTACCACTAAAGCAGTAATTTGTGTATTTCACATATCTTATTCATCCACTTATCCTGCTATTCATAGTCAACAGAAATATAAGATTGCTACAGAATTATGGCAATCACCACTTTCACTAGATAATGAACTTCAGAACTTTTTACTGCATATGACTATGTGGTATATTGGTTTTTTTTCCAAAGAGTTTTTTCAAGAAATCAAAGGCTTTGAGGTTAATAAAGCACACTCCATTTTTATGGTGATTCATAATTACTGCACTCATATACCCCATTTCATCTACTTACTTTCTCTATTCTCTTTATATGTTTATAAACAAAAACAGCCAAATCACCTTTAAGTGAATAGAACAGGTGTAAGCATGGGGCATATAGTATGTGCAGTGCCTTTCCCAAACTAAGTCTGGTTACTGTGATGTCATTTATATTGGTCACAGCACAATTTCCATATAGTAACACACCAAATAATCTTTTTATAAACTCAAAAGACAGAACTCTTGGCTATATATAATTTATATGTAGCTATAAATGAAAAAGATGTGTTTGCCCAGTTTATATCCATATGAATGTTGATAGTATTCAAAACTTGATAGCAAAAGAAACTATTTCATGGCCTTTGCCATGTGAAGCTGTATAGGGAATGTTATGTGACTTTGCTAATTGTTTCCCCACACCACCAAAAAAAAGCTGATTCACCAAACCTAAAACCATTCACAAAACAATGGTGGGGCATTTAATGAATTTCTCAACTCAAAAAAGTCAAGAAAAAGTTTCAGAACTGTCAGAACATTTTTTTTTTACATCTTTGAAATAAAATACTCAATTTTTCCAGTTTTAAATGAACTTTTATTAGGAATTTCAAGCTAATTAGACTGAAAGGTTAGAAAGAAAAAAATCAGAATTTTTCAAAATTATAAAAATGAAATGTTTTAATCTGAAATATTAAAAGCAGTTTCTTAGTTTGCAAATATTTTAGAAATGACGACTTTTTATCTCCATTCAAGATAAGAAAAAAAATGATGAAATCAAAGATATTCACAGGACAAGAAAAACATTTCCTACTCACGTCTAGCAAGGGTGTGGCTTTGCTTCCTAGTATTCCTTTATTGTTACATCTGTATCTTAAATTGACTTTTGAGCATTTTGCTAGACACATGGGCTGCGTCTAGACTGGCCAGTTTTTGCGGAAAATCATCTGCTTTTCCGCAAAAACTTGCCAGCTGTCTACTCTGGCCGCATGAATTTCCGCAAAAGCACTGACGATCTGATGTAAGATTGTCAGTGCTTTTGCGGAAAAACTATGCTGCTCCCGTTCGGGCAAAAGTCCCTTTTGCGCAAAACTTTTGCGCGAAAGGGCCAGTGTAGACAGCTGACATTTCTTTTCCGCAAAAAAGCTCTGATCGCGAAAATAGCGATTGGGGCTTTTTTGCGCAAAAGCGCATCTAGATTGGCCACGGACGCTTTTCCACAAAAAGTGCTTTTGTGGAAAAGTGTCCGTGCCAATCTAGACGCTCTTTTTCTGAAAATGCTTTTAACAGAAAACTTTTCCGTTAATAGCATTTCCGGAAAATATGCCAGTCTAGACGTAGCCATGTTGTGCTAGGAATTAAATAGTTTTTTCTTTTATGTTATTATTTATACCGCTGTAGCACTTAGGAAATCTAATCAAGAACCAGGGCCTCATTGTGCAAGGCATTTTACACAAAACAAAATCACAGTTCCTGCCCCAAGGTGCTTACAATCTGGGTACTGGTCCAACTAGATAATTAGGTCAGTTTAACTGCACCATTCAGGGGTTGAAAAACTACCTATGCCAACAGGAGAACCCCTCTCAGCTGCTTAAGGAGTGTCTGCACTGAAGCTGTACAGCTGTGCCACTGTAGTGATTTAAGTGTAGACAATCCCTAAATAATTAAACAGCTACCCTTCAATGCATTATAAAGAAATGCATCATTTTTTCAAATCACAAGGCAGAGGAAAGGGAAAGAAGACTAATGAAATTACTGTGTACTGAAATACCATTTCTGCTCCTTAACCTTTAGAAGCTTTGGTGGGATAATAACCACAGCAGTAAAAATACAGGGCTTACCCTCCTGCTCAGCGATTATTTTTTTAATCAATTCTCTGTACAAGTACTGTTGAAAACAATTTTAAAGTTCCTTTCCTTACTATGAGTCAGCAATGGTATAAAACGGATATGAAGATGGAGGTAGGGTGAGAAATTTATTTTCAGATACTATGGTTTGAGCACTTTAGGACTGTCTTTCAATGATTAAGCACGTGAGGAAAAATCAGTATTATTGTTGAATGATTATCCTTTGCATGGGTATGAAATAAGAAAGCATTTTCAATGCCCATACTCATGTTTCTGGGCAGATATCTTTACCCACTATAAATATTATAATTTTATGATTAAACAGCAATGAACCAGTAAATATGTGGGACTTGCACACATTTGGTCTAACGTGGGATTTAAGCGACATACAGGCTTTATGCTGGCCATCTCTTTGGAGAGAATTTCACCCTTTGTGAAATGGGATCAGCTCCTTTTCATATCATATATTTTTATAACCACATTGGTCCGGTCAATTATGTAGTGTGCAACCATTCAAGAGACAGGGAAGTTCCCAAGATCTTTGAAGATACAGACTGAAAACAACATGGGGAGCACAAACTAGATACCAGTAAGTGTTGTATTCCTGATATTGGGAGTGAGGGAGTGTGGGCAGCTTTGTGAGTAACTCCAAGCAATAACCGCATATACCTTAAGATGGTGTATGACACAAGGAGGGGAAAATGGGGGGAAGTGCGACCCATTCCCTGGAGGTGATTAAGTGGGCCAATTAAACACATAGGCTGCATATGGAGGAGGAGCAAGGGAGCAAACTAATTAAAGAATGACGCTCACCTGGACAGGAACAAGCAGGGCTTGCATAAAGCCAAATAGCTGAGAGTGGGGGAGGGGCTGCAGAGCTAAGGTCTGCAGTCTCTCTCTTTTTGAGTCTGGAGAAAGAAGGAATTTGACTTGTCTGGATGGAAATACCAGGAGGAGAGTGGAGAAGGAGACTTATAGAAGAAATGTATGAAGCAGTCCAGGAAATGGCAGAAAGCTATGGAACAGCGCAGACCTTAACTGCAGTTTGCAGAGTGCCTGGCTGGAACCTGGAGACAAGGGCAGATCTTAGTTCCACTACCAGCTACTGGGAAATTGGCGCTATTGAAGGGGAGTGAATGGGAAGGCTGCCTGGGACTGCCAGTACAGAAGGACTTTGGTACACAAATACATGGAAGGAGAAAACTGTAGCAACATGGCAGAGGGTTGAGCCAGGGAAAGGGAGGGGCAGGTCCCTAGAGGGAGACAGTGACAGAGTGAGCCCATGCAGAAAGGGTCACAAGACTGGCACGAATTCCCCAGTTCTGGCCACAAGAATAAGGAGCTCCAGCAGGGAAAACACTGAATGACCGGGAAATGTGGTTTTCAAACATTTAGGTTGTGTAACCCTTTCCAAATGATCTTGCCTTCTGCATACCTCATCTGAGATTGCCAAGTCTTACTAAATATGTGCATTGTCTACCAGTACAGGATTTTCTTTGCATATCTCTCCTGATGACAGCTCACATATCCCAGTTTGAAAACCACAGAGTTAGAGGATTAGTAATGGTAGTAATTAGTAATCTGATGCTGAGCAAATTCATCAGGCCTCAAGAGTTAAGTTGTAGTATAACATGGTAGTTGCCATGTTATAAATCAAATCTACAACATGTTTTTATGCACACAATTATCTAACCTCAGTAGAACCAAATCAATCCAGTCCTGAAACTTTGCACATTACATCTCATTTCAACATAGCATTTTCTGGGGAGTTTCAGGACAAATCACACGATGTTTTAAAGATACAGGACTTAAAAAATGTCTCATGTCTGAGCTGTCTTGTCTTCTATAGAAGCTTGGCCTCAGACTTTGAAGACAAATATGTTAGACTAGGAGGCTGCATCTAGACTGGCAAGATTTTGCTTTTGCGCAAAATCTTGCTGCCTGTCTACATTGGCTGTGAGTATTTGCGCAAGAACACTGACCTTGTACTGTACAAAATCAGTGCTTCTTGCGCAAATACTCTGATGCTTCCACTCAGGGATAAGCCCTCTTGAGCAAGTATTCTTGCGCAAGAGGGCCAGTGTAGACAGCAATGTTAATTTCTTGCGCAAGAAAGCCCAATGGCTAAAATGGCCATCGGAGCTTTCTTGCGCAAGAGAGCATCTACACTGGCATGGATGCTTTTCCGCAAAAGTATCCGTGCCGGTGTAGATGCTCTTTTGTGCAAATACTTTTAATGGAAAAACTTTTCCGTTAAAAGTATGTGCGCAAAATCTTGCCAGTCTAGACGCAGCCGGAGACTCTTAGAAGCTATGGTGATGAACACAAACTAACTAGTCAGAGAGATGGAAAAGAGTAAAGCAAACTAAGAACAGCAAGGGAATGTTTTCAGACATGTTTTATGGACTGTGTACTCTAAATATTGCTAACATCTTTAGCGGGCTTCTGAGAAAACACTGAGAATTCAGGTGATCCACAGAACTGGAGCAGTTCATATGAAATGCAAATCAAAGTAACAAAGCTGACAGTTATGATTTTGTTTCTTTTTGGCCTCTGTTCCAGCACTACCAGTTTGCGAACTTTAGATTCAATAAAAACTACAGAAGCAAAAAAATACATCCCCAAAATAATGATATTTCCTGTGGTACCAGCAATGTTTTACTATTCTCTGTAGCAATAATTCTGGAATCAGTCAAAAATAACTGTGTTCAAATTTGGCACAAAAGTACTTTTAGAACAGATAACCCAAGCTCATAATGCTTACAACCTTTAACCACTTCCAAGAAAAGCAATAATATTGTGACTCCCACAGGTAAATAACTAGAGTAGAAAAATCCATGCCTATCAGACTGTTCTTGTAGATTCAGTTCCCTGAGGTACTACACTGTAGTGAATGCAACATTAGAAATATATAAGGTGTTTATTTGGATCTAAGTTTTGATGAATTAAACATTAATACAATCATTTGGTTATTAGAATTTAATTGGAGGGCAATACCCTAAATTTCAAAAATGCACACTAAAAATAATAAAAATCATCAGTAATGTATTGAAAATACTATGGGAATACACACAGAATAACCACTGCTTTTGACAAGGGGAGATAAATGTTGTAGATAATAAGATACATGCTGACTCCAAGAGTAATAGACTAACTATGTATATTTTAAGTTAGTGTTACATCAGTATTCCAGTTACTGTATATGTGCAATAAGATTGCTTCTTGGAAAAGAGATGAAAAATATAAAGCTTCTGGGAAAAGATCTTTTAGATGAGATCCATTTTCTACATTTACAAAGCACCAAGTCAACTTTCTGAATTTAAGTTCTAATATTCATAATCTCTCAGGTATTGTCTCTTCTCATGGGATACCTTTTATCTAGAGTGAGAATTAAAAGATTTGAGCAGTAGACATTGAAGTTTGTCCTATGAAATGCAATTAAAATGACTTGGTTAGCTGTTATCTAAACTAACAGAGACCTAAGTTCAGAAGACAATTAACATAATAGCTGATCTCTCTCACACACACACATCACTTTTCCTCCTGAAGAGAACGCCCAGGTGTTTATCACTTCATCTCTATAGAAGGGCAGCAATCTCTGGAACAGAATGTACTACATCAGTAGTCACCAACCAGTAGATCGTGATCTACCAGTAGATCTTGGAGCCTCTGACAGGTGATCCTGACTGGTTTGGCTGGGAGGCTATCAAGTGCCTGCATTTCAGCTGCCCCTCCCTACAGTGCCCTGCTGCTCCTGCTTAGAGCTGCCCCCTGGGAGCCTCCTGCTTGTCGTTCAGAGTAGGGGATACAGATGCAGGGGGGCATTGATGTCACTCTGGCCCCATCCCCTGTACCTTGTATTCCCAGAGTGAAGAGGGTGGGGCCTAGACGAAAGGGCGGAGCAGGGTTATTTGGGTTTGAGGTAGATCTTGGACTGACAAATTCAGAAAGTGATCTTGTGCTTAAAAAGGTTGGAGACCACTGCACTACATGATGTGTGGCATTACTATCAGTGCTATACAGAAGATTAAACAGGGCTCGAAAACTTTAGTCAAAACCTTTGATCCCCAGGGAGATATGTAAAATGAGGTAGAGAGATGTAAATTAGGCCTATAATCCTTCCACCTCTAGCTGCTGGGAAGTGGGAGGATGCTGGATTTTCCACAAGGAAATCTCTCTGGACCCTTCTCATGGATCCCATTACTGTATCAAATGCTGGCTAGGAGGTATCTGTTTATATTTACAGCATCACCTGCACACTAGTTCTTGTTCTCTCCCTTCCCCTTTCCTCATGGGCCTGGTGTGATAGAGGAGGATCTCTGCTACTCTATCCCTTTATCAAAGTGCACATAGAAACAGATAGCTTCTGGGAAAGGAAAATTATTTCCCCTCTCCTGTTTTATCTGACAGGAGGTGTGTCTCCAAAAATCACTCTTGCTGACTCAAACATTTTATTGCATGTTTTGAGACATTTGGTGTTTTTTTTTATAAATTTCCAGCTCCTGAATCCCTGTAGCTATGTATGGTTCCAGCACCAAAAGAAAAATAAAAAGAACTGAAAAATATTATTTTTAAACCTTTTGGCTACGTCTACACAGGCACCCTTTTCCGGAAAAGGGATGCAAATGAGAGAAGTCGGAATTGCAAATACAGCGGGGATTTGCATTTTTCCCCGCTGCATTTGCATTAACATGGCTGCCGCTTTTTTCCGTTTCGGAGCTTTGACGGAAAAAAGCAGCTGTCTAGACAGGGATTTTGCGGAAAAGAAAGCCTTTTCCGCAAGATCTCTTATTCCCTTTTCTAAAGGGAAAGGGTGCCTGTGTAGACGTAGCCTTTGAGTTTCTAGCCAACCATTCTTTTTTTGACACCTGGGGCATAATTTTTGAAAGTCCTTGAAGCTGGCAATATTAATTATGTTCTCTATCACCTAGAGCTTTTTGGATGATGAGAAGATAGAGGGGGGAATGGTCAGCACTTCACCTCTCCTCCAGAGCCTCCTACCTACTGTGAGAGGAGAGGGGAGTCCCTAGTCCATCTCTTCAGACATTGTTGTCTTATGTGAATTTTTTTTTTCTTCACTACTCTATATGCTTTGCTCTAGCTTGCTGGCCCCTGACAGAATGGAGAACAGAGGGGAGGTGCATACACAAAGTTTGACTTCTATATTTGGGAGTGCAGCTCCATTCAGGCTAATGGGGCCATGCATGGGGAAGGACGGATTCAGTGCCCACCTGAAGCTTGAAATTTGAGGGTATAATGCACCCCTTATTTCCCCCCTCCCTCCCAAATTACACCAATGGAAAAGAGAGGTCTTCTCCTGCAAGTGTACCTATTTCTGATGTTTGCAGCTTCATAGGATTCTGACTTACAATGAAATTTAGCAATGCTGTAGTTGTATGCCAACAGCTTGGTAAAAGCTGTGAGCAACAGCAGATCTGAACAGCCTTTGCAATAAACACTCAACTAACTTACTCTGGGTTCATATTTGGAAGGTTATCTTCACAACAAAGAGAGCGGGAATGCCATTGCGTCATCTTTAATTTATTTAGAATGCCAGATCTGACATCCTGATTCTTGCTGACAGTGTAGTAAAGTCTGTAATGGGCACAAGTGAACTTCGGTTTTACATCACATCTCAGCCAACAATGGAATGCTCCCAGCACCTTTCTGTGATACTCATTCTTTCCTGACTTAGAGGAGAAAAGATCACCTACAGAACAATCAATGGTACTGATATTCCTACAGCACCTGAGGTTTTGAATCCACTCATCCAAGTGCAAATCAGAGCAGACCCTTTTCAGTTACAACGTCAAACAAGATCAAAGACACAAGATATTATGAATGCTTAAAGAATGGACCTGTAAACAAATATGTAACAAATACATTGGTATCTTTTCTCCTAATTTCTGCATCATGAATCAATAGTTCCATGGATTTTTAGAAAGGAATACTTCAACCTTATTATTTGTTTTCAAGTTTTATTTGGAACCTGCATGAACCCATTAAAATAAACCTTTAAATGACCTCAGATTATGTGCCATTAAATTATCTACTTTTTACTAAATCAATGCAGCAATAATAAAAATGTACTTTTACCAAATGTCCTGGTTGACATATAGGAAATAGCAGGAGATAGTAATACTGTCAGTATAACAATATTATGCATACAGATGCTGCTAGAGCACTATTAAATGTTGCTCTATAAAAAATTCAGATAGTTAAGCATTCCACGAATCACCCATAAGAGAGGACTGTGAAATATTGGCCCCAACATCATGCTAATTTGCAAGTGACAGCTAATAGGCTCATGTTAGCCAGGTATCATTTTTGAAACGCAGCAGGTGGTACTTGAATAAAAGATGTGAGAGCAAAATGCCAAACATAAGACCATACAGAAAGGAGACGAAGGAAACATTAAACTGTTTACCATCCCAGCATTTCAGAACTGGAGGCAACTATACTTTACTACTATGAAGCAATGATTCATGTTATTTTCCACTCTGAATTACCTGTAATTGTCCTTATAGACTGCTTTCAACTTTGTCATAACAATTCAATTTACATATAAAATTCCGCAAGCCGAAAATGTAAAAATATGTAAAGAGCATATTTATCAATCTGCAGTCCTGGCACTTTATTTTCAATTCTCAATGAATTTGCTGTACCCCTGTTTAGTTTTAACCATCATTATTTTCAGTCCTTTGTATCAGGCCTGCATTATTTCAAATTATTTCTATGATAAATTATTGGGATGACAGAATTACCCTCCCCCCCAAGTGCAACAGTTATAGATGACATATGGAGCAGAGCCCTTAACAGTAGCACATTGCATCTCATTATCCACTCAGCATCATTTCTGCAAGTACACAAAATTAGATTTTCCTGACAAAATGTGCAGTAAAGAACAGTTTAACTAGTCAGTCCTTAACGCTGCTCTCTTCATCAAAACAGCATGTAGTGTTTAAATCCCTTAACCTCTCCAGTGCTGGGCCTGAAACAACTTCTTATGAGTGGACAGAATACACAATAAATACTTATGTGCCATGTGAGGTTATAAATACAAGGAAAACAGGCTTCTAACTGTTGGTTGAAATAATTAACTTGCCTAAGATGTCCAGTGGGACTATTAAAGATATAAGGATGATGTTTATCGAGGCCTTGCTCCTACTCTCTTTTTAGTACCAGCTTAAATATTTCTGTAAGGAGTGATATGATACAGAGACAGTGCAAGATGCACACTCAGTGATACCAGTTTAAAAGTTATAAAATTACAGAAATAAGCTAAAACTGGCATATGCATGCTTTTATCAATACAACACATCTACACTGGGACTTCATTATTGACTTTTATGAGTACTCAAGCCCTAATGAACTCTTCTGATAATCTGTCTGCATGAAATAAGTAAAACAGTAAGTCACTGGCAGAGCTCGAATCAGAAGCCAGGAATCCAGTACAGCAGTTTCACAAATAAACATGTTCATTGCTATATGATTCCTGCCCACATGATCTAAACGTGTATATTTTCCTTTTATATTCCAAAAATAAAAACCAACTTCACTGAGTTAAGGACCCAAGCAACACCAGGTAAATCTGCTAGTTCTTAAGAATTAGTTGTCTTAAATGGTCAATACTTGGCAAGTATGCAAGGGATGGAAACAGTTTAATTTACTGTAGATGGAAGAAAAAACCCAGACAAGCCTGAGATTACTGACATTTATATACTATTTTGGTTACAACTACTAATGAAACAGTTCAGATAGCAAAGATGTATTTCAAGTCTATAAATGCGGCCTCCCATTTTTGGAGAGAAGTGCATAAAGAAATGCTATAGAAATTTGCCATCAGTTGAGCAGAGCTCTCCTTAACTCCTTCCTGCCAAAGCTGATCAGACCACAAAAATGCTACCATATTCGATCCTGGAACCAGAGAGTGAAGAAAAATTTTAAAATGTTTTGTTTTGCCATCCTAGATTGAAAATATAAGATGAAGGTAAGGATAGTGAAAAATGTATTGCCACAAGCACCTACAATGAGATACACATAGCTACACTTAGGGGGAGTCTCTGCATGTTATAAAAATTATGTAAAACTTGAACTAAACATGATAACATGGGACCATGTGGAGTGAAGAAAAAAGATCCCGGCAAATGGAGGGATTCGGAGGAGAAAAAAGGCCTCTGGTGGCCAGGAAAATTGAGGGGAGAGAAAAAGTCCATGCTGGATGGGACCCCAACCCTGAGTCCTTCCTTACTCCCCAACTCTCACTCTTGCACGCACCCTCTCCACTCCCAGCCTTTTACTGTCCGTCCTCCCCCCCCCCCCCAAACACATCCCCAAAGGCCTGCCTTGACTCCTGTACCGCCGATACCGCCAGCCCCTTGCCATGAAGGACCTGGGCAATGCTGGGTAAGTCTACTACAGAATTACCATGTTTTAGCGTAGATAACCCGCGGGTTATGCAAAGTTTTACAACTCCCCCCTCCTCCCCCCCGTGGGCTATACTCGGCCATGTGTAATACAGGGGCTTTTTGTTTTTACTTCGGTGATGGTTGAGGTGCCGAATCAGAATCGCTGTCGTAGCCTGAGCAGCTTGTCACAGGGAGGGACCAAGCAGGCAGAGCAGAGGGGGATGAGAATTCAGGGAAGAGGTAATCAGCTGTGGGGAAGGAGAGGAGATTCCCCTGGCGTGGGAATATCCAGCGACCTTTCTTCCCTCTGTTGCGTCTCTCCGAACGTGGCTGGCTCTCCATGAGCAAGGGGGTGCTCTGTTTAAGGACACAGCTCCTTTGTTCAGCTCCTGGCTCTGGCTGCCTGGGGCAGACAGCTCACCCTGGGGGAGTGCACAGCATGAGACGGTGCGAGGGATAAGCCCAGTCACCTTCCCTTCCCATGCAGCCTGGGGCAGACAGCTCACCCTAGGGGAGCCAGCCTGTCTGCCCTGTCGGGCTGCGGCCATCTACTCTGCGCTTTGGCAGTTGTGTATCTGGGAGCTCAAATGCTTCTACGCGACAGGCTCAGACCCTGATGCCTGAGTTAATTACCCTCGTTATCTTTCATTAACAGTACCCGCGGTTCACCTCCTGCAGGCTATACACGTGCGCGGGGTATGTAAGATCAAAATGGTCCCTTCTGACCTTAAAGTCTATGAGTCTATGAGATGTTTTTTACTCAATCAGGAAAAACCCCGGGTAATACACGGGTGCAGGTAATACTCGTGCGTGGATTATATACGCTAATTTATGGTAACTTGTAGAGTGCTTTGAGATTCTTGGTTGAAAAGCATTATGTCCCAGATTTTTAAAAAAAATGCAGGTGTTGCAGCATCATAACGTAACTGATTCAGGAATCATTTAAAAATTGATTTAGGTAGTTAGGAGTCTAAATTCCATCAGTCAATCCCTTTTGAAAATAACATTTAGGCTTTTAAATCAGTTACATGTTAAGATGCTGAGTGTAGCAGCACCTAATATCTTAAAAAGCTGGGTCTATATGTGCAAAACATATCTATTTTTATTCTACATGACAAACATGTAATCAAAATGCAGAAAAGTTAACTCACTGGAATAAAGGTACATTATTTACCAGCTAGACTGTAGTAAGACTACCATGTGCCTTAGATAGGTATGCATTCTAGTAACAAATATGGACCAATTATCCAAAGTCACTATATCTATACTTGGAGGGCATCTAGATCATCTCTATGCACATAGCACATCTGAAGTCCCACTTATAAATCTCTAACTGATACTCAATCCTCATGCTGCTCCTCAGTGTAGAAGTGAGTTTCACCTTGAGTTCTTCATCACTACCATCTTTTTCTGCTACCAGATTTCTTATCATCAGGAGTAGAGTTGTTCCATGGAGATCTTTAAAATGATAAAGAATTGGGAACAACAATAGTTTCCTTTAACTTTCCTTTTTCCACCCTGGTGATCCTGAAGAATCAGAAACTATTTGGCAGTTAAGGGCATGTCTACACTATGGAAAAGATCGACTCTCCGGAGGTCGATCATCAGCATTTGATTTAGCAGGTCTAGTGTAGCCCCCCCCAAATTGAATGCTGAGGGCGGTCCCCACTGACATCATGTATTCATTCTGTGAGGAGTAAGGGATACTGACAGGAGTATGTGCTTCTGTTGGACTCCTGCAGTGTAGATGCTGCAGCAGTTTGGCTAAAGGTAAGCTGAATCCAGCTATGCATTTTTCATATCTGGATGGTATACCATAAGTCGACCTGACTGGTCTAGTGTAGACATAGGCTCACTGTGGTTTGCTAAGACATATCAAGTGGAGTATTGGTGTTACAATAGGACATCTTGTTTCTTTTGATCACTTAATACAGCAGAGAATGTAAAAAATATTATTCTGGAAAATAAAGTGATCAAATAGTGCTAATTTACTGGCTTGTTAAATCCAAATGGTAGCTAGGAAGAAAAAGAAAGCCAGATGCTGGATGACTACAACTTTGTTTACTTTCTCTTCTGTTACTGCTGCTAGCAGCCCCTAAGGTTAGAATGAAATTGGCTTGGGATCTCAAGGGAGGGGGGGAAGGCCATGAAAAAGCTGGTGTAGAAAATTGTAAACCCTTGCAGCTGCTTGTATGATGGAAAAAGAGCCTTATAAAACATGGTGCATAGCAAGAACACATATTTGACAGTGGGCTCTTCAATATGTAACAAATTTGCAAATAAACTGAATTGAATTTATAAGAGAGTTATCAGATGCCTAACCTGGAGTAAAGCAAACAAATGTGTCTCACTGTGAAACTGCAATAGTTGAGTTTTACTCCAAATGCCACTGAAACAAAGAGTTCAGTCCTGTATAGAGTGCTGAGTGCATCCCTCAGAAATATTGAACACTCCCATTTCCCACTGTTTTCTGTAGGACTCTCAGCATTTTGCTGGGTAAGTCCCAGAATGTATTATAATCATCATCAACATAATGGCACTTAAAATCCATAAAAGGATATAAATGCCTGCTTTATAACACACAGAGCAATGTATAGATGAACAGCCAGGAATGCAAAGATATACGGTACCTTCCGAGAGCATAAGGAAATTGAACAAAATGATCTTCTTATTTGAAATGTAATGCTCTCTAAAATAATTTACAATTGATTTAATTGTTCTGAATTACTCAATTTGCAAATGGTGATAATTATTACCTAACCAAAAAAACATGAACATGGCATTATTTTAACCTTGTTTATAGTTCAAGCTAGACGTGTAGAATTTTTGCAGTTTTTTTTTATTCCTCCCCTTCTCATTTGATTAAATTGTCATTATTACATTTCGGATGTTTAACTCACATGGACAGAAATTTAAAATAACTTAACTGAAGCTGGTGCAGATAAAGAACTATAAAAATGGTACAAGAAACATCAGAATCAGGTCCTCAGGGCTAAGGTTACCACCCCTTTAATAGCAATATCATCTTATCCTACCCCATATATTAGAATGTGGAAGAGGAATTCCACACATTAAATATTTGACTAGTTCAGGGGTGGGCAATAATTTTTGAAGGGGATCCATTTCAGAAATTTTGGAAGTGGTCATGGGCCAATCTGGAAGGCGCAGGGCCTTGCGCAGAAGAGGGGGGGTAGAGAGCTACCCTACTGGGAGCTTTGCTTGGCCTGGATCCCTGCCCCATGGTTTCTGGCCAACAGAAGGAGCCTGGAACAGAGGGAGGGTGCCAGGGACTAACCTTCTCCCAGAGTTGTCTGGGGTGGAGGCTTAGATTTCATATAACAGGACTTGCAGCTCCTGGCCCCCATTGCGAACCTGTTGTCTGGCAGCTTCCCGGCAGGCACAAGCCCTTTGAATAGAAGCAGTTGAAAGGGCTCGCATCTCCTGGGCAGCTCCCAGGCAATGTGCCAGGGGAGCAGAGCTGTAAGCTCTTTTCAATTCCTTTTGTTTAAAGTAGGGATGTGAAGGACTAGTCAACTAGTCGACTGTCCGATAAGCAAATGCTTATCGGATAGGTGACAGGCTAGTCGACTACTTGCTTCCCCCTCTCTTGCTGCCTCTGTCAGAAAAAGGCAGCAAGGTGAGGGGGAGAAAAGAGGGTACTTCAAAGTGGCAGCACTGCCTGGACCCTGGGACCAAATCCCGGGCTCCACGCGGTGCTGCCGCTTTGAAACATCGCGTGAAGTTCAGGGCCAGCTGGGTGTCCCCAGGCTGTATGCGATGTTTCAAAGCAGCAGCGCTGCATGGAGCCTGGGGACAGTGGCACTCCTTAGCTGACCCCGGGCTCCATGCGGCGTTTTCACCTTTGAAGTGTAGCAACAGCCCTAAGACTGTTGCTGCACTTCAAAGGCAGGAATGCCATATTGACTAATCGAATAGTCGATGTAAAATGCATCGACTATTCAATTAATCAATTACTTGATATTTAACATTCATAGTTTAAAGGGCTTGTGCCTGCCGGGTGGCTGCCAGGCAATGCAGCCACCCAGCAGGCAAGCCCTTCAAATAGAAGCGGTTGGAAGGGCTCGCTTCTCTGGATCCCTAGCAATGTGCTAGAGGCGCTGGGAGCTGCGAGCCCTTTTAAGGGTTTCTATTTAAAGGGCTGGCGCCTTCCCTGTACTTGTTAGGCCATGTTGCCTAGCAGCCATGTGGAACACAAGAGACCTTTAAATAGAAACAGCAAAAAGGGCTTGCAGCTCCCCACGCCTCTGGCGAATTGCCGGAGACACACGATCCCTTCCAGATGTTTCTATTTAAAGGGCTCTCATCTTCCCTGCAGCTGCTAGGCAACACTGCCTGACAAGCATGAGGAAAACACGAGCTCTTTAAACAGAAGCACTTAAAAGGGCTCGCAGCTCCCGGCGCCTCTAGCTAGGGAGCCAGAGACACGGAGACCTTTCAACTGTTTCTATTTAAAGGGCTTACGCCTTCCCTGTGGCTGCACGGCAAGGCACGGGAAGAACGTGAGCCTTTTAAATAGAAACAGAAAGGCTCGCGCCCATCTTTCTCTCCCACTCCAAGGCAACGTGCTAGGGGGCAGAGCCTGAAACTGCCTCGCAGACTGGATCAAAGCCCTAAGCAGGTTAGATCCAGCCCACTAAGAAGCTTTTGCCCAACCCTAGGCTAGTTGGTGGTGCAAACATTCTGTACTAATTATTTGCATTAAAATTCTAACTACAGTGGCTGAGATTTATAGCTGTTTTTAAAAAGGTTTTAACTGCATTCAGGGACCTAACTGCCTTTCACTTCAATCCCAGGTTTTTTATTGATGTTTGAAAGAAAAGGTTTATTTCATGTCATAAACATACAAAACACCCTGGCTACGTCTACACAGGCCCCCTTTTCCGGAAAAGGGATGCAAAT
>CM057847.1:25787837-25804679 GCA_030068395.1 Apalone spinifera | reverse complement strand
GTGTAGACGTAGCTCCTGTGTAAATAGTGAAACAACTAAAAAACCTTCCCCTACTTATCTCTCCACATACTGCCCGCCCCCAAAATACCAAATAGCCTTTTGGCAGCTCTACTGATTTGAGTGTCCAAGCCAAAAAGGAGTTTGAGATATGAATAAACTTTACTCATGTCAACAGGTCCATTTTCCTTGATGAAATTACTCTCATGAGGGAAATTATTCTCATAAGTGTATGCAGATTTGGCTATCTAGAATAGATAGGATTTAGTAAACAGTTCAGGGGCTTGGGATCGAGATGTGTGGAAAGCTAGAGAGTCAATGGACATATTTGTAAGGGAGGAGACAAAAAGCAGAACTGCAAGTAGAAATGGGCTAACTGAAGTAATTGCAAAAATTCAACTCTTCAGATTTATTAAAAATTCTACAAAAACTGGGTGTTCAATTGAAGCAGCCCTCTCGCAGCTGAAACTTAAATAACTTGTTGCTGAGTAGCACATCACCTGAAGTCTCACCGACTTCATCAGAATTACTGAGGTCAGATTTTCACATGGGCGAATTAATTACTCTAGACTAACTTTAACCCAGGTGCATTAGGCACAAAATGGTTGCAGGGCAACAGCAGGTATGCCAGGTGTGTGTGTTCCTTTTCTCCTCCACTGGTAAATATAACAACATTAGGTGGTGCAATCTTAATTTTCTAGTCATGTGTTGTTGTTTTTTCCAAACCACTTTTTGCCCTTCTAACAGTCTCATTAGATATTAGTACAATTGGAGAAGATCACATGCAAACACTTTCTTAGCCTAAGTGAAAGATGTGCTGTTTTGGCTATCCATCATTTCCGTTTTTGTTTGAACAATTTCTAACAGGTCTCTCAAGACTTTTCGCCACAGTAAAGAGCAGTTCTGATTGATAGCTCTCTTCAGTAAGCATCTTCCCATTACTTTGTATTAACATTAGCACTGCCAGGAGTGTTCAGACAAAATATCCTGCAGATTATGCACTCATTTAGCCATGCAGGAGCTGCACAGACTTCAGAATAGAGAATACAAAAATCTAACAGTTTGTTCTCCATTAAACTTTGCTATGTCTATGAGCAAAGGACTTTCCTATCATCTCTCATACAACTACAAATTTCCTCCTCTCCAAAAACCAGTTTTCCCAGTCTTTACCTTCAAACTACTCCCTAAACTTCACTTCTTCCATAAATCCTATTTAAAATCCTGTGTCTTGCTTCCTGCTCCACAAAGAGATGGTGAGAATGTGAGGGAGGGAGAAAGCAAACAAAGTAGATCTGTGGTCCCCATCCCTAATTTCCTTGTCAATTTAGACTGTACATTCTCCAGAATAGGGATCACATCTACCACAATGTTTGAATATCATCCAGCAGCGTCCTGATGCTGAGAGCATCTGGGTGATGTCAGAATGTAAATATTAAATTATACTAACTGTAAGCTCCTCAGGCCAAGAACCTTGTTTGCTAGTTTGTTTGTAAAACATCCAGAGTACTTTGGGTGATATGTAAATAGCAAACTATAATGGTGTGAAGCTAGCTGACACACATGTTCTTGAGTTCTGGAGATGTTTGTGTTTTGCTCTATTCCACTGATTATGGTTTAATTTGAAATTTTAAAGTATTGGTTTCAGTGCTGACTAATACTCCCTCCAACACGACATTATCTGTTACAAATCTTACTCTAAGGCTATGACTACATGGTGCTCCCTTGTGCAAGAACATATGCAAATGAGGCGTGGCGATCAATATTGCCGCACCTCATTTGCATACTTAATGAACCATCATTTTTGCGCAAGGGGATTTTGTGCAAGAGTGGTTCTGTCACTTATTTTCAGGCAGAATGGCTCTTGCGCAAGAGGGGGGTTTTGCACAAGAAGGAGCAATGTAGATTGATTGCTCCTTCTTTTGCAAAAGCCCCTTGTGCAAAAATGGCAGCTCATTAAGTATGCATATCTTCTTGAACAAGAGAGAGCAATGTAGACTTAGCCTAACAAATCAGATAAAGCTTTGATCTCAATTAAGAAAGATACTTCACATAATTTTTTTCTAGAAAAAAGGCATTATTAGGATCAATTCTAATGCTAACCAATTTCATTAAGTCTTTATTTAAAACTATGATTGAATGTATGTCTCCATAGAGGAAATGATTCACTGCCTAGTCCAGATTCACCTTAAATTATGGAACTAGGTAAGACTATGTAAAATGGCGCCCTCTGATACAATATCTTTCCTCCCTTTGTGTATTAAGAGTGATATCTATTGACTTTAACAACTAAAATGTGTTTATTCCTGTTATCCCTGTAGAGACAACACAGTTAAGAGATTTTATTCCTTCTTATGCATCTCCAGAAGAATTGTCTAACCAATTGCACTCACTAAAAGCAAAAGTGATTGCAAAAGAGTCCTTGAGAGCCTATTCTTATTTGCAGAACCTTCATTAAATACATGTGAGAAGAAAAGAACCCTGCTTGACTTTCAGTATACAGACTATGTTTGCAGGTCAGGCTGTTAGAGGAAAAAGAACACATTGTGAACAAGAGCACAAGTGTTCCAAAAGTCACTGAGACACAGTGTTTGAAATGCCAAAATGACACTCATGAAGACTCATGGAAACTTCAGAAAGTTTTTGCAAACAAATGTCTCTCTCGCTATGTATAAACAAGTTTTTCCTGCCGCATGACAGAATAACATCATCAGGCTCTCTGGCCGAGAAAGTGGCCAGAGAATAGGGGGTTGGCGAGCATAGTGAGCAGGGAGGAACCCCCTAAAAATCATTAACTAATACAACGAGTAATAATATTTAGCACTTGGTGCCTTCACAGTTTTGTACTAACAAGAAATGATTAATTCTCAGAAGACCAGTTGGAGATAAGTAATTGTTCACAGCCGCATTTGGAGCCAGGTAAGTAGGCCCAGAGAGGTTACAGGCATCACAAGGCTAAGGCTTCACAAAGAGCCATTTGTGGAGCTGGGAGAGGAATTTTGCAATTCTCTATACCGGATGCAGGACACAAAAATCATAGCAAGTACACTCAGCCACACCTTCAGCTCCTAGGTGGTGGGTGTAAGAGGCAAGGTAGAGGCAATGCCTCCCATAAGTCTTAGTGTTCACCCTCTTCTTTCTTACTATCCCTATTCTAACTCTGCAGTTACCCAAAGCAGGTTCTTGCAGCCTAGTGAAATTCTTCCTTCTGAATAGATCTAAAGTTATAGAGGGGTGTTTGAGTCTGTAATAGAATCATAGAATACTAGGACTAGAACGGATCATTCTTGTTGCTCTTCTCTGGACCTTTTCCAATTTCTCCACATCTTTCTTGAAATGGTGCCCAGAACTGGACACAATACTCCAACTGAGGCCTAATCAGCACAGAGTAGAGCGGAAGAATAACTTCTCATGTCTTGCTCACACTTGTTAATGCATCCTAGAATCATGTTTGCTTTTTTTGCAACAGCGTCACACTGTTGACTCATATTTAGCTTGTGGTCCACTATAACCCCTAGATCCCTTTCTGCCATAATCCTTCCTAGATAGTTGGTTCCCATTCTGTATGTGAAAAAACTTAAAAAACAACTAATAATCCTGCAGCACCTTAGAGACTAACAAAAATGAAATGGTATCAGGAGCTTTCATGTGCACAATCCACTTCTTCACATGAAACATCTGTGCATTAGTGTAATATATATGTCTACAGGGCCTTGGTTTAAAATTTGCTTTAAATATTTCATTAGTTTGTTGATGAAGATTATAAAAATCACATCTCTAAAAACCCCTTGCATTGATTTTTAGAGGCACTATCTCAATAGTCAGCTTTAGCCTTATATACTTGCATCTTTGAACATATAGTTCTTTAAATAAATACTTCAAAAAAGACCACTCTTACCTAATATACCCATTTTAAATTTTAATTCCTATTGCATAAATATTTGCTTCCCAAAGTCTTCCCATCCTTTCTGTCTATCCCTCCTCTCCTTTTATAGCCTGTTGAAGAGAGCCCTTTACAGGGACAACATTCCTTTTTCTTCCAGATGGGAAAACTCATTTTTCTAGCTTTCTTTACTTCTAACCATTAGGTTGTGGAATCTCCATCTCTGGAGATATTTAAGAGTAGGTTAGATAAATGTCTAACAGGGATGGTCTAGACAGTATTTGGTCCTGCCATAAGGGCAGGGGACTGGACTCGATCACCTCTCGAGGTCCCTTCCAGTCCTAGTATTCTATGATTCTATAACCAAGGGCGCCATTCTGAGTGCTCTGGGATGCAGCTAGCTTTTCATTCTGTTCTCCAGATGCTAAGGGAGTAAGAGGAAAGTGCTCTCATTCCATGCATTCTTCCCACATTTGGCTGATAAGCTCCCTTTACCACACAACCAGGTGTGAAAGGAATGCACAGAATGTAAGCATTTCCCCTCACTCCCTTAGCGTCTGGAGAACAGAATGAAAAGCTAGTTGCATCCTTGCTTCTAAATATTTAATGAACTAGTTTTAAGAGAACCCTCCAAAATCAGTATGTTAGTAAGATATAAATTGCTTTTTTATGCCTAAAATCTTTGAAAACATATTTTAGCATAAACATATAGTAAAATTTTGTGTACGTCTTCTTATGAAAATCAGAAAAACTAAATTAGTGTTCCTTTTTTCTAAACGCAATTAATTTTGTTATGAACACACTAAATTGCTCTAATTGATTAATTTAAAATAGTGTCTTTATTTCAGTACATTAAATATGTAGTAATCTGGCATAATTACTTTATGAAGGCTTAAGATACATTTAAAATATCAAATCATCTTGGAAAATAAAAAACAGAGAGGTGCTTCATCATGTATTGCATAATATTTAAAGTTGTATTCAGGAGGACAGCTGACTTGCCCTTATTATAAAGTTTTTGCAAATAAATCTCTGTCCAACTTCAGGGTATATCTAAAAACCCTGTGACTGACATTTTTATTCCTCATTTAGTGCTTTTAATTAGGTACCTTCTTCATGTTCAGTCTTCACTCCAACATGCAGTTGAAACATGCTCCATTTTCTTTAGAAATTTTAGAAGAGTGTTTTTTGTTTTCAAATGTCATTTGCTATAATTGGGTTCAGGGAATTGGCTGGAAGGGATGAGCAGAGGGGGGGAAGAAAGAGGAGAGACAGTGGGGAAGAGGAAGGGCAGAGGTAGGATGGGGATGGGGTCTGAGTGGAAAAAGGTGGAGTATGGGCAGGGCCACAGTCTGGGTAGCTTGCCTCCCCAAGAAGCGTTTTCACTCACTGCCCATGCTTTAGACCCTGGTCTGGACCCCTTTGTACTCCCATAAAGCAGCACTCACATTGTCCTTAGATAAGGAAATCTTGGATGGCTGGGTAGTGGTGGGGAGAGAGGGCTGAAGGCAAGCAGGAGCAGGAATGGCCTTTAACCTTCCAGAGTTAGTGCAGAATTGCACCCAAAGAAATGTCACTTCTGACCATGAACATTCAAAATCTACAATGTGGGGCAAATCCCAGCCCCTGCTACCATTCCTGAAGTTTATAGGGGCCAGAAAAGAGATGGAGTGGACCCTGTGGGATTATCTCCAGTATAGGAGATTCACAAGCCTGACCCTTTCTGAGTTGCCATTCCTCACAGCATCTGTCACAATGGAGAAATTGCCTTTCTCTCCAGCAATTTGGCAAATTCTCTGGTTCGGCACCAGTCAGGTCCTGAGGGTGCTGGACTAGAGAGGTTCAAGCTTGTAGCCCCATGGCTGCTCTAACTTACACAGGAGCCACAGTGGCCAACAGAGCAGCCCAGATCCAGGCAAGCTATGGATCGAAACTGACTATTCTGAGAGGTGACCTACCACTCCTTCAAATTGTCTGTTGTTTAAGATTCATCATAACAGTTCTTACTTTGACTGAAAAGTAAGTTAGTGTACATAAATAATACCTGAATTATTGACAGCTGAATCTAATCTCTTTTTCTGATCCAGAAAAAAACAGATATATTCTTAAGCACCATATGTGATTATATATATTACATTATATTACCATATCATATTTCATATAGTCTGTGTCGAAGTGCTCAGCATCTACAGAATTACAAAATTAATATTGGGCATAAAGAAATCTTTAATGAAAGTATGGCAAAGCTGAGTACTAGAAATAGCACTGCCAGTAAGAACTGCTTTTCAATCCCCATGGGCAGCCATTTTAGAAGTCTGGCTTTTGCCAATTATTTCCTTTGCTTTATAAAGTAAATTATTGCAAAGTAACAAACACAAACATAAAGACAGAATGGAAGGGAAAGTATTAAATGATTATACCCTTCCAAAATCATTTCATTTTATGTAGACTTGAAAAGAACAATTCAATGTGGGTAATGTTTGCAGCAAGAGTCTGTTTTATGCCTTCCTTCTACCACCAGAATAGCTTCAATGAGCAGTTCTAGCCAACTCAGTGAGCCAAATCATAACGCTCCAGGCAGTCATGAAAAACTATTGATTTTTTTAACCTTTCTTCAGCTGTAAATTTCTATTGGTACGTGACAAAAATGTGCAAGCTGCATTTGCTAACATAGCCATCGTGGGAAAAGCCGAGGTCCAAATCTCTCTGGTTAAGACACTCAAAAGTTTAATGTGGTCAATTTCAAACTGCTTTGACCAATCTTAGATCAGATAAAATATAGCATATGTGGTTCCCAGTAGCAATAATCAAAACTGAGGTTTTTAGGTTTTGTTGGAAACAAATTACAGACAGAAGAAATATAGCTGATCTTTATTTTATTGCTGGGCAAGTGGAGCAGTAACAACAGAAAATGTGGCCTTTCTTTTCAAAATGTAATTTGTCCTTTCTTGAGCTCATACAAAACTGACTGGGAGGGCAGTTTTTGACCTCCCCAACTGTCCATGCTCACTGGTTTTGAGATATGAACCCTGATCTAGCATCCTGCAGAGGTGCTGGGATCCTACAAGTCTCACAAGACCTGCTGCCATAATAGTGCAAGCAGGTAAAATATTCTTTGTTGTGGGCAGGACTGGGTGGGCAAAGAACAGTCTGCAGTAATTTGCAGGAAAATGCTTACATCTATCATCAATTTGCCATGAAGCAAGGTAAAGAAAGTTCTTTTTAACTAAAGGTTTTAATTCTTAAATTTAACTAAGAAATAGAATGAAACTTGATGTTTATTACAACAGGAGTTAATATTTTTAAATTGTTGAGGAAACAATGTTTTTTTTTTCATGGAAAAATTGTGCCTGGATTCCATTTACATATATAAAATTAACTGACTTTTTTTTTAAAGCAAAATGTTGCAATTTGTCTCTCTTGAGGGATTTGCAGCTCTAAAGGTTTTTGCAGGTAGGAGCAAGAAAGAAATGCAAAAAACAATGCAGAGGGGAGTGAGTATTGCAGGGGAGAAAGGGATTTTTAAAAATACTCCCACACAGGACTCTACTCTGGTCATTTGGAATTGCAACACGAGGAGTACATTTTCACTTCCCTCATGCAACTTTCCATTTAAAAAGTGAACAGTGGAAAGGAGGGGTTGAATGAGATCTCAGTTCTGGTTTTGTTATTAGGACTGGCTGTTCATTTTGTGATAAATCCAGTTCTACACATTATAGCATTTTGAGAGAAACCTAGGAAAACATTCACCTCTCCAGCAGGCCTGCCTGGAAAAACCGGAGCTAGCATTTCTGAGTCAGCTACAAGTATCATGAACTATAATATCAGCATACTATACCATGGGCAGTGTTCCCTCTAAGCTGCTCTGCAGCACAGCTTCACAGGTGATTAATCACCTGCACCTTGTCAGAGACTCAGGGCTCCTTGCACAGAGCTGACTGACTGGACAGGGCTGATTAATCACCTGTGAGGCTGTGCAGCCACATAGCTTAGAGGGAACACTGGCTAAGGATAGGCAATGAACCAGGGTGGTTCACCAAGGTTAGCCCCTATTGGGCTACTGGCACTTTACATACCTAAGCCTGCACAGGCTGCTTGAAGCGCCTTGTATACTGCAGATCACCATTCTTGGTCAATGTGAGCTGCAGGAAGTGGTGGAGATTGAGATACCACTCCCATTGGCCAGGAATGGCGATCTGTGGCCAACAGGCTCTTCAAACACCCATACTGGAGGCTCAGGTAAATAAAGTGACAGTGGCCCACCAGGAGCTAACCTTGGTAAACTGCATCTGACCCGAGGTATTGCTCCCTCCTGTACAGTGATAGACTAATACAGAGGGATTTGTTTGCCACCTATAGAAAGACACACTCGGAAATAGCCTGAAGCTACAATACTTTTTTTCTCTAAATTTTTCTTCACTGAAAGGCTATATAGTATCAAAGTTTCATCCTTCTTTTGTCCTTTTCTGTCCCTTCCCCAAGCCATTGAAAGGAATTGTTGATTCAGTTCCCCCTTGCTAAAAACTCTGGAACTGGTGGTACACGATTGAAGGCAGTGCCCAACATGGTAATATGCCACAATGTATGTGTAGTCATGGGAGCATGATGCAGCTGCAATGCAAACTGCTTCAAGGTCACAGCTGTCCCTCACATTCCCAGAGAGAAGTATTATGAACAGCTGTGAAATGCTGATCATGTTTAGTTCTGATAGGAGAGAGGACAATGAGAAGGGGTTCTGTTCTCCCTGTCCCAACCAGAGCCCATTTTCTGTATCCCTTTCCCTCACAATGAAAGCATGAATGGTTTTAAAGCATCTCCCATCCTTTCTGTACAGGCCTTTTAATTGTTTTGGAAGCACTATGTCATGCTCACTCCAGTGCCACTTCTTATGCTTCTATTCTCTGATATAAGTATCAGAGGAATAGCCATATTAGTTTGTATCTGCAAATACAAAGATGAGTTCTGTGGCACCTTAAAGACAAACACATTTATTGGGGCATAAGCTTTAGTGGGCAAAGACCCACTTCATCACATGGCATGCTTCAGGCAGGAGAGAGGTTGATCCAAAGGGGCTTGGGGCAGCATGTAGCCCTTCTAAAATGATTATTAAACAGTATTCTACAAGGGAAACTCTGATATGTGTTTTCTCCCCCTCCTTGTGCAACAGATTGAACCATCACACATGGGTTCACAATTGGGAAGCAGAATAAAAAAACCTAGGTTTCACAGTTCTGAAATATCTGCAGCAAAATGTAAAGAAATGTTCTTTCTGGACTGTAATTGTCCAGTTCTGCTCATTTTATTGAGATGTATGATCCCAGATAGATCAGTGGAGGCCTATATGCGGCTAAAGCAAGCAAAACCTACCTATGTTGGGTCCAAATTCACACTCACACATACACACACCCCCCCCAATCACTGTAATGCAAAGGCTGCCTAACTGCTTCCATCCCCAAGGGCTGTGGTCACTGAAGAAGCACTCCACAGCTGATGGAGCATACAAGCTTCAAAGATTCCTGACGCTTGAAGTTGTTTCTGATTTCTGAGAAGAACATTTTAGAATTGTCTCATTTTCCTGCCTCTGTGGATCTCTGTGTTTGTCTGTCTGCACTGTGGCACAAATCCAAATCCCATGTTTAATGTAATGTTTTAATGTCACAGACAAGTGGCAGCAGAACCTCTTCACCTCCCAGATAACAGTCATGGTTGGCTCTGGGTAACAATTCTTTGGAATTCAGTAGTACTGTGAGCAGGAGGAGGCAGAGAACTCATTGGCATTACAGCTCCTTCCTGCTTTATTGTTTACAAAGTAAATATTTAATGAATTTGTGTATTTGGAAAACTTCTCAGTTCCCTGTTCTACTATCGCCCAGCAGATTGTTGATATTTTATGATTAAATTGGGCATAAAAGCAATCCTGCTTGGAAAGAAAAGGTAGGAGTTCATCACTGATCTTTTTGGAGAAACACCGAGCCTGCACTTGCACCAGTAACACTTAGTCACTGTTGTAGCACCTGCCAAAGACACAAGATTGCCTGGTGCTAGAAGCTCTAGTCTGGGACTTGGGCAACCTATGTTCAGTTCCTTGATTTGCCATAGACTTTTTATGAAAGTCACTTATTTTCTTTGTGCCTCAGTTCATCACCCACAAAAGAGGGATAATACCTCCCTAACAGCAGTATTATAAGGATAAATATATCACAAATTGTGTGGTTTCTTTGGTAGTAAGAAAAAAACTTAAGCCAGAGCATCTTTGATCTGCGATGCATTGGCCAGATCACCTGTGGAGAACGGGGAATGAAATACATTTTCTTGTGTGGTTTTACAGTTTTTCTTTTATGCATCAAAAGTCTGTACCATCTCAAGTTCTATTTCAAAGGAACTTAAACAAAGTGCAGATAAGTAGATATGTACATATACAGATTGGTCATTTTCACATAATGTTTCTAAGCGGTCCAGTCATTGCACCTCAAGATGTTATTTTTAATGCTGAGTTGGGCACAAAGTTTGAGGAGGGAGAGAAAGTCATTTAGAATAAACTGAGCTGCAGTCACATTTCCTGATTAGATCTCAGCACAGTGTCATTTGTCTTACTGCAGCTAGGAAATGTGGGGCAGTAAATGCCTTCGGTGCTAACTCCCCACCACTTTCTGCTTTATAAGTCAATAGTATATATCTGTAAATATATGAAGATAAAATTCATACTGCAGAATCTCTTTTTATTCTGAAGCCATACATACAGGCCAAAATTAACTGTAGGCATAAATCCCCCTGCTGTGCTAGGGAATAAATGAGACTGAAAACTTGTTGTTTTATAGAGAGCTTCCTTTCTAATCTTCCAAGGATGTGTAAGGCATTAGGAAGCAAGCACAAAAACAGTGTAAGTCAAGAAGCATGCTTTCACAGTCATTTACATTTAAAAAATGACAAAATTGTTTCAACCAGTAGGGATGAAAGGTTAGAAGAGGAAAGGATGGTGGAATCTTCAGTGATCCAAGTTTAAGAACTTTTTTTTGTTGTTAATGGAATAACAATGGGTCTAACCAGGAAAAATACCCAAACCCCAAGATTTTTAAATATTCTAGTGTATAGTGAAAATACTTAATCTTCCATAACACAATTTATTTTTAATATTCACTTGCGCTGTTACAAAAATAAACATTTGCTTTATTTCCATTAGGAAATGTGTGCATCTGTGATTAACAAAGAACAAGGGCTGATCCCCTGAGGTTTTCCAAAAGTTTGCTTTTGAGGAGTTGTGTGGTAGAAGTAAGAAATCATCAGTCCATTCTATGGCAAATGCTTACTAATCCTCACTTTGTCAACCTGAGCATTTCCTGCCCTCCAACTGTCTGTCACTCTCCTCCTCTTAGCAAGGATTTAATTGTGAGTTGCCATAATAGGACATCACGAACTTTATCAACTATACATTTGCAGACACACAATTCTTTATGTATTTAGATTTGGAAAAATGTAAAAAACTTAAAGGCATTTGAGGAATCTTTGACACAATATAGATACATCAGAAATAATACCTTAACTGCAGCACTAGTTTTGCGATATCTTATAACAGTTGTTAGATTTTTACTGTCGTGTGTATGTTTTTGTGTGCGCACGAAGAGAGACCTTGTGAAATATCATAAATAATTAACATTGACTTGAAATACAATATAATGATCCAAATGAAATTAACTAAATGAATAATGTGATGTGTCTCCTTTGCTTTTCTACTCCATTTATTTAATAAGGTTCTGATCCATCTTTCTACTCAATGGAGGTCCTCTGACTTTAGTGGGACTTGGATCAGTTCTATTAGTACAGCCCTGCATGATTATAAAATTTGTATCTGCATCAGCATCTGTATCTTCAAAAATGAGCCACGGATACCCACACTGACATCCATGGATGTGGATACCCACAGATATCCACAAATTTACAGGGTTTCAGATACAAAATTTGCATCTGCATCCATCCGTGCAAAAATGAACTGCAGATATCTGCATCCACATCTGGACATGTAGATACCTACGGATATAAAGTGGATATCCACAGATTTGCAGGTCTCTACCAATTAGGCCCATATTTGCTCATTTATGAAATTCAGTAATTTTAATGGCTCCCCATCTCATAATTAGTGTGGCTCACTGTAGAGAGTCAGAGAGACAATAACTGAAATGTAGAGAAAGCGAGGACACTTTCCAAAGTGCCCTAGTGATTTGGGCCAAATACCCACGGTAATCACAATATAAGCATTACCATGGGCTCTGTCTTTAAACATCTACAGTTAATTAATTATTATAAAAAAGTAAGATAAGTATAATAATATTACAAATTTTAGATTCTGATTAGCAGAAAACAGTTTACACACTGCAGAAACATATCTCTACCAATACTTATCAATGTGAGTCAACTGCTTATTAGATTATTAGCAATATAACTAAGCACATATAAATAAAGCTCTAAAAACAATAAGTAGACCTGTGGCACCTTATGGTACATCTACACTAGCCCCCTAGTTTGAGCTAAGGAGGCTAATGAGGGCGACCAAAATTGCAAATGAAGCACGGGATTTAAATATCCCGCACTTCAGTAGCATGTGCCTGGGCGGTCGCCATTTTGGAAACTGACTAGCCCGGAATAACTGCCCGTGTCTACACGTGGCAGTGAAATGGGAGTTCGAAGTAAACCCCTTAACTTGAATTAGCTGTTAAACCTCATTCCACGAGGAGTAATGGTGATGCTCTGGGTGGTGCTCACACAAATGGCAACATGTTTCTGCTGTTCCTATGTGGAGAGTGGCTAGGTAGGTCTAAGCAATGCCTCTACTCATAGTCACTGTCCTCTGCAGCTCCCGTTGGCTGTGTTTCCGACCAATGATAGCTGCAGAGTAGGCAGTTGGGGTGGGACAGAGAACCCCCTCGACCCTATTATTGCTAAGGAGCAGCAGAGATGTGTTGCTGGTGCTCGGGAGGCACTCAGAGTCAGATAGGGAGCCTGCTGGCCCCGCACCAACCAGCCTTTCCGTGAAAATCAGAAATACTTGTTTATAGATTGTTATGGATCTTTCCAGTTGGTATAGGACAGATAACACAGTTTTTACTGTCTAACCATCCCAATAAAGATCTCAAAGTGCTTCATGAATTGTAGTCAGTTGAACCCTCTCAGTATTACTAATGAATCATAGAATCACAGAAGATTAGGATTGGAAGAGACCTCAGGAGGGCTGCTAGTCCTATACCCTGCTCAAAGCCCACAGTCACACAGAAAATCTTAGGCAGAATAAGAAACAGAAACCAGAGATGAAGTCCTTGTCCCATAGAAGTTAACAAAACTCTCATTCACCGCAACAGAGTCAGGATTTCACCACAGCTCTCCTGATTCTTATCCCAGAGTCTTAGCAAAAAGAGCATCCTTATATTGCAGAACAAAACAACAAAAACCCTAAAATACCCTGCAAACCAAATTTCTGAAAAAAAGTCATTGCAGGTTGACTCAAACATTTCATTTTGATACACACTAAAATATTTCCTTCTGATTTTGCCTTTTTAAAATTTTAATGAAATATATAAAAGATAAATCTATTGGAAATGAAAAGTGGTTCCCATGTGGACCATTAAAATATTTTATTATGAAAAGTTTGAAGTGGAAAGTTTTGACCTTATCAAAGTGGGGTTTTTTTTATTTTCAAATTTTCAATGTTGGTAGCATCTTTCTGCATGAAGTGTTGCACATGACAAATATGTATTATTCCATAGAAAAAACAGTTTCTCAGAAAACTTGCAATCACATCTACTCACAATTAAGCAAAACTGTAGCCACTGTACATCAGCTAACATCCAAGCCCCTTCTGTCCCCCAGCACCCATCATGGCCCTGCTCACCCCAATGCACAGACAGTAATCATTAGTTTCACTAGAGGAGATTTTTGAAAACAGAGAGAATTTGTTTTCTTTTGAGGATAAAAATTCTGGTCAGTCTGTTTCCTTAGGATCCTTGTTTCCCCCTTAAAGGCTCATTTTGAATTAAGGGAAGAAAGGAAGTATCATATGGTAAACATATGATTAAAGAATTATTATTTTCTAAGGAGAATGAGGAAATCAATGTCATAGTCAGATCGGCCAACCACTTCCATCATCTTTTTCAGTGGTGTCTGCACATCTCACTGGCACAAGAGAAAAAAGAAAAAGAGGGGAAGAGTATATCATTAGGAGGAAAAAGGGAAGCAGCACTTCTAAGTGCCCCATCCACTACCATCATGTCAGAGACATCACATTTTGCTGCTGTCATCAGCAGATACACGTAATTAGGTGACAGCAGAATGAACTACAACTACTTGCCATATTTTCTAGCAGATTTCAGGTCACTGGCAAATATATGGTAATAGAGTATAGGCAGTTGCTCGTGAATGATTCCTGGTGTTCACAGGAAAAATGTAACTATGATGCACTAAGTCATAGAGAAATATAAGAGATGACTGCAGAAATGAGTAGCCAGTGAAACAGGAAAACTGGATAGCCTGGATCTGAGTATCCTGATGCAGAATTACAACAGGAAAAAATATAGCCCATTGGCTTGATTTCTCATTTACAAAGTAATAGCAGGGATAAAGGAGAAACAAGGCAAAACTGGGAGACAAAATCAAATCAGTATCTTAGTTGTCTGTATACAAATGCAAGTAGTATTCCAGGGGAATAACCTGGAAGAACTTGAAATGCTTGTAAATAAACACAGCTATTACATAGTTGGTGTCACAGAGACTTGGTGGGATAATATTCACGATTGGAATACTAATCTAGAAGGGTACAGCTTGCTAAGGAGAAATGGGCAGAAAAAAAGGGAGGAGATGCTACCTTATATATTAAAAATGTATACACTGGGACTGAAGTTGAGATGGACATAGGAGATAGATTTGTTGAGAGATTCTGAGTAAGGTTAAAAGGCGTAAAAACAAGTGTGATGTCATAGAAGGGGTTTCCTACATACCACCTAACCAAGAAGAAGAAGTGGATGAGACTTTCTTTAAACAACTAACAAAATCATTCAATGCATAGGACGTGATAGTGATGGGGGACTTCAGTTATACTGGCATCTGTTGGGAAAATAATACAGCCAATCACCCATCAAGTTCTTGAATTGCATGGGAGACCATTTTTTTTATTTCAGAAGGTTGAGAAAGCTACAAGGAGGGAGGCTGTCCTAGATTTGATTTTAACAAATAGGTAGGAACTGGTTGAGAATTTGAAAGTGGAAGGTAGTTTGGGTGAAAGTGATCATGAAATAATAAAGTTTATGATTCTAAGGAATGGTAAAAGGGGAAACAGCAAACTAAAGACATTGGCAGACTTTAGTAAACTCAGAGTGCTGGTAGGTAAGGTCCCATGGGAAACAAGACAAAGAAGAAAAACCACTGAAAACAGTTGACAGTTTTTCAAAGGAACATTATTAAGTGTCAAAAGCATATTATTCCACTGTGTAGAAAAAAAAGGGAAGTATGGCAAAGAGACCACCCCTGGAGATCTTGAATGATCTAAAAATAAAAAAGGACTTCTATAAAAAGTGGAAACCATGTCAAAATACAAACGACGTATGTAAATAAATCACGTTTGTAGGAGCAAAATTAAAAAGCCGAAGGCACAAAACAAGCAAAATCTAGCAAGAAACATAAAGGGTAACAAGAAAATAGTCTACAAATATATTACAAGCAAGGGGAAGACCAAGGACACGGCAGGCCCATTGTTCACTAAAGAGGGAAAAATAATAAGAGAAAATGTGGAAATGTCAGAAGTGCTTAATAAATTCTTTGTTTTGGTTTCACCAAGAAGGTTGGTGGTGACTGGATGTCTAAAATAATGAATACTGGAAAAAAGAAGTTCAAAAGTTAAAACAGGGAAAGAACAAGTTAAAAATTACTTAGAAAAGTTAGATATCTTCAAATCACCAGAACCTGATTAAATGCATGCTAGAATATTCACGGAGTTGATTGAGGAGGTATCTGAGCCATTAGCTATCATCTTTGAAAAGTGACGAAAGACAGGAGGGACTCTAGAGGACTGGGAAAGGACAAATATAGTGCCCATCTATAAAAAGAGAAATAAGGACAACCCAGAAAACAACAGACTAGACAGCTTAGCTTCTGTGCTAGAAAGGATAATGGAGCAAATAATTAAGGAATGCATCTACAAACATCAGGAAGATAATACTGTAATAAGCAACAGTTAGCATGAATTTGTAAAGAACAAATCATGTCAAACCAACCTGATAGCTTTCTTTGATAGGATAACCAGCCTTGTGGATAAAGAGGAAATGGTAGACATGGTATACCTACACTTTAGTAAAACATTTGATACAGTCTCACATAACCTTCTTATAAATAAACCAGGGAAATACAACCTAGCTGGGTGTGTAACTGGTTGAATAACTGTTCTCAGAGATTAGTTATCAATAGCTCCCCATCATGCTGGAAGGTCATAAAAAATGGGGTTGCCCAGGGACCAGTTTTGGGATTGCTTCTGTTCAATATCTTCATCTGTGTTTTAGATAATAGCACAGAGAGAGTACGCTTATAAAGTTTGCAGATGATACCAAGCTAGAAGGGGTTGCAAATGCTTTGGAGGATAGGGTTACAATTCAAAATGATCTGGACAAACTGGAGAAATGGTCTGAAGTAAGGATGAAGTTCCATAAAGATTAATGCAAAGTACTCCGCTTAGCCCTGGTCTACACTAGGGAGTTAATTCGAAATAATTCCTCTTATTTCTAAATTACAAGCAGAGGTCCACACTACCAAAGTCCAAAGTATTTTGAAATAAGGGGCTGGTTATTTTGAAATAATAACTCCTACTTTCCATGAGGAATAAGACTTATTTCAAAATAAATATTTCAAAATAGTGGTAGTGTGGATGCTCTACTGCTGCTATCATATATATAGTAGCCCAATGTCTGAGAGTCTGTAACGCTGAAATGCTG
>CM057847.1:25771304-25787737 GCA_030068395.1 Apalone spinifera | reverse complement strand
GATAGCCTCTTGGCCAAACCAGTCAGGATCACCTCTCAGAGGCTCCAAGATCTATGAGTAGATCCCGATCTACTGGTTGGTGACCACTGACTTAGGTGATTGCTACAAGGAGGAAGTTGTTACAAGGAGGAAGAAGAAAAATTTTCTCCTTAAACTCCGATGATAGCACAAGAAGTAATGGGCTTAAATTGCAGCAAGTGAGGTTAGGTTAAACATTACGAAAATCTTTTGCTAGGCTGGTAAAGCACTGGAATAAATTACCTAAGTAGGATGTGGAATCTCCAACACTGGAGATATTTAAGAACAGGGTAGATAAACATCTGTCTGGAATGATCTAGACAGTGCGTGGTGCTGCTGTGAGTGCAGGGGACTTAACCAGTATTCCATTCTAAGATGAAGCCAATGGAATTACTATTGATTTACAGAGGTGTAACCACAAAGAAAATCAGGTCCACAGACATAAACACATTGCCATGTATATGTAAATGCAAGGGAGAGGGAGAGGCTAATCCACGCTAATCTGATTTCTGCATGCATGACAGTAAAGTATATTGTTATCACTAAGGATTTGTTAAAGATCATGGCTCCTGGTATAAGGATTATTGTATTATATAAGTATTATATAAGCAAGACATAGTCCAGAGTTTAGATAAGACATTGTAGAGCTCAATATTAATAAATCAAAGGACTCTTTTCTCTGTGTTGTAGAGAATTATACACTAATGAAAGGAAAAACACTAATAAGAAAAACAAAGCAAGAGACATACTCTCAAGGGAACCTCCCGTATTCAAAATCTAGGGGGAAGAAGCAGGGCTGCCAATGAATATTCATAAACAACACTGCTCTGTTGTACGCACGTTCTGTCTGTCAAGTCTATTGCATATGGTTATAAAGGTGAATATGCATTTCCAATTAAAGATCCCTTTCCGAATTTTTTAAATTCCATTTGTTTACATGAATCTATTCTCACTTGTTGGGGGAGCTTCTCTCCTCACATATCTGCATGTGACAATGAATCAAAAGTACCTTCTCCTCTGTTATCTAAGGTGATAATGGAGAATTGTAGAATCTTGCCAGCGGCTGCGGGATGCCTAGTCAGAGTGCTCATAAAATCATCAAATGAAACTAGAGCAAAGGCTAATTTTTCCAAGTAGAAATCTCTCCCTGTGGAGTTGTATTAATGAGAACTGCAGCAATGCATAATACTTCACTGTATTAATTATCTGGAGCTGACTGTCAAGAATGTGACCGGTAACTCATTCCAGAGAATAACAATTATTTACTAAAATGTTATCTATTTTTCATCAATTTTGACAAAATGCTCCATTTCACTCCAGTGACTGGCAATAACAACAACAACATTTATATCAAATTTCATGATTTTCTGGGGCCTCAGCTCATGATTTTTGAATGGGTGAGTTTGCTAATGCTGGTATAATAAGATAATTTAACAGAAAATTTGGGTGCATCATATGACACTTGAAAAAAGTGAATGAACTTGATACAGATGAGTGGGAAATTTGCTCTGGCGAGTTAGAGAAACAATACCAATGGTTGCTACCTATTGTAGTTAAGTTTTCATTTAAAATAAACAGAAAAAGTTCTTAGCCCTCTCATATGAACCAAATATCTTCCTGAGTCTGCAGAAGGCTGATCCAGTGCCTTTGTTGCCCTTAGTAATTTTGTCAAGTAGACATACAGTGAAATAAACTAAATTTCTTAGAGACCCCCACGTCTTTATACCTGCCAGAAGCCTGGGAAGCTGAAAAAGGGTAGAATGCACATGTTCACAGAAGCCATAAGATTTGGATTTGGGAAGGATGAAGGAAAATGAACCCGTTGTCAGCAGCCAAATAGTGACATATTTATGAGGTACCCATTAACCAGAGGCTGATGCAAAAGATGGGACTCTCCTCCTACTTCCCGAAGAATAATCCAGGAACAACAATCAAAGCAGCTGTTTCTTTGTTGCAGTGTCCTTACTGGTGCTTCCCCTTTCTCCCATTCACCAATCATATTGATACCCAGGTAAGTATTATTTAGTAGGTCTAATTTTTAACTATGTCTCCAGATGTAAAATACTTCTATCAAGTGCTCCAAGTGTTAAATGTATACATTAAAAATTACAACACAAAGTTCTGCTCATAAATAATATACACCTCAACTCAGCCCTCTTCTAGCCTTGCCAAAGAGGAGAAAAAGATGAACTTCACAGCAGCAAAAATAATCTGGCTAGATTACCTTTGAAGCCCTTAATTGTCCCAATTTCATTAAAATTGGGGAAAGAGCCTAAATTTAATACAGCTCTGAAATTTAAATATGGAAACTAGGACCTGGGCCTGAAAATTAGAATCATGCCTTTTACCTCCTGCTGCTCCTAAAGCAGATTTTGGCACTATAGGAATATTACAGATAGGAGCTGTCTGAAATAGTTTTGTTTCTATTTGACCTTTGCACATGTGTTCGCAAACAGGTGCTTACGTACCACTAGCTAATGATTCCTAATAGAAAAATCTCATAGAAGGCAGGCTCTGTTTGACAACTGGGTTGCCTAACCTCAGAATGGGAGATGCTTTGATTAAATTGGGACTTCTGAGAGGCAAGCAGGTAAAGGCAGAATCAATATTTTCTCATATGCAAAGATATTAAATAAGCTTCTGACTTAGGTATAATATTTCCAAGCACAGCTGAGCTTTAACATTAATCAGATCCTCATTAATATTCTGAAAAAAAACAAAGCTAATACTAAATTGCAGACTGACTAGAAATCAACAATTACTAAAATTAAAGCCAACAAAATGAAACCACCCACTAGTGATTGTTTGCGTACTGTCATACTTGCCTTCTTGAAAAGGTAGTTGGAGCTATTAACATAGGTGTTGCACACTGTGCACTACAACATATTTTTATACTGGTCTATGCCCAATCCTACTTTTTATCTGGAGAAATCTGAAGTGACACATTTTACTAGCTTAGGGACTATATGGTCTTGTACTCAAGATCAGAAGACAAGCAAAAGGGTGGAAATGAAGGGGGCACAGGGAGATGGGAAATTACAATGCTAAGGAGAAGCACTCATTCCATTTATTTGGGCAACAAGACTGGTTTGCAATTTTACAAGTGTTTACATATGACCTTTTCAGCATACAATTGTCATGTAAAAATCCATTAGAGGGGTATGTCGCACACCCAAACACTGATCTATCTGCTGCAGATACATTACTGACCTTATATAAATGTCAGGATAAACATGTCTCTCTCTCTCTCTCTCTCTCTCTCTTTCTTTCTCTCTGTGTTTTTTAAACTTTCCTTCATATTTAGCTGTGCTTCTACCGGTCCAGTGCACTGCTTGAGGATAGTTTATTACTGCAGATGTAATTCAAATGGTAGGAAGGAAAAGTTACATTGAAATGAGTTAAAAGGAAAGTTAAATTATAAATGAATCCCACAAATAGTGCAGTTCTTTGGCTTTTTAAAAGCCATTTCCAACCCTCCTGACTGAACACATTGAATATAAGAAAATATTCACAACTAAAGCAATTGGAAGGAACAAACATAAATCCCTTTCTTTGAGATATACACTCCTCTCCCAGGTATCTATGGGTAGCTCATCAACATTAATGCGAATTATGTACCTGAGTGAAGTAGAGTATATATCAATTAAGCGGCTTCTAGTTCAGATATACGGGCTGAGCAAGACATGATGGGAAACTGTTAAAACACATTTTACTTTATTTCTTTAAATTATATACTGCTGAAAATTATATTTATCTAAAAAATTACCTGGCATTGCTTGGGTCCTTAATTAATTTTTGTTTTTATTCATTTAAATCATTGCTCTGGGATGAAGTTCCGGATGAGGGGTTCAGTATGAAGGTAGCTCTGGGGAGGGAGGACTACCACAGGCTCAGGGCCAGGTGAGAAGTGCCTCTCCAGGGCTGCTGCAGCTCTAGCAACACTGCCAGGAGAGGGACGCATGCCCCTTGGCTGGGGCGTGTCCACGTTCATTTGCCCCCTACATTCCCCAGACAGATTAAGGACTGGAGCAAACTGTGCACTTCCCCTTTGCTCCCCGATGAAGGGGAACAGCCAGCAATGTTTCAGTATGATTCGGGGGAGGAGGAGAGGGTGGAGCTGTAGTCCCCTGAGCTCTCCTAAACTGTGCAAGAGTGGTTAGAGGTTTGGAGCTGGTTAGGCCCGGATGCAGGAGGCACTCACAGCCAGCTCCTTTCATCTTCCTGGTAATTCTGTTATTTTCTGTATGTTTTTATGAATCTCCGTATGATTCGGGGGAGTGGGAAGAGTGGCTTCCCCATACACACACACATACACACACTTTCTCTCTGTACAATTGAACCCTTTCCTTGCTTTAAGTTATGAAAAAGAGGAAATTGCATACCAAATTTCGTGGTCCTAGCCAGGGGCAGATGACCATTTCACGGGGCCCAGGACAGCCCAATTTTGCGGGGCCCCCCTTTGCCACGGCGCATGCGCGGTGGCGCTACAGCGCATGCGTGGGGCTTCTCGAAGCGTGGGGCCCAATGCGACCACCCCGCTTGCCCTCCCCTATCCGCCCTTGGTCCTAGCTTAGCAGGAGTTCTTGAACAAACAGACTGAGAGTCAAATAGACTTGCCCGCTCACAAACTCTCTAAAACATAGTAGATAAATGCATTGTTGAAAACCATGCAAGAACTTTGAAGCAGTTATAATGCTTACTATCCTAATATACTGTAAGTTCTTACAAACCATGTATCTTACTGAAAGTACTGGGCAAGTTATATGACCATAATTCTCACAAATTTTTCTGGCAATTAGGCTGTCTGCTAGGAATTGAAATGATCAGAAGTAATTATAAATGTATCCAAGTTTTCCCAATCATTCTTGATTCACCTATCCACCGGGCACAATATGAATCCAGAGTCTATCAGCTGAATATAAAACAATTACAAAGTATCCCATAACATGTAGAGAAATATTAAGGAGGTGATTATATAATCAATATGAAGAAGAAAATAAAAACCAAAACCAAAACCAGAGCACCATAACTTACCAGAAGAGATTTTTAAAGCAATGTGGAGGATATAAACACATGATTTCCATTAAGTTTATAATATATAAACAGTATTTTCTATGCCAAATGTTATGCTTTTTTATTTGTTCATGAGTATTGCACAGAGAATGAGGAACTAGCTACATCCTTTCCTTGGACCCCATGGGCTGAGGGAGTCCCTGTGTACAAAGCTTTATACAATGTTATCCTGATATCAGTTGAGATGCCTAGATAGAGCAGAAATTAAAATAATAATGAAAAAGGTAGAATCCATAAATAAATTATTATTATTATTATTATTACAGGTGACATAAGTCCTTTGTTTAAGGTATGTCTGTACCATGGGTTTGATATTCTTCAACTAATAAAAAACACCATGTAAGTGTTTAAATACAGAATTATCTTGGTTACAACACTCATTGATCTGTAATAATCTTTACCTCTCATAGCTAAAATTCATGTAACAGAATACTCTTGAGTTTTACTCAAGTTTTAAAAATACCCAAACAACTGAAGGCAGTCGCTAAAACATGAAATTACAAAACAGCATCCCATATCATTGCATCTCACAACTTGCATATAATGAGAGGTGGCAAGGGACAAAATTGCTTCTCCCTACCAAGAGAGTCTGGAAACCAATCTTTTATATTTGAAAAGGAAAGCATCTTCCTTCTTTCTGATTTCTCTCTTTCTTTCACAGCTTGTCCAAATGAAGTCAATTGTTACATTCAGTGAATTTTGCTTGCAAAATGCATATATAAACTGCTTGGGAATAGAATAAATTCTTCATAAAAATAGTAGTATGACAAATGACCACGTCAGTCTCCAACCAAAATGTCACAAAAATCTCAAGGGTACTAAGAAATTAGGTAAACTTTTAAAACACCAAAACCACCATATTGTTTTTTATGCTCAAAAATATTGCTATCGGAGAAGAAGTGACAGCAGTATAAACAACTTAAAAAGAAGGAACGTTGCAGGACATAATCTGTACAAAGCTCTTGGCAAACCTTAGCTGATGATTCCACACAGTGCTATTAAGAATTTGAAAATACAGAAACAAATGTGGAGCTTCAGAATGCATCATGGCCGAACCTTTATATTGTTAGGCATTTGAAATATCAGGATATCACACTGCACATACTCCTCCAGGGTTCTAATTCTCAATGATGCTTCATCACATCAATGCCATATATTTTGGGAAGATGCTGACAAGAAAAGCCTGATTTATAGTTAAGATTGAAGAAGAATGAGGAGGTTTGAAAAGCATAAAAACTAACCTGAACCATCCATCAAAATGTGAACTCAACTGAAAACAAATTTCTTATGCTTAGAACTGGAGAAACTTTACAAAATAAAAGTAAGGGTTGATTCAAAGCCCATTAAAATCAATAGGACACTTGCTATTGAGTTCAGTGAGCTTTAGATTAGATACAAATGCCTCCAAATTCTTTGCAAGATCTAGATTAGATGAACACATGGGCTGTGTCTACACTGGCAAAAACTTGCTGCCTGTCTACACTGGCCACATATTCTTGGCAAGTAAACTGACGTTCTAATGTATTAAATCAGGGCTTTTTGCACCAGAACTCTGATGCTCCCGCTCAGGAATAAGCCCTTTTACGCAACTGTTCTTGCACAGGAGGCCAGTGTAGACAGGCAACATGAATTTCTTGTGCAAGAAAGCCCTATGGTTAAAATGGCCATCAGAGCTTTCTTGTGGAAGAGAGCGTCTACACTGGCATGGATGCTCTTGCGCAAAAGCACATGCCAGTGTAGATGCTTTCTTCTGGAAGAGTTTTTGCAGAAGAACTCTTCCGCAAAAGAGTTTTTGCGTGAGAAAGCGCCAGTGTAGATGTAGCAATGGTCACTCTACAGCCAATGTGCACTTTTATTCAGAAAATAAGCTCTGTAAATAAGAACATAAGAAGTGCCATATTTGTTCAGACCAGTTTCATCTAGCTCAGTAGCCTGTCTTCTAATGGTGGCTAATGCCAGGTCCTTCCAAGGTAATGACTAGAACTGATAATCATCAAGTGGCCCCCTGTCCACCCATTCACAACTCCTGGCAAAGGATGTCTAGGAACTCCAGTCCTGTCCATCCTGGCAAATTACCACTAACGGGCCTATCCTCCATTAACTTATCTAGTCCTTTTTTGAACCCTGTTATAAGTCTCGGTGTGCACAACATCCTCTGTCAAAGAGTTCCACAGGTTGATTGGACATTGTGTGAAGAAATACTTACTTGTGTATGTTTTAAACATACTCTCTGTTAGTTTCATTTGGTGATACCTAGTTCTTGTGTTGTAAGAAGGAGTAAACAACACTTTCCTATTTACTTTCTCCAAACGAGTCATGACTTTATAGACCTCTACCATTATCCTCCTTTAGTCATATGTTAAGTCCCAGCCTTATTAATCTCTTCTCATATGGATGAAGTTTCATAGCCCTAATCAATGTTGCCCTTTCCTGACCTTTTCCAATTCCAATATATCTTTTTTGAGATGCGGCGACCACATCTCCATATATTCCTAAAACAATTATGCTTATCTGGAATAATGGGTCAATGTTATCAGAAGCATTCTTTGATTCAAAGCCCACTGAAATCAATAGGATATGTTCTATTGCTAATGTGGGTGTACCATTAATTTATATAGCAGGGATACGGAATTTTCTGCCTTATTGTTGATCTTTTTCCTAAGGAGTTTCAGCATTCTGTTTTTGTTTTGTTGTTTTTTGACTTCTACTGAAATAGTCATTGGATGTTTTCAGGCAACTATCTACATTGACTTGAAGATTTCTTTCTTGAGCACGCACACCTCTACCAGAATTGGGGTATGTGTCTTATGTTGTACAGATGACTTCGTTGACAACTTTCACTACAACTTCATTCTCATATGGAAAAAAATAGCTTATTTTTCACATCTAAAAGAAAAATGGCAGAAGTTCAGTTTAAGTACAAAACAGATTCTCAGGTAATTTCAAGGGTTATGGCCCTATTATATAAGTGTGTGGAGTCCATAGAGTTTATTTCACCATATTTTACCATATTTTCCTTATAAGCAAGAGAAATCTAGCAAATTTCCCACTTTCATGTTAACTCTCTAAAAAACCTGTCTTGCTGAGTGTGGGTAATTAGCATCTTTCCAAACCTATTCTCAGCAAAGAATGCATTGTGTTTCACTTCCTCACTTAGGATAATTCTCTCTCTCTGAGGAGTGCAACAAAAAAGCATTATAGCAATGACTGGAAGAGACTACAAACCAGAAACAGTACATCCACAACTCAGTCCCTCATGGTTTGAAAGGCTAAGTCGTTCAATTAGTATTGACCTGAAACTCCCACATACCCATTCACTAGAAAGCCTAAATATAAAAAAGTAAATATACAAATTAATGAAATAATCCTCATAACACCTCTTGGAGGCACTCTTTAGAAATGGTGAATTAGGGTGCTGAGAGGTTACATTATTTGCTCATGATCACATAGAAAGTCTGGAGAGAAGCCAGGTCTCCTGAGCCCCAGTTCAGGACCTTACCAACAAGGCCATCCTTCTCTATAAAACCGGATTTAAAAATAAAAAATGAACAAGGCTTCTGTCAAAATTTATGTTCAGAGATTAAGTTAACGCTTCGAAAGTTTGCTAACAGCATTTTAAAAAGTCTGTTGTAATAGACAAAAAAAAAAAACAGATAAAGAAATTGATTGCCAACATCTGTAATAAATGGTGTCTAGAAGGTTCTGGAGTCAGTTTTGGAATAGGAGTGGAATCCAAAAGTTTTCATCTTGATTGCTGGTTCAAATGAAGCACAGGTCAGTAATGAGAGAAAGCTGAGTCATTGCTCAATGACTATACGACAGTAGTCTCCAACCTTTTTAAGCACAAGATCACTTTTTGAATTTAAGTGCAATCCAAGATCTACCTCAAACCCAAATACTCTTGCCCTGCCTCCTTTGCACCCTTCTCCAAGACTCCGCCCCTGCTTACTACATAATCCCTCCCTTCCCCATTCTCCATCCCTTTCACCAGGCTGGGCCAATGGGTTGGGGTGCAGGCTCTGGTCTTGGATTAAGGGATTTGGAATGTGAGAGGGGCTCTGAGTTGAGCTTGGGGCAGGCAGTTGTGGTGCCAAAGGGAGTTCTAGGTGCAGGTTCTGGGAGTGAGTTTGTATGCAAGGTTCTCGGGACCAGGGTAGGAGTTTGGGGTACAGGAGAGAGTTCAGGACTGGGGTAGGGGTTTGGGATGTGGGCTCCAGATGGACACTGCTTACATGAAGTGGCTCCTGGGTGGTGGTGCAGTGGGGTTAAGGCAGGCTCACCCCTGCCCTGGCCCTGCACCACTCCCAAAAGCAGCCAGCAATCTCCCTCCCAAGTCCTATTGTTCCCCCTCTCTGTTCTGTGGAGATAGGCACAGGGTCAGAGTGGGGCACCTTGACATGAGCACCCCTCTTCTCCCTCTCACACCCTGCACAGCAAGCAGGAGGCTCCTGAGGGGACAGCTCCAAGGCAAAGGGCAGGAGCTTCACAGCAGTCGGGGAAGGGGCAGCTGAAGAGCCCGCACTTGATAGCCTCTTGGCCAAAGTAGTCAGGATCACCTCTCAGAGGCTCCATGATCTACCAGGAGATCCCAACCTAGTGGTTGGTGACCACTGCTACATGAAATTAGTTTGGTGATCTTGGTCTAGTTTTGCAAGAAAAGTGAATATAATACAAAGCCCACAACTGATTTTGTCAGTGGCTGGGATTCCTTTTGGACACTCGGCACAGGACTGAATAAGCCACCAAAAGTCACAGTTACCTGTAATCCTTCTAAAAGAAGATCTAAACATATGCATAAAGTTATTTTTGTTGAATTGAGACCCAGGTTACACTTAAGGCTTCGTTGGCAAGACAAAGTGCAAATTTCTTTTAGTGCTCATGCTGAATATAAATGCAGGACTTTAATCATCAGGGCTTCTATTCAATGAAGACTAAGTTCATATTATATATAATGGCTGTCAATTAACTATAGTTAAATCACACAATTAACTACAAAAATTAATTGTGATTAATCTCAGTTTATATTGCACTGTTAAAAGGAATACCAATTGAAATGTACTAAATAGTTTGGATGTTTTCTACATTTTCATATGTAGTTCAATCTGTGTTGTAAATGAAATAAAAGTATATATTATTTTTATTACATATATTTGCACTGTAAAAATGATAAATAAAAGAAATAGTATTTCTTATAAAAATACTTTCACGGAGTCTCTTTGTTCTGAAAGTGAAATTTACAAATGTAGACATTTTTGTGACATAATTGCATTCAAAAACAAAAACAATGTAAAAATTTGGAGCCCACAAGTCTATTCAGTCCTACTCTTGTTCAGCCAATCACTACAAAAAACAGGTCTGTTTACATTTAGAGGAGATAACGCTTCCTCTTCTTATTTTCAGAGATGGGCAGCATTATCTCCTGCAAATGTAAACAAACATTTTTGTCTGAGCAATTGACTGAACAAGAAATAGGACTGAGGGGACTTGCATTATTTTATATTGTTTTATTTTTGAATGTAGAGGAATTTTGTAGTTAATTCTACATTTATTAGTTAAACTTTCATGATGAAGAGAATGCATTAAAGTACTTATGATAGGTGAACTGAAAAATGCTATTTATTTTGTTTTATTTACAATTGAAATACTTATCAAATATAAAGTGAGCACTGTACACTTTTTATTCTGAGCTGTAATTGAAATCAATGCATCTGAAAATGTAAAAAAACCCCAAAATATTTAAAGAAATGCTATTATATTACTAACATTGTGATTAATTGCACAATTAATTGTGATTAGATTTTTAATTGTGCAATTAATCAGGATTAATTTTTAAATTGCTTGACAGCCCATACATACTTACATTCCAAAGTAAGTCTAAGGAACAATTCCAGTGAGAAAAATGGAGAAGCAGAATTGTATCAGAACATATTTTGTATTCATCATCAAATCTTGGTCCTAGCTGCATCCACAATGTGCAGTTCACTTCAGCAACCTAACCCATGTGCCATCAGGCTCTGTGCCTGTGGATGTCAAATGCTATGCTTACACTAGCTGTGCCATTATAGCATGGACACTTGCTACAGCTACAGAAGCCATGGCTCTAGTAAATCCACCTCCTCAAGAGGTAGTAGCTAGGTCAATGGAAGAATTCTTCTGACAACCTAGAGGCATGTACACTGGAGCTCTGGTTGGTTTATCTATGTCTCTCAGCAGTGTGCTTTTTTTCCATCACTGAGTAACGTAGTCAACTTAAATTTTATGTATAGACCAGAACTTAATGTATTCTTAGTTGATTTGCATGACTTTTGCTGAAGCCTCTACCACTAAGAAAGGGTTGATTCTTCCTTTTCCCTCAGTCCATCAGTTCATATCCAGTGTAAGTCAGCCATAGGGCAAGCTGGGTTACAAGGTGTTAAGAATCTACAAAGACCCTTACTACTATGGAAGGGTACATCTACACAGCAGAGCAAAAGTTGAATTAAGATACACAACTTCAGCTACACCAATTGCTTTTGCCACTGTCTAGACAGCAGGAAGTCGAAGGAAGAACACTCTTCCTTTGACTTCCCTTATTCCTCATGAAATTAGAATTACAGGAGTCAGAGTAAGAAGTCCTCCATCTCGACATTATTTCAAAATAATGGCTTGCTGTGTAGACACACATTTTGTTATTTCAAAATAACATCAGTTATTCTGAAATAATGCTGCTGTGTAGACGTACCCTTGGAGTCAGAATTTGTCCTGTAACTCTTGACTCTGAGATACTTTTGCTTCATTGGAAGTTGTGAATGTTCAGAACTTCTTACCAATTAATGGGTTGAGATAATATTTTTCAAGCCACCATACTTGCACTATTTATATGGCTGCTAAAATATCTCTAATTAGCTAGAGGGACTAGAGTATGAAATGTCTGCTGCAATTGCCTAAAGACAGTGAAATTGGAAAATTGCCTTCTACATGCATCTAGGTACTCAGTGCAGTGATGCACAATCACAGAGAAGTGTCTGATTATTAGATATTTTGTAGTGTTTTGTGTTTCCGTGTAGGAGTGCAGAATATTTATGATTTTTCTAATTGGTTTTCAGTCAAATCATTCCACTGAGAATAAGTTACAGTGCACTTGCAGAAGATTGGGAGCGAAAGTGGATAATGCAAATGCTACTCTGACTCCTAAGCACTGAATACTGTGCACCTGCATTTTGAATACTTCTCTCAGCATTTTTTATATGATAATGATAGAATGATTGACAGATGCTCTTTTCATGACTACCCCTATGTATTTACATTGGCTACAACAGCACACACAAAAAATTGAATAAGTAGCTTAAGCTAAAGGGCTATTATCCTCATAAATGGAATGAAACCCCCTCCACAAGTGCTTAGTGAAAGCAAAGATAGAAAAAAATTTTCTTTCTTTCTTCCTTCCTTTCTTCCCATATTTAATTTTGTGAAGGGTAAAGGGCATTTAATCAAGACTCTTCAATGCTGGACCCAAGAAACAATATATTTTGTAAAATATATAATTGAATAATGTTATTTGAAGGCAACTACACAGCCATATTCATCATTCCCAAAGGACATCATTAGGAACAGAGTAGATTGAGATCATGAGATACAATAAAAAAAATGATTCATACAGTAAGTGAGCTGGGATGGTTTGAGTTCCCAAGCCAATCTGAGAAAATCAGAGTACAATAAAAAGTAAAATGATAAAATGGTATAAAAATAACTGGTCTAGGTCTCAGTCTTCTAAAGCAATAAAGAGCTTAGAAAAAGGAGAAGACAGAATCTTTGAAACTAGAGAAAGTTTTTATTCTCACAGCTGAAAAGGAAGCGATTCCTGGAGGTCAGTTTCATCAAGGAAATTCAATTGACAATTCAAGTTTGTCAATTTCAAAGCAAGGATGCGGTTATTTTAGACACAAAAAGAGCTAGCTCTTTCGGTGTAAATTGGAGAGCACAACACATTCTTTTAACTGAATCATTCCTTTATCCACTTTCTTGTTTGATGACAGATTGCATAATGGCATAAATTTTTTAATAAATAAATAAACTTGAATCAAAATCTAGGTGGAAAGATTTAAGCACAATGTTGGTGGCACAAGGTGACATTATTGAACTATCTGGTGAAATAAAATAACACATATAGTTTTGTGGAACAAAATGCAAAATGACTGACATTAAAATAATTGCTAGCTCTCTTCCCAACAGGTCAAGTTTTTATGGACATGGGGGGAGTCCAATTCTCTTCCTTTTTATTATGTTTATTCCCAAATAATTATATTGATAATAAGAAATATATTCTAAACAAAAAGCAATTTTGCCAAAATATATATGCATCATGGCTGACACATACAGTGCTGTTGAACATTATAATGTAAACTGCAATCACCCATTTATTTTTCTAATGTGATGAGAATTTATGGAGGAAACAATGTCACATTTTTAATGAAAGAATATAGATTAAGTTCTGCTATTGAGCCAAAGTCATGGGGCACTAACCCAGGACAGACTTTGACCCCATCTACTGTACTTCCAATTGGAAGAGTTTCTGCCATATATTTCTAATAATATTAATGGAGGAAAAAAAAATCTATTGATCACCACTCTGAAAAACAAAACTAGAGAAAGGATTTGGGCCACACAGAACTACAATGTACTATGGAAATACCCCTCTCAGAGGTCAGTGTGGCACACTGCTACCTTGAGGGAAATTTGTAGGGGCTATACTTCTCCACAAACTAGTTGCTGTGCTGGGATGTGCAGCCTGCACCACATAATGCGGCCAACAGAATCTAGAATGGAGCAGAGGGGCAGTTGTACTTTCACTTTCTCCTCATCTACTATTCGTTAACTGCTCTGCTAATGAGCACTTGGAGGGAACAGTGTTGTGTTTCTCCAAGCACGAGGTTGCAGTTTTCCCTGGCTTTTCTGAGGGTGCACTTGAAGATGATGTTCCAGGCACTGCCTCCCCAGTCACACAGTCAGATAACCGATGACAATCTGGCTTCATATGTTTACAAACACCCAAAGAAAAGAGGGTTGTGTTGGTGCAAGTCAGAGCCGGCCCAAGGTATGGGCCAACTTGGCTACTGCTCGGGGAGCCCCATTGTAGGGTGTGCTGCGCGGGGCTGCCGGGCCGGGGGGGAGGGGAGGAAGAGATGGCACCACACATGCTCCGTGCGCCTGGGGCGGGGCCATGCATGCGCCGCGCGCACGAGGGGAGCGCAATGCTCCCGGAGCCTGGAGCACACAAATGGCTCGGGACGGCCCTGATGCAAGTAAGAGCTGAATTTAACCTAGTGTTTCTCAGGACTGTACTAAGAAGAAAATACAACATGGAAGCTCCAATTCATATGTTAATGGTATCTATTTGTTTTGCTACAGAGGTCATATATTTGACAACATACATCATGGCCTGCAGAAGCTCACTTGGGGAATGTCTACACTAGGAAATTATTTTGAAATAACTTATTTTGAAATAATTCCCTAAGTAACTATTTTGAAATACCGTATCCACACTACAGGGAAACCAAATTAGTCTGAGGCAGGCTCCCTTAATGTAGTCATGCTACCTCAACTTAGAGCTTCAGGAAGCTCTGGGGAGCAATTACTCTGAATGACTCTGGAGAGTAGTTATTTCAAAACAGCAGCAGTGAAGCGTCCACACTACCACTATTTTAAAATAACTTTCAAAATTAGCATTATTCCCTGAGAAAAGCAGGCGTTATATTGAAATAACTAGCCCCTTATTTCAAAATAACGGGATTGGTAGTGTGGTTGATCCGTTTGCCCATTGATCCACTTGCTATTTCAAAATAACAATATTTTGAAATAACTCCGTAGTATAGACCAGGGATTGTACTCTGAATTGGTACAACCATTAGTTCTGATCAGCAAAGGCAATGAGAGAAGCAGTATGGTCCAATGGATTGTGTGCTGACTGACACAGTGAAGACCTGTACTCTAGTGTGAGTTCAGCAACTGGCCTACAAGGTGAATTTGGGCAAATCTCTATGCCTTAGTTTTCCCCATCTGTAAAAAGAAATGATAATAATGAACTCCTTTGCAATCAACTGATGAAAAGCAATGTATCATTATTATTTTTTCTTGACTACAATGGTCTATTAATCAAGCCAACTGCAAAATCCTTACTTATGTGAGGATGCCTATTTTCAGCACTACTCACATGAAAGTGGACCACCAAATGTGAGTGCAAATGGGACTCTATCTTATTTACAGCACACGTTCTACAATACTACTACTTATGGCTGTTGTGTAAAATATTACTCAATAACAATTTAAACTGAAAAAAGCATGCTGCTGAAAAGCCCTACACACAGCAGTCATCACAGCATTTGCCAAAGGAGGCTTTTAACTCAAACTGTGCTTCTTTGTGTGTCAATGCACAGAGCCTCTGCTCCTCACAGGTAAAATTACAGCCATTGCTCTGTCAAATGAGCAGTTTTATGAGAAGGACTTAAGCTAAATTTTGACATCCAGAATAATTAAACTCAGCTGAGCTGACTAATTGAGAATTATGTTTTTGGTATGGTGTTAGCTAATAAAAAAATTCCTCTAAAACAAATGTTTCTTCCATTTACTTTTAAGAGATTATTTCAGTTAGTAAATAATCTATCCATATGCAAGTAAATCTTGAGCCCCCAACATGGTGCTCTATGTTGTGTAAAACTCAGAGGAAGACAATTTAGTAGACACTTACAATCTGAGCCTCAAATCCTCCTCACAAAGGATACCTCTCCCCTCAGGCCATGTCTTCACTACAGAGTAAAACCTGAGTCATTTGAATTCAACTTAAACCCTCTGGAGTTAGCCTACCTCAAGTGAGAGCAGACACTCTGCAAAATAAGACTCAAGCTGCATAAAGCAATTATATTAGTAGCTCAGAGTGATTGTGTTGGCAGCAGATAGGTTGTGCTAATTTGAGGTGAAAGGGCACCAACAGCATCCGTGGGGTGGGAGAAAGAGTGGCTGCATGCTTCTGCAAGGGGTGGGATCTCAGTCAACTGGGTCAGGGCCGGGAGCAGCCAGTCCTCAGCATCGCCCCCAGCACTGCGCGCCTCCTCCCTCCCAGCCTTCAGAGCCTCATAGAATACACAGTGTGGCACGCCGGTGGTTATTTAAAGGGCATGGGGAGGGGGGAGAGGGACACCTGTCAAGGTGTAACATATACCCCCCAGATAGACTGACCAGCTTACATGCACCACCATATTGAAGTTAAAGGCTTTTTCTGTGTGGCTGGGATTTAAGTTACACTGCTCTACAGGCAAAATGTTTCTGAAATAAATGTAGTCAAACTTTACTAATTCTGGGTCACTGAG
>CM057847.1:25754791-25769555 GCA_030068395.1 Apalone spinifera | reverse complement strand
GGGGGGGGGGGGGGGGGGGGAGACTTTGCACGTTTCGCTCACCCCCAGGTCAGTCAGGGCCTGAGGGTAGGGGAGCGTGTGCAGTCTTTCGCTTCCTGCCTCCGCCCTGTAAGGGGCACATGGTGTTTAGACTGCTCAGCTGGTGGTTCATTCTAAGTGCCAGATGTCCCTGGCGAAGAGAGGGTGGGAAGACTTCATGCACTCCCCCATCCTCAGGCCCTGAGGGCAGGGGAGTGGCAGGGTATCCACAGGCCAAATCAAACCACTTTTCAGGACGGATCTGGCCTGCAGAGATTATCTTGCTCACACCTGATTTAGGCAAATGCATCTGGCCTGATTTCTGATGATTACTCACAATTCCCACTGACTTCTTTTGGAATTATGAGTGTTCAACTCTTCTCAAAGTCAGGCCCATTTTTATCTAGGACATTTCTATTTAGTCTCATTCCCCTTGCAGTCAACAGGAAAACCTGACTAACTTCAGCTGGCGCAGATTTAGGTTGTTGGTTCATTTTATGTCTTTGTTTTGTTGTATTAAAAATGTATTAACTTTTCTTAAATGGGACGGTTTTTATGTCACTCTAGCATTTTACGTAATTCATTTTAACTGCTATATTTATCATTACTATACAAGATAAATGCACATAAGTTTGTAATTTTTAAAAATATTTCAAATTGGTAAATTCAACAAATAAAAAAAATACCTTTTCATTAGACTGTGGAACTCAATGATATGTACGTGGTTAAGGCCAAAACCTTAGCATGATTCAAAAAGGGCTTAGACATCATTTAAATGGGCATCAAAAATAGGCTGAATTAGAATAATTATTGATAACAAAATTTTGGAAATGACATAAAATCTGAGACTTCAGTCTGTAGTGGAAATCTCTAACTGTTAAAAGATTACTGTGAAATAACCTTTATTAAAATCCGGTGTGGACAATGTCAAAGACTGGCTACGGGGCCACATGGATCTTGGATCAGAGCCAGGTATAGAAGTGACTATGTTTAAAAAATTTCCCTTTTTGTATAAATTATATGTGCTATATGGTAAGAGTGTTTTAATTGGCTTGATTGTTTGCTTGTGTACATTTTGGTATGATTGTTGGAATTGTTACCATTTGAATTCTGCATTACAAAATATGTAAGTAACATACTGAAAAAAACCAGTGTAGAACCATGCGGCAGGTTCACATGATTGAAAATGGTGTAACTTAAGTATTTTAAATAACTATAACTCCATGGAGATGTTTAAATTATGCTTTAAATGTGTAAGTCCATGTAAGAGACTGCAGCAGCAGTCAAATGTTATGCAGCAAAAATGTTCCTTAGTATGACTATAATTTTTCTCTTCCTTTCTCTGTGTCTCAGTTCCTGCTTTTAGCTCCTTGTCATTCTGTATAAATATCTGATAAAACTAACAGGTAAAGTGTTTACAGTTGTACATTTAAGGGTGAAATCTGAGCCCCAGTGAAGTTTTGCCATTCAATCAGAATGTTGTCATTGACTTTTATGAGATTTCACCAATAGAGACTGAAAAATACCAGTTGTCCAGGAATGTCTATTATTATATCTACAGAAACTCACCTCCAGTGAGCATGAGATGCCTTCAATAAAAGTAGCATTTGAAAGTTTTGGGTTGTATTTGACTGTTTAGAAAAAGAAAAAAGCCTTTAGCTGTAATTTATATTTGATTTATTATGATACAACAACCTTGTATTCTATAATAAATGTACTTTGATTAATCTATTCATTATACAATACTACAGCAATAGAAACAAAACCAAAACCAACCTGTTGTTATTAACGAAGGGGGCTAAAATTTCCTTTTCAAATATGGGTGCCTTCACTAATTTCCAAATTTTCATTTGGATGATTAAATTGTATAATTGCTGATTTGTGCCTTCAAGATGTGACATTTAGATTTCCACATGTGCAAAGTGGGATGTTAAAAGGATCCATCCTGCCCAGTGATTATTAAGAAAACAAAAGACATTTTATTTTTATGGTCCACCACAAAAAGGTCCTAAGAGAAACATTTCTGAAATATAACAGCAATGGTCAGCCTTTGTCAGTCATAAAATGAAAGAGACACAAAATGAGCCATAACAGCCTAGTCATAATTTCAGATTGTTTGGTTATGAACACAAAGCTGTGACTATGATAAGATGATAAAGCTGTTTTTAATTTTAAAAAAAATCAAAATGAAGTGATTAGAAATAAAAATACAACACATGCCATCAAGTGAGCTAATATTACTACTAATGAAGACTTGTAACAAACAGTCATTAGTTTTGTAAGATGGCATTTATTAGTTATGATACTTCTACTTGTATCAGTTAAGCTCTATGCAAATATTCTTTGTGTGACAAGTGTTTCAAGAGGAATTTTAACTTGATAATCTCTGTGATTAAATACATTGTACAACACTAAAAATGCCTAGTACCTTCTGCATTAAAAAAAAAACCCTCAGAAAAGCATGTTTTTGCTTGTGCAACAACAATTTTGGGTGCAGTCTGGCAATCCATATTCAGACAATGGGGATTCTATGAGCATGGATCAGATGCTTTGTAAGAAAATGATCATCCAGAGCTATGTCTGTCACACATTAACAATAAAAAAAAAAAAAAGAATGGTGAAGGTATGTGTGGTCTGAAGGAAAAGTAGGGACAGGATCAGAGGATCCAATATTATGTTGTTCCTCCCACCCTCCACTCATCTCCCTTCACCAGTCTCCTCAGAGTATGTAGGTAGTATCCCCAATTTGGCTAGGTTCCAGGCATCAGGATGTGACTCTTAGTGCATGTCCATAAGTCCCACCAATGCTATATGCATTATATAAATGAATAAAGATCCCATGTGATCCCCTCATCAGTTCCCATTAACTTTCTAAAGCCAACAATGTTCAGCTTCAGATTATTGTATAGGAAAAAAATGTCAACTTTCAGAAGAAATCTGTTGCATTTAATTATCCATTGCTTATACAATCCTGTGACTTTTGGCTAATGAATATTTTACATAAGGGCAGAAGTCATCCATACTGGGACTCGAGGCAAGATCTAGTTCTTTGGGAAAGAATAGGCATAAGAAAAATGCATATTCTGCAACTTTGCCATTATCTGCCAAATCTAAATTTTTGCTTCATTAATTGTTTTTAAAATTGTCTAGGTGTTTACCGTGTAGTAGTGTTTTGCAATATAAATCAATGCACAAATGCTTTGTTCTCCTAACCTTGCAGAAAACAGTCTTCAAACAGTATTCATGGGCGCATATTTTTAAAAATGGGGAATTCGAGAGCTCAGTGTTTGCTAAAAAGATGAAAAATTAGAATTATAATAAAAGATTTAGGGAGAAAGCCATGTCAGTCAAGAGGAAAGATGACTGAAAGGAGACATACAGCAAGGACTAAAATATGTAAAAGAACATTATAAAGAGGACAGGTACCAATTAGTCTCATTAGTCAATGAGGACAAAACAAGAAATAATGAGGTTAAGATATAGCAGAAAAAACTTAGTCAAAATATTGGAAAAAATACTGGAACTTTAAGAACCACCAGGCAGAAAATGAGCTGGCAGTGGTGAGTGATCGTGCATCAGAATAGCTAAAAAAGATTTCCATTTAATACTGATGGGTTTGGAATGAGTAAATCTACCCTAATTTTCAGGCAGGCAATCAGCTGGTTCTGGACCAAATATAAGAAGGGCTTTGCTCTGCATTAAACTGCTACAAGGAAAACTCCTTGCTTTACCCAGAATGGGGATCCTGGTTGCAGCCATTACTGCGAGTATGAAATAGAATAGTGGAAACAGTGTGCTACTCCTCTTCTCCATTTTAGTCCAGTGGATATGGAGCTTAACAGCAACTCATTTGGAATTTTTCAACAATGCAATTTTTAGTTGAAAGATCCTGATTCATCAAACCTGCACATTTTCCTGCAAAGGAGAGGTTTTGATTAAATTTAATTTATTTAATATATGTCCTTCATCCCCTTTGTAGAACACAACTATTACTGTATAGAGGTATGCATAAGAAAACAGAGAGGGTTTGATTATATGTTTAACACTGCTATTACACCACAGTTACTAGGAGACTACTCTCCAGGTAGATAAACTTTGAAGGGAAATGATAGATGATCAAGGCAGAGAAACAGCAGGTAGGTGTTATGTGATCTGATTACAGAAAAATGGAAAATAGGATGGATCACATGGAAAGAATAGGCTGCAAATAACAGAATACTTAAGATTCCAGAAATGATTAAGAAGGGCAATTCAGAACTCAGCTTTGTGAGAGGGCTAGCTGAAACACCTGGCATGCAAAATGTGACAGAAATATCAACTGATTTAGTCAGTTACCTGTCCTTGAAAGGCAGGTTGTTCTCTGTGCCAGGGAAAGTTGAAGCTCCCTCAGAAATATATTGTGACAAGTGAACGGGGAAAAGAAATGTATTCAGAAAAAAAAAACCCACAAGAAAATCTTCTTACAAATTACAGGACAAAATCTTCTTAAGAGGAGATGAAGGAGTAGAGCATTTGTGAAGATTCATTGTAACACTGAACTTTGCTGGGAATAAGTCATTTTCTATTGAGCAAGATTTCAGGGTCACTTTAACATTTTTGGAACGCCAGAGGGAGCAGAGACATGTATTCCTTCAAAAAAATGTCAGTAGAATCAGATATCCTTGATCAAGACAGAAGAGAGAATTTCTGAAATACTGAAAAGTCAAAACCAGATTATTTATGTTTATTTTTATTTTAGTGAGTTCAAAGATGCAATGTTAAGAGTATATGCTTGGATAGAGTTGCCAGATGGTTTAACAAAAAATACTGAACACCCCCCCCCAAAAAAAAATTCTGTTGAGAAAAAAAAAGGGGGGAGATCTTTTGAGGCTTTTTGGCCTTAACAAGTTACCAGTGGCCACCCACCATCTTGTCTCCCTGCACTGGACTGGACAACTTGTAGCCAAACAGGAACCCCCCCGTAACATCCATTTTTGCTTGCCTGGAGCATACAGGGCACACACAGAGAAGTAAAAATCAGCATAGTCTTTGAAGCCTTGACAGAAGACCCAGATATGCGAGTTCACAGTGCACTTGACTGAAACCTATATTGATACGAACACACAGCTGTCCATGGGGGGAGGAATCTCCTACACAGTAAAGAATGTCCAGTACTCACAATTTAGTTATCTCTCTTACAAGTGTAAATTATTTGAAACTCCCTTGTAAGAAATGGCGTCACAAAGACGGACTAACACAATTTGGCATCTTAGATAAGAAAGAGGATACGGGCCCCTATGGGTATAAAGATGGGTCCAGCAGCACACTTACTTTGAGGGTCAATCTACCATCTATCTGCTGGTCGGGTTAGGTGATTGGCCTCCCGAGGTTCCACGGGGATGCCCACCTCGTATTAATCTTTCCTAGGAATTGAGGGACTGGCCCTGACTTGACCCACTGAAGTCGAGAGGCACAGAAGGGGGTAAAAATTGTACCTGTATGTGTCCTTTGTCTTAAGTGTACACATAGATTTAGAGCTCTTTAAAGATTAAGCTGTCACGTGATACCATTATTTCTATTTTCTATATTTTCTTTGTAACCATTTTTAAGATCTATATTTGCTAGCAGTTAAGAAATAGAACAATAGCCATTGTAACCATATGATATTTAAGCCTTTTTAATAAACCTGTAACTGTTTAAGTTTTAACCTGACTCCTTCAGTTGCTGTAACAGAACCAAGCACAATTTAAAAGAACTTCAGCCGGTCATAAGGGACAGGTATAGGGAGAGCTTGGGCGTTTTGGATCTTGTCACTCCCAGGGGACAGATCCATTGGAACATCTCTCAGTCTTCCTAGACTGCCCGCTGTGAAGGGATCCTGTATCCTAGCAGTTAAAATCTGAGATGTAATAAACTCTCCCTGTAAACTCTGGGGCGTCTGTCAGCCTGTTGGCTGCCATCCGCGACGGGACCCCGGTCCTAGCGATAAAGGCAAGGACATTAAACTTCTCGGGACCTTGTGTCTTAGCAGTTAAAGACTTGGGTGTGACACACACACACTGCCCTGAACGTCGGCTGACACAACTCCCCTGCAGAACCTGGTAAGCATCAGGATTTTCACCTCCTGGCCAGGAAAAAAATCAGAAAATACTGGACATTTTAGTTGTCCGGTATTTTCTGAATTTTTTTTACCCGACAGGAGGCAAAAATACCAGACTGTCCAATACCAGACACCTGGCAACCCTATGCTTGGATCTAAATTGATGAAGATCATATAGGTATCCAGACACAGAATATATGGCTAGAGAAAGTTGCAAAGAAATATTTACATACTTTTACTCTATACAACCCTACAAATCAATTAGAAAATAGTTCCAACTACTGAGTCATTTTCTGTGAGCACTTTTGTTTGTGAGAAAGTTTTGCATGCTCATGCAAATATTTACTGGGGAGCAGATCAAGGCCCATAGTATCCACTCATGAAGGTCAGTAAAAAGGGACCCCCCTTTTATTCCTGAGATTCTAATCTGGACTGCAGCCAGGAATGGAAATCAGCCATGAGTAGAACACTTGGGGTATGTCTACACTGCAAATTTTTTTCAGAAAAAATGTCATTTTTCAATAAAAACTTCACTTACGTACACACTGCAATTGTGTTCTTTCGAAAAAAATCAAAAGAACAGAGGGGTTTTTCCAACATTGGTAAACCTCTTTCTACGAGGAAGAAGCCTTTTTCCGAAAGAGCTCTTTCAGAAAAAGGCATGTGGACGGGGAAGAGGGAGTTCTTTCACAAGAAGAGGAAAGAGGAAAAAGCACAGATGCCCTGGTGGCCATTTTATCCATAGCAATCACAGCTTAACTGCGAGATAGCATCATTCAATGTGGATGCTATCTTTCGAAAAAGCAGATCGCTTTTTTGATGCGCTTTTGCTGTGTAGACACTCTCTTTCAGAAGAAGTTTTTTTTCAGAAGATCTCTTCCGAAAAAGCTTCTTCCGAAAGAAGCCTGCAGTCTAGACATAGCCTTGGCCTTGATTGCATAAGTGAGTGTGAGACTAGGCATGAAGGGGGCTAGTTGATGCTTCTGACTCCCAAATACACCCGTAAGTGCATTTGGGCTGCTGTGCAGAGAGGGAAATAAGCTGTACCAGAGCTGAGCAGCCTACTTCATTCCTAATGCAAGAACGAAACTGCCACCAACTGTTCATTACAAATTGCATCTATGCCTCTGAATCACACCCATGTGCAGCAATATGGTGCCCCTTATTCAAGGTGGATTATGAAACTACAGTTTAGTCCATGAAGAATATTCGTGTCAGAAGAATATGACAACTATTTTCAAAATTACAGTTCTTCGTGTTACTCTGTGAGGGAGCAAAAACACTACCATATGACTTTGTTGACCAATCACACAGCACAAACAGCAAATATCCAGTAACAGTAGAGAGCAGTCAGTTTTAGAAAGTATGTAATACATACAAAATATTTAGCAATGAGAGACAGGGAGGAAAAGAAGGGGAATGAGAGCAGATATAGTATTTATTCTTTGTAGCCACAGCAAGATATTAGCATCCAGTATATCTAACAACAGCCTGATGCTTCTAGGAGTTATGTTGGGAGCAAAAACTGTGCGGTCTACAAAGAAAACACTTTACAAAAATCTATAAAATTCTCTACTCCTGTTTATCTTCTACTTCCTACTAAACTGCTTCTTCTCCTCAAGGGTTTCAGTGCCCACAGTGACTTCTTCAAGCCCTGCTTCTGATATATTTAAGCACGTGCTTAGTTTAAACCTCTAATGGAGATTTTAAGAAGAAAATGGTGGCATAATTCTTTCAACAATTGTTTACACAGATTACAAAATATATTTCCTTTTGATTATTTTTCATCTTGTCTGGTATTAATTCACATTCCCTAACTGCACTCTAGTGACATCAGGTTTGTAAAAATGGAAACTAGGAGCATGTTTCATATAAATACTCTAGTGATTCATGTTCTATAAGCATCTTGCAGCATAAAAAGAAGCTGAGGCAAGCATGTCCACCTTTCAGGGAGTTCCCAGGAACATAGCATCACCTCATCAGGAGGCACAGGTTCCACTGATGGACTTCAATGCTGACACAGCCATAAAATACTGTGAGGCAATCACTCTATTTTTTTCCTTTGGCTGTTAGAGTGAATATTAAACACCTCATCATAACATAAGTTAAAATATTTATGTAATAAATTTGCTATCTTAATTAATACAATCAGGGATCATTTAGCATTAGTCGTGAAAGTCAGACGCTGCAAGATAGCTGTCTTATTTGGCTTAGATAGCCCTTTCTGACTCTTACTCACACATACTAAAGGCCTCAGATTATCTATAAAGTGCACTGAGATCCCATGTACAGAAAAACTATGGAAAAATCAAACGACTTACACACGTGTTTTTGTTTTGTTAGTTTTATTAGTTCACAATAGTTTTGCAAATTTCATCCGTCAGACTGTTTTATTTTCTTGTTGTTTTAATGTCACAACTATTGTAGAATAGAGATTCTAAAACAAATATCTAATAAACTCAATTACCTTTCCAAAAACAAAAGTTGATGATGCTTTGTCTCATACACATTACAAATTAGCAAAAAGTTTTGGAGGGTAATAATCTTCTGCCTGTCCATTTATCAAATAGAAAAGTGGTGACTTTTAGCTTACAGTCATCAAATAGATTTCATGTCTACCCTAATCCAATTAAGAAGAGATAAAGCAATTCATCATAAACTGATTAAAGGGACACCATCAACCTAAAAATCTTTGGCCTTGATCTTTGGCTACAGTTGAGTAACTCAGGAAGATTAGTCATACAAAGGTGTCACTAAGCCATTGTTTTATTCCTGGGCCAACTAAATGGTAAATTAGAACAGCAATTCCTACTTGCCCAAACCAATCATATTCATTAATATCATAAGACATGAAGGAAGGCTAAACTCACTAAGGCCAATAAGGATACTCATGCACCAGGCATTTCAAATGTTACAGAGCAGGTTGCATATAACCCATAACTCAGAATATCACTAGGACTCAGCTCACTGTTCTGAATCCTTCCACCTCATGGGAATGGAAGTGAGGGGAGGCATACAGAGATTCTTAAAGGTACATTACTTGGCCTGTGGAGGCTACTATATTTCCCTTTATCACATGAGCGCAACATCCATCAGCAGATTCAGAGGTCTTTTACTTCTAGATATTGACCATTTTAGTCTATTAAACAGCCTGGAAACTGGTTAACGTTGTGAAAAACGAACATCCCTCTTAAGTAGTACCACTAGCGACAATCCCCTACTTCTATTTGATCTAACTATGTCACCAGTGGATGGACAGAGCCTCTGTGGCAGGGGCCACTTCTGCATTCCAGGTCTAGCATTGCTGAATGCTAGAGCTGGCAACAAAACAGTCAACAAGGTTAATTTTTTAAAAATTTCACAAAGATTTTCATGATTTTTCCCTCCTCTCTTCTTTTTTTTTCTTAGCCAGCTCCATGGCTTTTGTTCACCAAAGTTATTTTATATGTGTGTGTGATGAGGTGTTGGGGGGTCCCCAATTCTGCACCCCCATCCACAGCCAGATGTTACTCTCAGCCAGCCAGTAGAATAGAAGGTTTTATTGCTTATGGGTATATCTACACTTGTAACCTCTTTCAAGAGAGGGACTTGAAGACATTCGAAATTGCAAATGAAGCTCGGATTTAAATATCCCTTGCTTCATTTGCATATTTGTGTTATGGTGCTATTTCGAAATAACAGATGCTCTTAAGATGTGGTTCTTTCGAGAGAAAACCATACTCTCGAAATAACCCTTATTCCTCATAAAATGAGGTTTACCAGTTATTTCGAGAGAAGGGTTTTCGCTCAAAATAACTGCTTCTTAACATAGTCTGTTATTTTGAAATAGCGCTATTTTGAAATTGTGCCATAACGCAAATATGCAAATGAATCACGGGATATTTAAATCCCAGCTTCATTTGCAATTTTGAATGTCTTCATTTGCATCCCTCTCTTGAAAGATGGTGCAAGTGTAGACATACCCTCTCAGAGATTCAGCGTAGTGTAGAATCGATGTTAACACAGATGACAGGGCAGGCAGCCTTATTCCTCTTGGGGGGCAAGGGGCTTCACCCTCTTCCTGGTCTAAAACATCCTGGTCTAAAACATCCCACAGCCACTGCTCACACGCCCCAGGCAGCCCCGCCTCCTCCATTATCCTCCTCCTAGGTCCAAGGTGTTATCTGCTGTCACCTGGGACTCAGGAGGTGAGAGACTGCACATACTTCCCAAGTGAGTCACACCTAGCCTCCCACTCCTCATGCAGCTAGGGCATCAGGGCCTGGGGAAACTGAAACACCGCACACAGCATCACTACAGAGCAGCATAGGACAGTAGGATCACATATAACCCCATAAGACAAATGGTGAATGCAACACCAGAGCAAACATAAGATTACAAAAGTAGGCAGCACCCCCACTATGTAACAGTTTGAAATTAGGATAACTTTAGTGAACAAAAAACATGGAGTTGATTACAAAAGGGAAGAGAAAGAATCATGACAACCTTCATGAAATTTTATATATTTTTTTCAATTAACCTTTTTGAATATTTTGCTGCCAGCTCTAGTGTCTTGTAAAAAATAAAGCCTGAATGTAGCATAATACATTTGTCAAAACAACAAATATGCCTGTTTGGGCCTTGCGGTGACATATGAGAAGGGGAGAGCAAGCTATGGAGGGAGGGGTGAAATGGGGTGAGCAGGGAGGCAGGGCCTTGGGAAGGGGCAGGATAACAGGCCAGGGAAGAGTGTTCAGTTTGCTGGCATTAGAAAGTTGAAAAGCCTAGGAATCCCGGGGAGGCAGGAAGTAGGGGGAGGAAATAGAAAGCGAGGGACTTCTGTTGGCAGTTTTGTCGGGGAGAAGAGGCTGTTGGATATGAACAAGGGTGGTTGGGAGCAGGAAATAGGGGGGATAGATAGTGGGCAGGATTCCAGAGCCAAGGTCAGGGGTGGGAAGCAGAAGGTTAGGTAGGAGGTAGGGACTAAGCCACTCCTGGCTATTTGGAGTGGCACAGCTCCCCTAGTCTTCCCTACCCAGCCCTCCATACAATTTCTGAATTTCAATGTGTCCCTCATGCCAAAAAGTTTGCCCACCACTGCACTAGGGTGACAACCTTCAAAAACAATAGTAAATCTGTGCTTCCCCTCATTAATAAAAAGCTTGATTTAGGGTTCAATCCTTCTACGTGAACTGAAATCAATGGGAGTCTCCCAGCAAAGTTCAGTGGTCATTGTAAAACAGGCCTGAAAGTCAAAAGTAGTTCTACACCCATAGGAGCACATCCTGAGACTGTAGGTAAAGTCAGACTAATACAAGATTTTATATAAATATAGATTGCTAAAGCAAGGCCAGCGTAAATGTATAAAAGTGAATGATGCTCTGTAACCTTTTCTTTCACTTGTGTTAATAAAATGGTAAACAAAAGGGAGACTGCAGGTACATTACAATTGGGTTTTTTTTTTTTCAAAAATGCATTAGGAAAAGACTTTCAGGATAGATTATTCATGAAAAAAATGGTAATACAAAAGTTACTGCTAGGGAATAGAGCCAAAACTAATGGTTGACTTTGAAAGAGGAAAGAATTTAACAGAGAGTCATTTTAGAGATCAGTATTGTTCAATACATTTATGAAATTATAATATAAAACAATAATACCCCTTTCTGTGTTCTAATGAACCTTCTTCAAGGACTTACTTCACTTCTTACAACTGAAATAAGAATTCAGGTAAGCCCATCTATTTATGCTTAATGTTGCCTGCTAACTAGCCTGGGCATTTAGCACAGAAATACAATAAGTGTTACCCTGTAACGTGTCTCTGTCAAATATTCCTAGTGAATCCTATATTGAGGATATTTGAGTAAGAATCTTTACAACTGCAAAGGAACTAAATGCCCAGTCCAGAAAGCATATACTGCCATGAATTTGAAGTAAATGGCAAAGCTCATAGAAATAAAGACTAATAGAACTGGAAGGAACTTAGAGAGGTCATAAAGTCCAGTCCCTGGCACTCATGGCAGTACTGAGCACCATCTAGACCATTTCTGATAGACTATCCCTGAAAGTTGTTTGTCTAACCCGTTCTTAAAAATCTCCAATGATGGAGAGTCCACAACCTCACTAGTGATTTATTCCAGTGCTTAACTACCTTTTAGGAAATTTTTCCTAATGTCCAAACAAAAACCTCCCGTGCTGCAATTCATGGTGCTGCTTACAGGACTGGAGTCCCGCTTAACAATAGCCTGACAAACTGAGTAATTCTATACCTTCTTCAGCAAACTACGAGAATTTCCCAGCATGGGAAAATACTTTGGAAAAAAGAATTAGATCTCATTTCTGTATTGAGTATCTTCACAGCTTTGTTAATGGGAGCATTTATCATACAATAACTCCATGGAATGGGAGATTCCTTGGAAGAGAAGAGAAATTTTAGAACTTTAGGAGTACAAGACTGACAAGAACAATGAAATGGCTGGGGACCCAGAGAGACTGCATATAAACAAGGCTAACCAGCCCCTAAATATCCCTCTCCCAATCTGGTCACTGGGGTCCCCATCCATCCATCCACACACCAACCCACTTCCATTGACTATTAACCTTAGCATCTGAGCAGCATCTTCTATGCAGTCTCCCCATAAGTAGAACCCTTTCCCCAACCTTATCCATCAAGTCTGTGCTCTCTATGCCTCTATGCCCACCTTACTAAGAAAAAATAAAACAAAAACATGTGTCCCTAAAGGCAAATAAGCCTTATTTCCCCACACATTGAAGTGTTAACAAAAACAAACTAAAAATGTACAGCACTACCCAAAAAAAACCCCACCTTTAAAAATTACAGAAATAAAAAAATCAAAGCTAAATTTAATTTCTGAATCGCTCTGTTTTTGATACGCCCATCTTTGTTTGTAGATCATGTGTCAAGATTGTAAATGATTTGGGTTAGAGAATTTACCTTCTTACAAGTTTAGATCCTCAGTTGGTGCATCTTCGGGTGCATCTAGACTGCAAGCCTATTTCTAAAGAGGCTTTTTCAAAATATTCTTTCGAAAAAGCCTCTTTTGAAAGAGAGCGTCTAGACTACAAGTCGCTTTTTTGAAAAAGCAAGCCGTTTTTTCGAAAGAGAGTCCAGATGCTCTCTTTTGAAAAAACACAGTTTGCATTCAATAGCGCTTTTTTTCGAAAGGGTGCTTTTGAAAAAAGACATTATTCCTCGCAAAATGAGGTTTACCACGATTGAAAAAACTGCCACATTCTTTCGATTTACTTTCGAAAGAATGCAGCTGCAGTCTAGAGGCAGGTGAAGTTTTTTCAAAAAAGGCTACTTTTTTCAAAAAAACTCTGTAGTCTAGACACACCCTTAGTGTCCTAGTTCTATTGATGTCAGTGCTATTTTACACTAACACGTGGGCTGCATCTAGACTGGCATGATTTTCCGCAAATGCTTTTAATGGAAAAGATTGGCATGAACGCTTTGGCGCAAAAGTACTTTTTGCAGAAAAGCGTCCATGCCAATCTAGATGCGGTTTTGCGCAAGAAAGCCTCGATCGCCATTTTCGCCATCAGGGCTTTTTTGCGCAAAACAGGGTGGGGGGAGCAGTAAGGAGAGAGAGAGAGATCCTCAACTGGAGTACATTTGCATGGCTCTAATGTCTTTTACGTCACTTTACATCAGCTGTGGATGTGGCTCAAAGTCTCCACCTACTGTGTTTCTCCACATTCTTGACAAACAGCTGCAATGATTAAAATCCTTAAAGTTCAAACATCAGGACTATATATTTGTGAATACAGTAAAGCCCAAGTAGAAAACATTTTTGAAGGCAATTTTATAGTTTCATTACTTTTTTATTATTGATAACATTACTTTTTTCTCTATAGCAGTGACGGTATAGAAGAGGGTGTCACGGTTCTGAGGATATGTATTATTCAGTGTTTGCATGTATAATCTTCTAAAGTATGGCCAATTAAGAATGTATTATTAAACCAAAACTGAGTATACTTCATTCTTAATCCACCTCTATGTAATACGTTTATTAGTTAAGCTACTCATTACCCCTTTCTAACATGTATAATCAAAGTACATAGTCCTAAATGGATTTCACAAAACAGCTATCAAAATTAAATTATGCTAGAATAATGTGATGCAAACTAGCACAACTTGACTTGAGAGAAAAAAACATTATTTTCCTTAGCAGTTATTATAAATCTAACCCTAAATGCCATGATTCCTATTTCTTCTTTCAAAATAAGTATTTAATTTCAATTAATAGAATAATAGTTCATCACACAAGGAAAAAAAAATCTCGTGTGCTGATCAACATGCTCAAAAAGGAACTATAAAAACATAAGAACGGCCATACTGGGTCAGACCAAAGGTCCATCTAACCCAGTAGCCTGTCTGCCGACAGTGGCCAGCACCAGGTGCCCCAGAGAAGGTGGACTGAAGACAATGATCAAGCGATTTGTCTCCTGCCATACTTCTCCAGCCTCTGACAAACAGAGGCCAGGGACACCATTTCTATGGTGTCCCTGGCTAATAGCCTTTTATGGACCTAACCTCCATGAAATTATCTAGCTTCTCTTCAAATTCTGTTGTAGTCCTAGCCTTCACAGCCTCCTCTGGCAAGGAGTTCCTATGAGTTCCACAGGCTGACTACACTCTGTGTGAAGAAGAACTTTCTTTTATTAGTT
>CM057847.1:25721039-25747540 GCA_030068395.1 Apalone spinifera | reverse complement strand
TGGACTTGATGACCTCTCGAGGTCCCTTCCAGTCCTATTATTCTATGATTCTATGATATTAAGTTATGTAAATGTACATAGTAAAAAACCATAACAGTCTCAGTCCCAAATAGCTAAACTTGCAAGTGAGTTGCAGGTGCAGGGGTTCACCCATCTAAGAACAACTTGCAGAACTAACTAGAATAGGGATGGGCAATACATTTTTCGGGGGGGGGGGACACTCCAAAATTTTGGAAAGCAGTCAAGGGGCGTACTTTTCTGTGAAGGAGATGTGGAGACTAGGGCGGAGGTTGGGTACAGAAGGGCCCACAGGGTAAGGGACTGAGGTGCAGGAGACAATGTGAAGTCTGAGAGGGAGTTTGGGTGAAGGAGGGGATTGTGACCTGGGTCAGGAGACTGTGGTGTAGGGTCAGGGAGGGAGTACGGGTGCAGGAGAGGATTCTGGCCTGGGGCAGGAGTGTAGGAGGGAGTGAGTCTGGGAGTGAGTTGTGACCTTGGGCAGGGGGGTGCAGAGGGTTTGGATGGAAACCTGGGGGAGGAAGTTGGAGTGCAGGAGGGGCAGGGGTGCCAGAGGCAGGCTCTGACTGGGAGGCGCTTACCTAAGCATCTCCTGGCCAGCAGCCCTGTAGCACCCCACAACACCCCCAAGGCAGATAACTTTAAGCTGCAGGTTTGCTATCTCCACGTGGCTCTCAGCTCTGGGAAGGGGAAGAGGTCTTGTGCTACCCCATTCCCCAGGCCAATCTCTCACCTCCTATTGGTTGGTTGTTTGCAGCCAGTAGGAGCTGAGAGATTGGCTGGAGTCAATCCATATTGGATAGTAGTTTCCAGTCTATAGGAGATGAGGATTGGGTTGGGGGGCCAGGACATCTCACAAAGCCTCCCGCTCCCTGCAGAGCAGAGAGCTGCACAGAATGCATTTTAAACCATAGCAGCTGCATGCCTGAGGGTCCCAGCAAGGTAGTCCGTGAGCAGGATCCGGCCCCTGGGCCGTTTTTTGCCCAGCACTGAACTAAAATCATATGAGAAGGTCCTTCCACACTGAAGATTTGGAGTAAATTAGAGCTCACTTCTGACAGGCAACAAGCAACCTGCATACCAAACAGAATGGCTTACTCAAAAACTTTATAGGATTTAGTTTATCTGACATAGGCCACAGAATAAAATCCTGGCTCCACTGAAATCAATGAGGATAAAATTTCACCTCAATTGCTTTTGACAAAGCTATATATTTTCATTTTCAGAACTGTGATTCTAAATTATGATACCTGTGTTGTCCAGATTTGCCAGACATATTGTTCCAGACAAAAGATATTCAGAGGTAAAGACCAAATCTCCCTGTTCCGTATGTCTACATTTACATTATTATATTACACCTGTAAATTCAGGAGTAGAATGGGAAAAATCAAACTGCCATTTAAAAAACTGTAAGTATTTATTTATTTTTGCTATCTCTGCCACAAGTTTGTTACAATTGCTTCTGCAGCTGAATCTCGTAAAACAATACCTTTATGTTTGGTACATATTGAAAGACCATATAGCTCCTTTGGCATTATAGTGCTTTTGCATTTTTTTTCCAATGATGTATGACCACTCTGTAGAGGACAACACAATCAAATTGGTAGAGCATGCTTTGAGATCAAGTAGAGGATCCTAATGCTGCTATTTGTACATTTTAGCTCTACCTTGGCCAGTATGTCATCATGAACTACTTTCTTCCATATTTGGGTGAACATAATTCAAGTAATTGTTTCTTGCTTTTATACATTTTGATTGCCATTCACATACATACATTTTCCCATTGTATTTTCCTGTCATGTTGTATGACAGGTTAGAAAAAAGGGTTATCTTCTGAAAATTGAAAAGGATCAAAGGATCAATTTTTCAACACCCAGATTTAAGTTACGGGGTGAATGCTTTGATGTGTTGGATCAATTTTGGCATTCAGTCAGGGTGCAAGAATAGGGGAGACCTGGAGGCCATGTCCTTCTCATAGGCCTCACCTCTTCTCCTTTTTCTCCTCCCCCTCCCTCCCACCAAGGGTTCTGATTTGGTGAACTGTAGTTGTTGCAAATCTTGCTACAGATAGTGGTATTCTCATGGAAGATGCGACAACTGGAACAGCCTGATGGGATAGCAATCGAGAGAGATATCCACCAATCCTTTTGATAATATATTACAAAGCCGTTTTGGCTTCAGAAGGCAAATTAGAGCCTTAATCATCTGGAAGCTTGTTTTGCCTCAGTAAAGTCTTCTCGGTCTTTGACTTACTCAGTGTGGTTCAACCAGTAAATTAAACGTATGTATCATTATGTTCCCATCCCCAATCAGTTATGTTAACGCCTCATCTACTCAGGCTTGTGAAGCCCTTTTTCTCCTTTTCACAGTCTCATTTACTTCAAAGTGCTCAAACCCATGATTCATGGACACTTTTCTGAATCGGGACTTGCTGATTGTCAGACAGACAATTATTGCCATAGACATGATCAGAACTCAGACTGTCCAAGATCCCTACTCTTTGCTCATTTCACCATTCCACCAGCCACTACTGTAGGGATGTTACTTAGAAGGTATAGCCATACCTCCCTCACTAGAGACAGTAAGAATAGCTGGACAGAGATTAAATATTCTTCACTTCTCCTGGCCCTACCAAAATACATGGTGAATAGTTCCCACCATTATTTATTGCAATGTATAAAATGTATATAAAGAGAGCTCGCCAGCCATGTGTGAGAGGCATGCACAGAATTCAAGCACTTTCCCCTCCCTCCTTTAGCATCCAGGGAAAAGGATGAAAAGCTAGCCATGGCGTGGTGTGCCCAAAATGGCACCCAAAATGGTGTTCTTGCACAAAGAGCTAGGTACTATAAAAAACAAAAACAACAAAAATTGGGATTCTCAATTGTTCACATGAATCTGGAGCTGGCTTAATGAAAAATACCAATTATTGCAAGACACGTGATAAGATTGCAAGAATTGTCAATTCTGGATACTATGTCCCTGTCCAGGGCTTTAAGTGCCCTTACCAAAAATTAAAAAATACAATTAAGTAAAAAATTAAGCTAGTCAGCTGATCCTCACCCCCAAGCCAATGAAAATGACTATCTACACTTATTCCAAATAAATAATCTTTCTCCAGTCAGTCAATATCCTATTATTTTTCACCATGTTTCAAAAGCAGACTTTCATACAACTTCCCATATCTATTTTACACGTACTTGCATTCTCTTCATTGTATTGTACATTTTCATCCCAGTATCCCACTATGTCCACCCCCCAACCATCTCAATGTCTTATATGACTTGGGTACTAGCCCATCCAGAATTTCCATTTGCCTTGAGCAAGTTCTGATAAGCACTGAACTGGGTATATGTGCCTTTCCACACTGCAGCCTGAGTCTTCTGACAACTTTCTGCCAGTAGGACTATTGTACTAGCATTTTTTGTGTATGGAGAAAATCAGGAACGAGGGTTGTACATATTCTGTACATTCTCTTCACTGTGAAGAGGGTGCACAGAAATTAATTAGAAACAGATGAGCAACCATGATTTTTTCTCTCCACTCAGACTCCTCTTTTATGACAATGTCACTTACTAAAATAAGGTAGCTGAAGACCTGATCCCTCAACAAAGGAATGCTGAAGTAGTTCCATAGTTTCATAAAGAAATGTTTATATAAGAAACAGATAATGAAGTTCTTATGAAAAGAGGAATTTCTGTGAAACTCTGATAACAGGCTGGGAAAAAGTGAGTTTTGCCAGCTTGTTCAATACATTGGCTAGCATGATTTTCCGCAAATGCTTTTAACGGAAAAGTTTTTCCATTAAAAGCATTTGCGGAAAAGAGCATCTAGATTGGCATGGACGCTTTTGCACAAAAGCACTTTTTACAGAAAAGCATCCGTGCCAATCTAGATGCGGTTTTGCGCAAGAAAGCCCCGATCGCTGTTTTAGCCATCAGGGCTTTTTTGCGCAAAACAGTCCTGAGCTATTTACACTGGCCCTCTTGAGCAATTACATTTGCACAAGAGGGCTTTTGCCCAAACAGAAACATCATGTATTTGCGCAAGAAGCACTGATTTGGTACATTACAAAGTCAGTGCCCTTGTGCAAATTCAAGCGGCCAGTGTAGACAGCTGGCAAGTTTTTCCGCAAAAGCAGCTGCTTTTGCGGAAAAACTTGCCAGTCTAGACACAGCCATTTATTACATATTTTTCAGTCCTTATGATGTTTCACCATAAAAAATGAGAAGTCTGAAAGTGAATTCAGATTCAGCCTGACCTTTAAAAATTGAATGTGATGCATGGTGTTTTGCTCAAATAAACTCTGTTTCAAAGGATTTCTGTTAGAACAATAAAAGCTAAGTTTGATGTATACCAAATGAATTTTTAAATTTAGAGTGATCTCACAAAGAGGAACAAGGCCAACCCTGTTTATTATACAAGTCGTACAACTGAATATATACTTTAAGGGTCAGATTCTTAGCTGGTTTCCATGGAGACAGAGTTCTAGGGCCACAATCCATTGGTGCTTATTTTTGGGTTAAATGCACAGATTGTGTTTGGAACAATAATATTTGTTCTTTACAGAAAATCATAGTGAAACGGTACAAGAAGAATGTTTATAGAAAAATAGATTTTTTAATGTTAGGATTATTCCTTTTAGATCTGCAAAGTTGATAAATCCAAACAGTATTTACAATCAACCTGAAAACTTCCAGAACAATTACCAAAGTTGGCTTCAATCCCTCAATATGGGCAACAGACTAAACTATGTGGTGGTGACCGCAGGATTGAGATCACAAATGCAATCGTTGACATGCAGATGAACCCATCCTTCCCTGGCTCCGAACACAATCAAAATCCGAAGGGACTGGGAGGAGGAAGGCAGAAAAACCGATAATCCCTCATTTACACACAATTAAATTAATCTTAATTTAAAAGTAATTGCACTGCTAAACAATAGAATACCAATTGAAATGTATTACATTTTTTTTAGTGTTTTCAATTACAACACAGAATACAAACGGGAGGGGAGCAAAGTATGAGCTGCGGGTCATGTCCAACTGCCAAGCTTATGCCCAAAGAGGCTAGTGCTGGCTTCTCCCCGCTGTCCCCCCCCTCCCCCCCCGCTGTCCCCCATCCTCTGCAGCTTCAGTTCCCTGCCCCACCAGTGCTGATGGTCTAGGTGGAATGGCTATGAGCTCTGGCTAAGCAGCATAGCTGCAGCTCTGGGCAGCAGGAAGAAGGGGATGGGAGCAGGTGTTGCATAGAGGCAGGAGTTTCCAGGGGGCCGTCAGGGAAGGGATAGGAGTTGAGGAGTCCTTGGGGATGGTCAGGTGGTGGGGGCTGGGCCACCCCTATTCATTTGGTGAGACACAGCCTCCCCTAGCCTTCTTATCGAGCCCTTTATAAAATTTTTGAACACCAATGTGGACCTGAGGATAAAAAGCTTGCCCCATCCAGTGTACAGTGCTCACTTTATATTATTTTATTGCAAATATTTGAACTGTAAAAATAATTAAAAAAATAGTATTTTTCAATTTACCTCATACAAGTACAATATCTCTATCGTGAAAGTGCAACTTAAGGATGTAGATTGTTACATAACTGCACTCAAAAACAAAACAAAAAAACTTTACTCCCTACAAGACTGATCCGTCCTACTTCTTTTTCAGCCAATCGCTAAGAGAAACTACTGTTTACATTTGTGGGAGATAATGCTGCCTGCATCTTATTTACAGTGTCACCTGAAAGTGAGAACTGGCATTCATGTGGTACTTTGTAGCAGCCATTGCAAGCTATTTACATGCCAGATATGTTAAACAGTCATATGCTGCTTTGTGCTTCAGCTACCATTCCAGAGGACTTGTTTCCACGGTGATGATGCTCGTTAAAAAATAATGCTTTAATTACATTTGTGACTCAGCTCCTTGGGGGAGAATTGTATGTCTCCTGCTCTGTATTTTATGCACATTCTGCCATACATTTCATGTTATAGCAGTCTTGGATGACAACCCAGCTCATGCTGTTTATTTTAAGAGTACTTTCATGTAGATTTGATAACACACACAGAAGATACTAACATGACATTTCCAAAGATAACTACAGCACTTGACCCAAGGTTTAGGAATCTGAAGTGCCTTCCAAAATCTGAGGGATAACATGTGGAGCATGCTTTTAGAAGTCTTAAAAGAGCAACATTCTGATGAGTAAACTACAGAACCTGAACCAGGAAAAAGACAATCAACCTTCTTCAGGTGGCATGTATCTCAGATAATGAAAATGAACATCTGTCAGTCACATTGCTTTGGATTGTTATTGAGCAGAACCCAAGAGTGGCATTGACACATGTGCTAGGGTTGCCAGGTGTCCGGTATTCTACTGGACAGTCTGGTATTTGTGCTCTCTGTCTGGTAAAAAAAAAAAAAAATCAGAAAATACCGGACACATGCAATGTCCGGTATTTTCTGATTTTTCTGGCTGCGCACTAGACGGAAGCCTGGTGTGGGCAGGGGAAGTGGCTGCAAGGTGGGGCCATGATCAGCACTAGGAGTCTGTGATTGCGCAGAAGCCTGGTGGGGGCGGGGGGAGCCTCCCACCCCCGCCAGGCTTCTGCTCAATCACAGACTCCCAGCGCCGATCGCAGCCCCGCCTCCCACCCTGGGAGTCCCAGCTGGGAGGCAGGGCTGCGATCGCTGCTCTGGCTGCATCAGAAGCCTAGCGGGGGCAGCGGGAGTGGCTGGGAGGCAGGGCGTGATCGGCGCTGGGAGTTCTCTACAATCATTTCAGCTGCAGGATAAAAAGGAGTTCTTCTAAATTCTTCTATAGCCTTAGCTTTAGAGGAATAGAAAACAATGAAAATAGCATGTACATTTGCACAATTACTTCTAAGCCTCTTTACCTAGAGATGGTGTAGAATGAAGACTGATTATAATAAAGTTAAGTATTAAACATAGCATGTGTGTTCATGGCAGTGGTTTTTTTTTTTGCTTGACAAATTTTTAGCCCGCGTGTTTGGTATTTTTTGGGAAACCATCTGGCAACTCTACCCACGTCCTCTGGAATGGTGGTTGTCACATGAAGGAACATACAAAACTTTTACAGATCGGGCACGTAAATATTTTGTGATACTGGCTACCACAATGTCATATAAACACTGGTTTCACTTTCAGGTGACACTGTAAACAAGAACCATTCTTCAAATGTAATGAACTTGTTTGAGTGGACCTGAAGGATTTAAAATTGTACACTGTTTTATTTATGAATGCAGTTTTTTGTACATGTTTCTTACTATATATTTTAGAAATGTGTGCTGGTCTATCTGTCTGCAAATACATTTGTTCAAGAACTCTTCCTAAATGGTAAGAACGAGGACCACCAAATTTGGTATGCAGCTTCCTCTTCTCATAACTAAAAGCAAGGTGAGGGTTTGGTTGTACAAGGTAATGGGATGTGCCTGGAATGTGATTGTTTCATATCAAACACAAAGGGAGGGATGTGATAGCAGTGACAATTATACTGATGTATAACCACAGGAGGGAAACAAACACAGGGACAGGAATGACCAGAGGGGGGCAGCAAGGGCTCCAGTGAGCAGCTGTTGACTGGCAGCACCCCAGCTAGTTCTGGAGAGCAGCTGCTGGCCACCACGTGGCCACCTGCCACTCTGGACCAGCCCCAGGGAGTAGCTGGCGCGTGGCATGCATGGTCTCTACCACCCACGGCCAGCCCTGGTGAAAAGCTGGTGGCCACTCCCAGCCCAACATCCCGAAGCCTCTGCCCTGACTCCAACACTCACTCCGCTGCCAGCTCCCTGCCCTGAAGGATCTGAGTAATACCATGTAAATGTTGTAGTAGTTTTGTATTTGTAAGTTCAAGTTTCATGATTAAGAGATTTCACTCAGCAGTTGTGTTAGGTGAATTGAAAAATACTATTTCTTTTGGTTTTTTACAGTGCAAATATTTGTAATAAAAATATATAGTAAGTGAGCACTGTACACATACTATTCTGCATTGTAATTTAAATCAATATATTTAAAAATGTAGAAAATATTTTAAAATATTTAAATAAATGGTATCCTATAACTAACAGTCTGATTAACCATGATTAATTTTTTAATCACATGGTGAATCATGATTAATTTTTTTATAATAACTTGACATCCCTAGTCAAAATGATATTTAGATTCACAACAAAATACAACGCCTGTCATAGATATATCAGATAATGCTGTACACTCTGGAAATACAATACTATACCATCAATGATTTTACCCAAAACATCATTAATCATTTATGAACTTCATATGCTTTCCTCACAGCAAAATATAATAGATGACAGAAATGTTATTAACTTTTTGTACTGGAGAAAAAAAGCCATGTGATTTGATCATTACATGGCAAAAGGGCCACAGCCACAATTTTACGAGGTAGGTAGGCATATTTCCAACTCTGCAAGATATGCACATTATGCCAACCTAACATCCATTAAAAAGACAAGAAGTAGTTGGCCATATGCTGGCTCCTCTCTGGAGTATGGGCAGAAGCAGATCTGACTGTGTATGCTGACAGATTAAAAGACGACACTTTATTCTTTTGAAGTATGTAAACTAGGCAAACCTTAAAACTGGATATATAATGTGCCTTTCAAGGCAACAACTTAGAAAGGCAGCCTACGTAACTAGTCTGAGCCAGGAACAGCTTGGATTCATGGCATTGTAGAGAGAACATTTCAGTACTGCCTTCTCAATCTGCTCCTTCTGGTGCCTTGAACAATGACATCCTATCCTACCCATACTACCACAACACCAGGTAGGTGATGAGGTCAAAAGGCATGTTTTGGATTTTGACTGAACTGAAACAAACTTTCTCAAGCAGCAAAATATTTGAAAGGACTGCCCGGCAACATATTTTGGGAGAATATTTTGCAGTGTCTTATTTTCCAGTTACATCATATAAAGACTAAAGGGAACTCAAACATAAGTTCACAGTAGAATTTTGTGTGAATATGTTAATTTAAAAGTGTGGGGGTGGGAGGGGGGGAGAATGTAGGCTTTATGTTGATGGAAATGACATTTGTGTCTAAAAGAATAAATTAAGGAATTGATTGCTCCAGATTCAACTTATTGCATATCATCTACATATACTATCCAAAGAGAATAAATCCATACTCACAAAAACCCCTACCATCAAGCTATCTAGGAACAGATATGATACCCTAACATGAAGATCTCTCTGTAGAAGGAGTCTAAGTAACTAAAGCATAAAATCCCAGCCCCTCTGAAATCAATGGGAGCTTTGCCATTGATTTCAATGAACTTCTCATCACAAAGAGAAAGTTATAAGTGGCAAACAAAACAATTCCATATTTCTCAGCATTTTACATAAAATTATATACTTTCCTTGTACTGTATATCCAGAAGCCTAAGTCAGATTAGCAGAAATTTTACTGTGAATTATTTTCTGTTGAATTTTGGAAGATACAACGTCCAAAATTAATGTAACAGAAAAATTTGAATGGTGGGTCAGACTGCTATTTCTTTTTCTGTTAGCATTATTAGGAGAACACTTGTTATTTCTCAGGAGCATCTGCTTCTGAAGTGATACAACAGAATAAAAATTGGCAACTGACACTTGAAAGTTAATCTCAAAGGTTTATTGTAAGACCAAAGTTCACATTTAGCACCTGTCAATTTGTAATAGATAACTGTAATAAAAATCAGGGGGAAAAACCAGAAATCTTGCCTTTCTGAAAGGACAGCTGGGGCTAGAATGCTTTTGTTATTGTTTGTTTGTTTGTTTGATTTTCGAGTGTATTCAAAAGTGTATCTTTCATTAAGATATATTTCATTCAATCAAGCAGATAGCTAACCAGGAACAACATTCTAAAGAATATTTGTACTTGCACCACAGTACTGCCTTTGAACCTTTTATGTCTTTACATTTTTCAGGTTTGGTGAAGTTAAACTGCAGACAGATCCTAATTTAATGCACTGACCAGTCCACACACTCTTTCAGCGTCTATCAAAAAACCAACCCGCAGACAATAGCTACTTAACAAACATTATTTGAACAAAATACTCAAATGTCTAACCTACAATTACAGCAACTGCTTGACACTTTCATAGTTAAGTTGGTGTCGGCATTTCAGCTATTAACTCAGATGTATGTTGATTTATAATTAGTCTTTGGCCTAAAAAAGAAAGAGTTTAGTTCTGGATAGATTTGCTGCAATTGTTGAGATTCTCTAATAGTGATATGTCGGAATAAGGACATGAAAGATGGGGACCAAGTAAATTGATTAATTTTTATTGGCTTGATTACTAAATCAGTATGGCTGCTGCTGGCGCAGTCCTGATGTTGTTCGGGCTGCAAGGTGTCAGTACCACAAAACTCGATTCAGCCATACCACTGTATGAACGAAGAAGGGGCCAGACTAAATTTTAATGAATGGCATTGTGACCTGGCTTACAGGGAGTTTGTTCCTGTATTGTGAATTGCAGACGAGTCAGCCAAAAAACTTAGCTTCTGGTGGCAATGGCTCACACACTGTGTGGGTAAGAGAGAGGGGAGATACCCAGTGAGAAGGGCAAGCAGTGATCAGAACACATAGGGACTGGATTTTACCCCTCTCCCACAGGAAATATCTGAACTTTCCCCTTGCTTGGCTCAGATAAGTCAGCCTAGATAGAACCTTCTCCCTGCATTATTATTGCCAGATAAACTTCTGTCAGAGTATCCCTGTATTATTCCCATTTGCCCCACTGTCACAGATAGGAAATAGACGATGAGGACTTTTTGATGGAATGGAGGAATAGAGGAATGGGAGGCCAGATCACTTCATAATGAAAGAGGAAAACAATGAAGCTTCCAAGATGGTAGCACCTTTGCCAAGATTGCATATCCTAGGAGCCCTTTGGCATCTCTGTGGGCTTGTAATCATAACATTTGAAAAGGTAGAGCCCTAACAGACAGAAGCCAAAATCTTAGTTGCTGGAAAGAGCTAGGGGAAAAAGAAGTGGGGAAAAACTAATTGTGACTTTCTGATTCAGTCCCAGCAGAATTGATGGAGTGCAGTAATACTTTGGGCAAGTGCAAGTTGCCAGAGGCTGCAAAGAAGAGTGCCCTATACCAGCTGTGGTAGATTACCTCAAGCTTAGGGAATCTCCATTTGGGCTGATCTGCCAGCTTTCTAGACCCTGTGAGACATCACAATGACACAAAGGGGCCAGATGACAGGAAAAATTCCAGTGCTTCACTCTTTTGACACTTTTTTGCCTCACAAGCTAAATATTATATTAAAAACTTAAAAATGTAATCCTCTTCTGTGTGAAATGAAATGAGTCCTACAGTTTCTTTTTAAGGCTCAGTATCTTAATCCTTAAATCATAGTTTTTAGTTCTTTGATTATGCACTAGTTAAATAGAGCCTGAAGAGATTTCCAGCTTCTTTACATATCTTGTCCTCTACGTGCCATTTGTCTTTTTTATTCCTTTCTTGACTTTTTCAGTACAATATTTTTCATTATACTGCCAATATTTCTCACCAGCTTTCATGCACAACACATCAATATACTTGTGTGCCAGAGAATACAGGATAAGGAAGATTACACATAAGGAAATAATGTCATTGCATTGTTGTGGACCAGAGTGAGTTGTCACTTTTGGTTGCTATTGTGTTTTTACATTAATACTTGAAATGTACATATACCACTGTTACAGAATATGTTAGCCTACTGAATGTATCTGAGACACAGCTCTAAGCACAACAAGGTTCCCTAGCATGATTTTAAAACATATAATCTCTATTCACAGAAGTGATCCAAACAGTTCTGTTGCATGCCAAATACCATTTGGATCAGACTTGCTCACAGTAAATGATTGTTTAGCCTGAACAGGTTTATTGGCTGGGTGGATAAAACTGAAATCATTTAGGCTGAAGTGATTTGGATAGTCCTCCAATGCACTAGAAGTCTTTTTGAAATTTCCCAGGATCCACTACCTCTAAGCATGTGCCAGAGGGCATTACTCCTGGAGCAGTTTAAAATGATGCTACTATCAATATGTTCAGACTATGACTACCATAAATGCGCTGAACTATTTGTACTTACTTCAAAGCAATCATACTGATTCAAACAATAATTTTTCAATTCTATGATTATATAGGGCCTTGAAGATAATTCAGTAAATGTTACCTTATAGTGAGAGAGGGAACTGTCTTAGGAGACATATAGTTCCTGTCCTAACTGCTAAGATACTTGGTTGTAATCTGCTCATGTTTTTCTTTAATTCAGTATTTAAATATTTTTTGAAAAGTCAAGCTCTATAACATTAAAGAACAAAGCTTTGTACAAAAATACTCCATTGATAAAGACTTCTTGTTTCATTTCTGGACAAGCTCATGCATTTCATGATTGTACACATATTCTGTAGACATTTTACAAAATATTTGCATAAATGAAATCTACATTAAGTTTGCCCTGGACAAACAATGAAATATGTAGTTATACATTTTCCTGCATCTCTGAGCTCAGATTCATGTCCAAATCTTTCAAAAGCAGCTACTTATTTTGGATGCCTGAATTGTAGGGTTCCCAATGGATGCACCTTACAAGCTCCTGATTTTCAGAGGTTTTGAACTGTTGAAATTCATGCCTTTTTAAACACACCTAACATTTAAACATCAAAATCTTTGTTCGTGTCTTTAATGTAGAGAAATCTATGGATAGTTGACCCTATTGCAACTCATGTAATTTCCATTAAAAAGATTTATCTTTGAGAATAGTAACAAATAGTGAACAGAGCTATCCCTTGTTTTACTTCTTACAAAAGTAAAACTTTTGACCTCAAAGCATAAAATTGACTATCTGAGACAGGTGGCAGCATGCATTTGCTCAGCTATAGATCAGAAAGTTCCCTATATTCATGATTGTCAGTATTTAATCTTTTGATTTTTATAATTTTAATGGATAATATATTTATTTTTACACATTTTCCCTATAGTCACAGGTGTGGAAATTATGTAAAAGTCAGGCAATGGGGGAGTCAGACAAATTGTTTAATGACAGATGTTGAAATTCAAAAAGGTAATGCTTTATAATGTTAAAATTAAAACACAAATTGTGAGTATCATATGCCAAAATATACAAAGTAATTAATCTTAAATCAAGTTATAACAATATCTCAAATAAAATTTTCCTTACTTTGCCTATCTGTAAATTTTGATTATTATAAATGGATTTTTTTTTCATTTTGTGAGACTAAGTGAAAACTACATTCATTGTAACTTGTACTAATAAAAAATTGAATCCTGCTGAGCCTACTGTGAGTTGTATCACCTTCCAACACAGTATCACCTGCTAGTCATATAACTTTGCCACCTAGCTTGGACCTTAACAGTTTTGGAAGGATCCAGTAGATACCTCCATAGACTTAAGTAACCTGGGAATAAATGGTGTTTGGTGAAGGAACCTGAAAACTATACCTTGAGAAGAGAAGGTTGAGAAAGATTCCCCTCTCACCCAACCACCTAGGAAAAATTTTGGAGAAGAGGAGCAGCATAAAGGATGGCTCCTTCACAGCAGACAGACACTAGCAAAAGAAGATTGGCCTCCTGCACTCCCCACATGGAAGGCTTATTGATTAGGAAGATGTTCAGCTGAAGGGACCTGGCAAAAGCCTTGCAACTCACTCACTTAAGGCAAAAACCCTGAAATGAATCCATGCTCCAGAGAGAGGTAAAGGGGGACTCCAGTTAGAAGGAGAGTAATGTAGGTTACTGAGAGTGAGCTCTTGATGAAAAGAGAGAGACACAGAGATAGTGACTATTTTAAGGCAAGGGGCAGAGAAAACTGATAGCAATACAAGACCTGAAACTAGCTTCGAGGAAATGCTTCTGTTGCTGGCCCCAAGAGAAGCTATGAGGAACCACTAAAGTCAAGGTGGGAAAGTAGAGCCTGTAGATCCCATGAAGATGTCAGTGAGCAAGGCAAAATTAGAAGCAGAAGCCAAAGAAAATGCAGAGGGACTCAAAAACAGCTCTTAGCTGCTTAAATAGGACCCCTGGTCTGGAACCAAGAGGTAAGCCGGTTTCCCTGCCTATCCCCTAGATCTAGAAAGAAAGCATGAGTGACAGGAAAAACGAAAGTGTAGACTAGAAGCCAGGTTTGGAAACCATTTGATTTTGATTTTCCTATTTTTTGGAATTTTCTGTTAATTTCCAGGAGGGCAATGGACTTAGCAGGCACCCTGGATGGAGGGGTAGGTCACATACCAAAGACTGTTGTGATACCAGAATAATTTCAGGGGGTGCTGGACTGGAAGATGTTCTGGAGGTGAGACATGATAATACTTATCAGTGCTCATATGCCTTTCCATCAAACCTTCATGGAGGAAATCTGCAGATAGTGAATTCTGCATGTTGTGTATTGAAGCTTCTTCATGGGCCCAAGGTTAAATTGCTATTAATAAAATACCACTACCATATTAAAGCAACACATAATTTATGCAATACTTTTCAAAATTTTAGACTTGAGATCTTAAACTAGAGTACATTTTTTTAAATATATTAAAAGATTGCTCTTTCTTCCTCTCAGTAGATGTACATTTAATCAGCACTCAAATGAAAATAAAATGAAAATATTTTGCTCGAAGTCACCTAAAGTAACATAAAATGTAACAATGTCCTGTTGTCCCAGACAGCATGGGTAAGGGGTTTCATAGATTCTAAAGCCAGAAGAGACCACCGATAATCTAGTTTGGCTTCCTATACAACACAGGTCATAAAATATGTGAAGTGAGAATTTCCCTTTCTCAGAAAAGTCTGATATTTTGACATTTGTTTTTGTCCTGAATCATACCAAAAAAATTAAAGTGTTATAACTTTTTAGCATACATCAATGTTCTGAAAGCTTTTAATTTAGAAATATTGTTTAGTTTTGGCTCAGATTTACATTAAACTGTCATCCTGAGATACCATCATTCTTCATGAGAGCTATACTTGTGATAACTTGAACACTCATTTTCTTAATGAGCTGGGTTTCCTGAGTGGTCTACATTTCCCAGGATGCATTTCATTTACAGGACTCCCATAATAAATTGTGGTGGCTTAAGGAAGATTGTGGTATATCATGAAAGATGATGGAATGCTTTAGTTGTGGTTGGTCCTGCTTTGATCAGGGTGTTGGACTGGATGACCTCCTGAAGTCTCTCCTAACCTTAAATCTTCTGTGATTTTATGATTCCATAATGCAAATATTTCCTAGGAGAAAGAAAACTTTGACCAGCTTTCTATAAAAGTTCATCTTAGGAAAACGGATGAAGGTCATATGTCCAATCAATGCTCCTTCAGCTTAAAAAGCTCATGGCTACGTCTATACTGCCCTCTCTTGCACAAGAAAATATGCAAATGAGGCAAAGTGATGAATATCGCAGGGCCTAATTTGCATACTTAATGAGCCATCATTTTTGCCCAAGAGGCTTTTGCACAAAAAGGAGCCGTGTACACTCCTTTTTGTGCAAAAAAACCCTCTTTCGCAAGAGCCGTTCTTCCTGAAAAAAGCGGCAGAATGGCTCATGCGCAAGAGGGGGGTTTTGCACAAAAAGGGGCTATGTAAATGGCTCCTTTTTGCGCAAAAGCCCCTTGTACAAAATGGCGGCTCATTAAGTACGTGAATGAGGCATGGCAATATTCACTGCTTTGCCATCATTTGCATATTTTCTTGTGCAAGAGAAGGCAGTGTAGACATAGCCCATATGTTAGTGTGTGAAGAATGCCAAATGTAAACATAAAAATTAATTAAATGCAGGACTGCTCTGATTACCCCATTTGCACATGCAAGTACCTGTTTGTATGTGTATGTATAAGCCTTTGTACAAAATATGCATGCCTATTTGAAAAAGTGGCCAAATAGATGAAAACACTGCTGCATATCCCAGCACATTATTGGCATAATTAGATAGATAGATAGATAGATAGATAGATAGATAGATGTATATATATGTATATATGTCTCCTCAAGGGAAAAACAAACATTTACTCTTTTGTTAATCATTCTAGCATCATAGCTTAAAACATGAAACGCTGAAAATATTTAATAGGGAACTAGCACCATTAGAATAGTCTAATGTGCATGTAGTGTTTGTTCTTAAGTCACATCTTAAAATTAGATAAATTGTGCAGTTCTCTGCACATTTTTTTGTAATTTCCTGTGTAAAGATTTGGAAGAGATTTTCCTTCTTTGCTTTTTACCCACTTTTACATAATGTACATATTGCAGAGCAATAGCATAGCATTTCACTGTCCAACATTTTACATTATATTCATTGTTATGATAATATAAATATAACATTGGTTCTTTTCCCCCCCTTCGGTGTGAAATTCTTTCTTGTGTAAGTACCAAATGCTTTCAGAAATGCAGAAAAATATTGAGAAAAACATTTCCAAGAAGCAGAATTATATAATTTACCATAGTCATGTAAATTCCATGGAATGAAAGAATAAAGAACTACATGCTGTGTAACTGATAACAGAATAAGGCCATAAAACTGTAAGGAAACATCTCTATTTGTGAAGGTTTTGTGGTGGGGCGAGTTTTGACTTTATATTCCAGTATTATGAATTATAATAGTGAAATAAGTATAAGACTACCTTGTTACTAAATCCAGTCCTTTCCTCAGGTGGCTGCTGAGGGCCCTTGTGTGAGGGCCAGCACATGCCTCTACTGTATAGATGGGATATGCGGGCAAGGCATGCAGGAGCCAAGCCACACAATACTCTGCTTTTTTTCACATGCTCCCCTGGAAGGTGCTATAGCCATGGCATCTACCACTATGCCATATCCACCCTCCATGATGGCTGTGTAGTCTCCATGGCAGTGGTCTCCAAACTGTGCGGGTATGGAGGAACATTCTGGGTGAGGCATACAGCAGTGTTTGGGCCATCCCCCACAGAGCTAGGGGAGGGAACACCTTGTTTCCCAGTCACACTAGTTCTGACCCCAATCTTGCTCCTCCTCAGCTGAAGCTCCACTACTGAGGAAACGGCTGCACAGTAATAGAGGATAGGCACAGACAAATTCCATCAATGGTAAGTGGGGACATGACTGGAAAGGACTATGCACCAGAGCTCCATGGAGATGTCCCACCCTCATGGGCCCCTATTTGTCATTCCCAGAACCAGCCTGACTTCTCATCCGGGTGCTGAGGTTGTGTCTCAGTTTTTCCCCTAGATCATGTTTCCACAGAAAACTGTGGATTCATCCCATGCTAGGTGTATTAGCATCATCCTTTCTGATTAGGTATCACTTTATCATGTCAAATTGTGCAACAAATCATTTATGAATCCTTATGCTTCCTCAGAGATGTATCACATTTCTGAAGAAATATTTCCATGATTTTTGCTTCCCTTGTGAAATATTCTACATTTCATCATTGTTGGGGGAAACCATACATAACACCATTCTATTCTTGAGAAGCGGTGAGGGGTCCTGTGGCACCTTATAGACTAACCGAAGTGTTTGGAGCATAAGCTTTCGTGGGCAAAGACCCACTTCGTCAGATGCATGACCCCTCGCCGCTTCTCCAGATTCAGACTAACACGGCTACCCCTCTGATACTTGACATTCTATTCTTGTCTCTGTCACAAAACATATCAATAAGCTGAGGATAACACTCTTTCCCTAGAACATGTGCTGAGCTTTAATTCATTCATATTTGAGGCACTCAGATACCACAGTGATGAGCAGCACAAAAATCCCTACAGATACATAAACCAAGGAGTGGAAAGTATTTTAGAAATGCATGGACACTAGAGTGTTACATTACTTGCCAAAGGTTGTGAAGCAAGCTAATGGTAGAGTGGGAATGAGAATTAAAGTGCATCTTCTAGCCAGTGGGAACACTACCTGCCAGAAAAGAATCCTTTCTCCACATTTTCTGAATCAGCCAATTTTATTTTTCAACAAGAAAGATCTTATTTGTCATATCTAGATGAGGAAAAAAGATTGAAGGGGAATGCAGCATGTCATCTTTTATCTGGCTTCTACAAGGAACATAACCGGACCACAGATAACAATATTTGGTTGAGCACGGAATCCTATACTGAAAATTGTAGATGTGAGCATTTTGTCCATCTGTTATATATCTGAGAGAGTCTGTCTGTTCAAGAATTGTTACCCAGTAATAACTAGGCCACCAAAATCAGTATACAGCTTCCTCTTATCATAACTTAAAGCAAGGTAGGGTTTGGTTGCATCTGGAAAAGGGGATGTGCCTAAAATGGTATTGCTTCTCATAAATTTGTACAAAAGAGACCGAATCATCAGGCAGGTGAAAGGCAGAAAGGCATGCTCCACCCTCCAGGACTGGCCCAGCACTGAGCTTTCCACCCCTCATGTGTCCTTTAAGGAGGGCAGGGCGGGGAGCTGAAGCTCCTCTCCCTCCCCCCCGGGATTCACATGGGGACCTTACTGTCTGTTTCCCTTCATCAGGGAATAATGGAAAAGTGCAGTTTGCTGCATTCTTCACTCTGGCTGGCCAGTGCAGGGAGCAGACAAACCTGGACCTGCCCCAACTGAGGGACATGCTCCCTTCCCCTGGCTTTTGCCTGCTGGAGCTGCAGCAGCCATGGACAGGAACTTTTCACCTAGCACCAAGCTGCTGAGGTAAAAGACGGTTGAGGTAGTCCTCTCTTTCCCAGGGCTGCCTGCATACTGATCCCCTCATCCCCAGTCCCACCCCAGAGCATGATTGAAATGGATCACACACATTTTCATTTTATTTTCCAAAAAACATAAATTAATTGACTCAAGGACCCAAGAAATGCCAGTTAAATCTTATAGTACACAATATAGATTGTTTATTGATTCATCCTGTATTCAGTTTCTCTACATAATGTACATCTGCTGCACATGCCTAAAAAGCACTCACTTACTTTTCTACACCTACGATTCATACTGAATTAACATACTGAATAATAAAAGTATGTGAGGGAATGACACAAAATTTGTGCATAAAAAACATAATACTTTCCTTTTCTTCTCCAAATAAACTTTACAATACGGTTTTCTGTTTTATTCCAGGTTTCCCATTTTAGTTAACTGTTACTGAAAGTTTCTTTAGAAATTTCAGATGAAATGAAATATTTTTGAATTATTTTTCTTCACATATGATTATCAGTTTCTGCCTTCAACAGAGAGGGTTAGGGTTGCCAGATGGTTTCAATAAAAATACCAGATATACTTGACATTACATCACAATCTACCTTACATCTTATTAGAAAGTACCGGACATTTGTATTTTCTCATTTATATTTTCTCAATTTGTTTCCCTAACAGAAAGCTCAAATACTGGACTGTCCGGTTCAAAACCAGACACCTGGCAATCCTAGAGAGGGACCCCAATCCTGCAGGACACTTCAACTGTTTGTATGTGAATTGCTGGCCCTGGGCCTAGATCTGCACTCATTTTTACTACATCACATTTAGATCTCAAATTAAAATTCCTTACAAACATTTTCAAAAAATATATAAGGAATTCAAATAAGGGATTCTCAAAAGTGAGTTACACCCCCTCTGCATACATTTCCATTTTAGAAAATCATGATTGATCATATCCTGTTTCTAAAATTGAAATCTGAACAATTTTAAAAGGCTATTTTCACCAACCCATAGGCTGAAAAATCTATCCAAACTAGAAGATTATATAATCACACTGGTGTGTTTCCAAAGCCCGTATTATTCCAAAGGAGGGAGTTGACAAAGGGAGTCACTTTTATCTTAAGAAAAAAATAGCATGATTACTTTATTGTGAAAACAAAACCAATGGTCTATATCTTTTTATAGGACCTCTCATTGGAAGTATGGATTTGTGGTTATGGGTCTAAATTAGGACTCAGAAGATATGAGTTCACTTCCTGATTCTGTTATAGGCTTCTTATGTCATCTTGAGCAAGTGTTTCCGCTCTCTCTCCACCTGTTTGTCTATCTTGTATATTTAGAACTCTTTGAGAACAGTAGGTGTTACAGTACTAGAATAAATTATAATATAATCATCATAATCAGGGAGAATTTTGTGTAAAAGATATTAAAAATGGATGGCATCACATGGCCCTTAAATTAGTTCATGAGCACTTTTTACCTGTGACAATCTCAGGTGGATTTCATGATGAAGTTTCTTGCCTAGAATTGCAGTTGCTTCCCTGCACTTACATAATTAAAATATTTCCATTTTGCAGCCTATAAATATTCACTGCTGCAAGGGGGGGAAGTGGAACACTCATTCCTCCCCAGATGCTGTTAGGACCAAGCAAAATCTCATCAGGGATCACTTCAAAGATCAATTCCTCATGTCCACAGAAACAAATTTAAATGATCTTGTGTGAGCCCACTGTTAGCAGTTGCACTCTTGAATTATGCATGAGTCTTGACTGCTCCTAATATGAACAAACTACAGAGGGTTTCATTAGCATATTTCATTTTTTGTAAGCTTTCCTAGTCATTGCTACTTTGTAAGGTAATACACTGTTACTTTGCATCTTAATATCTTTGCACATTTATTATCAACAGAAATGTAATGTTCAGAAATTGTACAGGTTACCAGCCTAAGTTATTAATTATTATTGAGTATCCTCTCTCAGAAATCCCAATTGCAATGGATTATCATTGTAGAAATTTTCTAGGAACTTCTTTAACCATTCTCGACCTTGTCTCACACACATGAAGCCTGGTGCCATTAATCTCTTTGACCTTTTTAGGCATTTACATAGCATTCATTATGATAGTATTTGCAAAATATAGCCTAACATATGTTGTCTATAGCCAGAATTTGATCAACTAGAAGTCCCTTATGTCTTTTCATCTCTTTGAAAGACTATCAAAAAATCTTTCTGTCAAATGAAATGTGTCAGAAAGTCAGCCACAAAGTAATTAGAGAACAGCAGCCCATCTGCTGTCCAGTTTCATTTCACTGTTCAAAGGGCTATTGTGGAACATCCTTCCATTGTTATAATTGTTTCTAACAGACTCTTTGGGACAGATTCTCTGCTGGCCTAATTTTCTACTAAAGTTAATGAAGTTACACCATTAGAAAGAAAAAAGAAAACCCTCTGGCCTCTGTGGGGTTTTTCATTAGATGCAAAAACATTCTTGTTTGACCAACGATGGTTTCCTCCTATAGGGCATTGCAATAGTAAGCAACATTTGCAACATTCCAGATAATACAAAGTGAAAGTAGAGTTTCTTACTTAGGGCATATCTAAATTACAGTCTTAAATTGACCCAAATTAGGTCAATTTACAGCCACAGCATCTATTATCATGGTGACTGATGTCCACAGTACCCTTCTTCTCGCAGGGTAGCACATCCCCAGCAGGAGTGCCTCCACCAATTGAAGAGAGATATAGTGGGGGAAGCCAACCAAGTCTTCTGGTGGGGAGATCTAGCTGCTGTGCTTCTAACAGCTAATAAAGAGGCTGGGGGAAGGGAGGACGTCAGCCAGGCTCCCAGTGGAGAGGCCAGTGGTTAAAGTCAAGTTAGCTGCCATATTCCTAATGAGTATTGGGGAGCTTAGAGCAGTGGGGACAGCTGGGCGCTTTGGTGTATCTGGGTTCCCAGAGGAGTGTGTGGAGCCGGGACTCCAGCGGGGCTGTGGAGCAGGGCTCCCAGTGTGGACTGGGGAGGTCGGGTGGCAGCCCACGTTGGAGACCTAGTAATGGAGACCCAGAGCTATGACACTGACACTGCAGCCAACAGACAATGAAAGTAACGCGGCACTGGTACACCAAAATAAGCCCTAAACCTCTTCTGCAGGCCGAGTTATTATGCTAGCGTATTAGGGCACTTGCATTGGCGGGACAAGCAGTACCATGTACACTTATGTACCATGTATAATTATGTTAATGTATACTGGCATAATTAGGTTTACATAAGCTTATGTTAGCCTACCTAACTGTACAGTATAGAGGAGACCTTAGCGATTCTAAAACTCTGCATTGAAAAATCCCCCTGTGTAGGGGGCATCTGTGCCAGAAGAAAGCTGGCAGAGGCAGCAATATGGTATTGTGAGCTGGCTCTCTTGCCAACACTGCCCCCTCTTGGGCCGGAAGGCCCCATGCCACCAGGATGACCAGATGTCCTGATTTTATAGGGACAGTCCTATTAATTGGGGTCTTTTCTTATATAGGCCACTCTTACCCCAACCCCCCAACACACTTTTTCATACTTGCTTACTGGTCACTCTTCATTCCACCCAGCTCCCCACATGCACAAAATCTAGATGTGATCGTACATCAGTGGCATAAGTGAAAGCTAAAATTTTAATTTCACTAGGACTATATGGCTGAGAATCAGAAAGCTATGACTAGCTCCCTGACAGCCTGCTCTTTAACTCCAGCCTAACTAGGACACAGAGGAGAATCAAGCCCTGTTAAATCTTCACAATTGCATATATCACAAATTATGTTATTTTCTATCATCCAATGCTGACTCCAGTTGAGCTTCTCTGTTCAGACACAATTCCCTCCTGAGATTTTTTCATCAATAAATAAAGAGACATGCTGCTACCACAGCTGCTCTGCACCTACAAACCCCTCATTAGCTTGAAGGCTCCAACAAAAGAGAGACAAAGAAAGAATAAATAAAGATATTTTGCTGTCTTACGGTGGGTGTTGTTTACACATCATCACTTAAAGATCTCTTACTGTTGCCATCATATATATCTATGTTCAAAGGTCCATAGTCCGTCAATAAACATTCAAAATCTCAGGAGCAATTTTATTTCCCAGGTTAGAAAAACAAAACTTGAACTTAATTAAAATTGTTATATGAGCAAGAACATAACAAAATCCAAGTTAGTTGTTTCAACACTTTTTGTTGAACTTAAATTAAAAATCCTTTGATTTCATATCAGAAAATCTGTGGCTGATTTACATAATCTATACTATTAGCCTGTAAGATGTTAGATACCCCAAAACTAAATTCTACATTTTAGGGAAACAAGGAAGGTTTGGAGGGTTTTTTTTTAAATGAACAAAATTATGTTAAAACTTCAGCCAGGATTTTAGCAGGCGCAAGATGAATTGTGTATCATGACAGGCACCCTAGAGAACCTGACTTTTCAGATTTGTTTTGTGGTATCTAGCCAAGTCAACTCCATTATGAATTTCATAGACCGTGGTTCAGCAAGCAGATTAAGTATGTCAATGGGGCTATTTACAGGTTTAAACATTCAAAACATGCTCAAGTTTTAATGAGGGCCCTCAGCTCTGTCCCAGCAAAGCTTGAACATGTGTGTTACTTTTAAGCACATGAGCACTTATGCTGACTTCAGCAGAACTACTCATGTGCTAAAAATTAAGCTTGTTCTCAAGTGCTTAGCTGCATTAATGAGTTTGACCTTGAAATATACTTAGTACTGGCAACTTCCACTGATAGTTGTTGGAGTTGCAGGTGCTCACCACTTTTCAAGATCAGGCCCAATACACATAACATATTAAAGATTGGCCAAAATCAGACTGATAAGTTTATCTTTCCTCTCCAAATCTATACAAAATACAGCTGATAAGCCTGGAGTCTGAAAATCCTTCCAATGAATCACTGTTTTTCACCACACCATATGCAAACTTACTTTCACTTTTCAGACCTCCAGAACTTGCCTCTCATACAAAAAAAAAAATCAGTCTTAACTACAGTAAATTAGCATAAATAACCAGCAGTCATGTATAACCCGCACCTGTGCATAACCCACGGTTTTTCCTGAACGTGTAAAAAAAGTTTTAGATAACCCATGGACATGTATAACCCGTGGGTTGTATATGCTACTTTAAGGTAATTGCACATACCAGATAAACTGCGGGAAGGGCATCGCACTCATGCCTAGGCTCCGCGCAGCCGCAGCCAGGTGCAACCCACCCTCCTCTGGGCGGGAGAGGGGAATGGAGAGTGCAGCGTAGGCGAGCTGGCAGGCCTGCAGGAGGGGATCTGCTCTCGCACCCAGGCTCTGTGCAGCTGCAGCCAGGCGCAACCCACCCTCCTCCGGGTGGTGGGAACAGAGAGCGCAGCGCAGGCGAGTAACAATAAACTTGTTTACCCCGCGGGGGCGGGGGGTTGCAAAAACATGTATGACCCATGGGTTATATGCGCTAAAACATGGTATATTGTGCAATAGTCTATAATAGTGGGTATTACATATTCATGTATGTATAGCTACAATACAAATGACTTTTGTACTCTCAGGTTGCGTATGTTTTTAGTTTTTAGTTTACGTATCACTATTATTTTTTTATTGCTACGACCGTGTTCCCTCCCATTTGCTGTCCGTGTTTGTTACACTCACTTGTTGGATTTGGTTTTATTATTATTTATTTGTACTATTTAGAAGCTCCAGTCATGGACCAAGATCTCATTGTGCTAGGCGATGTACAAATATGGACGAAAACAACAGTTCTTGCCGCAAACATATTAAAATCTGATATAGATAAAATTTTCAGAACTGCCAAAATGTCACAGAAATCTAAGTCCCACTTTCAAAAGCAACATAATAACTACACAAACCCATTACCTTTCAATGGCCCTTAGTCACCAAAGGAGGACATTTTCAGAGGAAGAATGGCAATTAGGTACCTAACTCCCATTCACAGTGGGAGTTTGGTAGCAAACTGTAATTTGTGCCCTTGCAAATCTCTCCCTACTCACTTCTGAAAATGAAACTTCAAAGTCACTTAGACTCTTTTGAAAAATTTGCATTGTAACTCTATGAGGCAGAGAACAAATCTTTCAATATGTTTGTGTGACTTCTAGAACAATGGGAGCCATTATCCTGACTGGCATCTGTTTGTCTCTCACGTACAGCATATATATATGCTTGACAAAAAGCCCAAGAATGCAAAACAAAATTATAGTATTTTCATTTGTTTGCAAACTTACTACTGTCATTCACAGCTTCAGTGATAAACACCAGAGAAAGAGGATTCGATTAAGAGACAGCCTTTGTATTCCTGTAATGAAATTTTAATGCAGCTAATAATCCTACAATTTCTCATATTTATGATCATGCTATATGAATGACACTGCACTCATATACTGTTAAAAATATTTTGATTTAGAAATTAAAATAAGCATAAAAAAACATTTCTTTCTGGAAGCTTTTAGCTATACTTAAGACTCTATTAGAGTACATCACAGATTGACATACAAGGAAAGTAGAGGAACTATTATTTTTAGCTTCAAGAAATACATGCATATCTAATCCTTCTGCTGTTATAAAATGGTTTTGTCAGTTGCCTGGAATCATAATGAATCTGCCTCATTAATTTTTTTCCTGCTGTATGATATAGTCTATCAAGCTATTAATATTCCTTCAGCTAGCATACCCTTGACCCAGGACACTGATGGGAATGTTATAATTTTTTGTTTCTCAATCGCTACTCATAGTATTATATATTGACTAACTTTCTTCATCTTACAAGACATTTCATTTACATGTGGGTATAATTCACAGCCTAGAAACTAATGCTCAGCTATAAAAACAGTACACTTAAAAGCTATTTTAATCCATTTTGAAATACTTTGCTGTACCGTAAGTCCAAAGTCTGTTTCCTCAAATATTTAAAGTGTAACAGAGAGGTTATAATTATACTATAGCAACCTGAGGTCCTTGCAGTTTTTGCTTGCTGACAAAGGCTATGTCTATACTGCAAAACCCATCACAGCAGCAAGTATTAAGCCTGGGTCAACTGACTCGCTCTCACAGGGCTAGTGCTATAAGACTAAAGTTAGCCGTGCAGACATTCCCTTCTGAAGCCTGGTCTCTGGGACGCTCCCCTTGGCTAGGGACATCAACACTGTTTTCAATGCTGTAGCTTGAATCCTGGTCTCAAAGGGTATGTCTACACAGCAAAGTTATTTCGAAATAACAGCCGTTATTTTGAAATAACTTTACTAGCATCTACACAGCCAAACCACTATTTCAAAATTAATTCAAAATAGCGGCACACTTATTTCGAATTTGGTAAACCTCGTTCCATGAGGAATAATGCCAAATTTGAAATTGCTATTTCGAAATAAATGCTGTGTAGACGCTTATATAGAAATAGGGGGCCTCCAGCCTTCCCAGGGTGCCCTGGTGGCCACTCCAGCCTCAAACAAAAACACTCCTCTTCTTTCCCCCTACCTGGAGCCCTTAAAGGGGTTGACACTGGCCACAGTGCCTGTGCCAGCTCCAAGCCTGCCGGCCCAGGGTCAGCAGTCACTGCCCCTGACCCAATGTCCCCAAAACATGAGCCAGCAAGCCACAGGCAGCTAGCCCTCCACTGCTCCCCAAGAGCAATCTGCCAGCTCCCAGGAGAAGGTGGGAGCCTTCCTGGGGCAGAGTGGAAATCATGGACCTTATTCAGGTTTGGGGGGGATGCCCCCAACATCCATGATCTCCGCACTAGACTGAGGAACGCAGCTGTCTATGGCAGGATAGCTGCCAGCCTGGCCTCCAAAGGCCACATGTGAACCCAGG
>CM057847.1:25677744-25720939 GCA_030068395.1 Apalone spinifera | reverse complement strand
TCTCCCGCAGGGCCTCCTGGATACTGACAGCCCCCCGATGGATCTCCTGGATGGTAGCCTGCAGAAAGTACAGCCAGGCTCACAGCAACGTGTCTAAGGGAAGCACCAGAGTGCCCAGGGGCAGCTCTGGCTCCATGTTGCAGAGTGCTGTGATGTCCCAAGTAAGGGCAACTAGAACATGCAGAGACAAATGCTTTGCTGTCCCTCATCGAGGTAGACAAGGAAGCAGGGAAAGCTGAGAACCAGCTGTCTGGGGAGTGGGGGGGTCCCTTTAAGCAGAGGCCTCAGATAGCCTCAGGCAGCAGCCACACAAAGTAACTCCTGTGCTGATGCCCTGCTGGACCTGGTTCCGGCTGGCCTTAAATGCAATTCAGCGGCCACTCAATGTGGACGCGCTATTTCAAAATAGCAAAAAGCTATTTCAAAATGCATTTTGTGTGTAGAGACATTATTTCGAAATAAGCTATTTCGAAATAATGCTATAGTGTAGACATACCCAGAGATTCATTGCTACAAGGGGTATTTTGCAGTGCAGCTGTACTCTGAAAAAATGCAACAGTCAATGGTAAAAGTTTTTTTTGATGGTAAAAGTTACCTGGGAAGTATATATCTGCACTATAAGAAAGCCTGGTAACTTGGCACAGGATCTAATTGTGTCTCTTTTTTTGAGCGGTGCCCATTACAGTGCATACACTGATAATTGAACCAGTCTACTTGTAAGTCAAACATACACAACAGAATTGCCGGTGCTCTTGGTAAAATATGGGGTGGCTTCATGTTCCCCAAAGGAAAAGGGACTCAAATGGAAGTGACGGGCCAAAGCCCTACTATAATACCCTATAATATAACCAGTACTGTAAAGTGCCTCAGGGACGTGAATGAACATAGATCACATTGGTTGCAATACCTTTGCACAACGGCTGAGTTAAATGTCAGATTTCTTTTAGAATTGCTGTGGACACCAGTGTTCCCGCTAAGATTTTTCATCCAGGAGCAGAGTGAGTTTTGTCTTGTGCAAACCAATATTGAGGTCATGTGCACATGTTTGGATGTGTGCCACCATGGCACCCAACTCATAAACCTCTCCCTTTTCCCCTCTGCTGCTACGTCTCCCACCCTCTCCTCATCCTATCTGCTCCCCGGGGCCTGCTGGTGCCCCCCCCACCCTTCACCCTCCTCTGCTCTCCTGGCTCCTGCCCTTCTCGCTCCCTCAGCCCTCCTGGGAGTTGCCCCACCTCCCCATCCTCTCTGACCCCTGCACCTGCCCTTCTTCTCTGTGCCCACCCCTCCTCTAGCCCTCTTCCACATCCCCTCTCCTAACACCTCCCTCTACCCACGTCCTCTGCCCTCTGTTGCCTGTCCCTCCCCACCCCTCTCCATGTCTGTCCTTCTGCTTCAACCCCACTATCCCCCTGGCACCTGCACCTTCCCTTACCCCCTGCACCCTCCTGGTGCCTCCTCCTTCCCTGATTGCCCCTGCCCTCCCAACACATGCACCCTTTGCCCTCTTCCTCCCTGGTGCTCACCTCCTCCCCCCCCCCTTCCCGAGTTCTCCTTCACACCCCTCTGCGCCCTCACACATGACTTGCTCCAACCCTCACCTTCCTCATGCCCATCCCTCCTTTCAATCGCTCTTCTCCCTGCACCCACTCCTCCCCTCTCCTCTTCCTTCCTCTTACCCCCATTGTCTCTCCCCTCTCCTTTCTCTCCTAGCATCACCCCGTCCCCTCCCCTCCCCCACCCGCACTGATACCTTCCCATTCCCCCCCCCACACCCGCTCCTCCTGCCCTTTCCTCTCATTGTCTCCTCTTGACCCCTGGCATTTGTCTCTCCTCCACCCTGTCCCTTCATGCCTTCCCCTTTCTTCTCCTGATCTGCCCACCTCCTCTCCCCTTAGCACAAGCCCCTTCCTCTCCTCATCCCTACCTTCCCCTTACTTATCTCCCTACCCCTTACCTTACCTTCTGCCATTCTGACACCTGCCGGGTGGGGCAGCATGATGGGCAGCTGCCCTGTGTGTTGGGGCTGGAGCCAGGGCCATGGTGCTACTTTTAGTACCGTGGCCCAGCTCCAGTCCTGGCACAGGGCAGCATGCCCCATGTGCCGGGACTTGAACCAGGTCTGCGATGCTATTTTTAGTACTGCGGTCCCAGCCCCAGCAGCCGCCATGCAGCCATAGTCCCAGCTGCTCCCAGGGGCTGGGCCATGTGGAAGGCAACTACCCCATGTGCTAGGACTAGAGCTAAGCCATTGTGCTATTTTTATTACTGCAGCCCAGGCTCCAGCTCCAGCAGCCACCACTGAGGCTGCATGGTGGCTGCCTATCTACTCCTGGGGTGGGCAGTTCCTTGCCATGCAGTCCCATTTCCAGGAGCAGCTGGGGCTGCAGCTGTGTGGCTCTGCTTGGGGGTGGGCAGGAATGAAATTCTTGGTACGTGCCCACGCAGGCATGCACCTTTCAGGGATCCCTGGCTGATGCCACTACCATCTAATGCTAACAGTAGACATGAAGTCTGGAAAATACAGTCCCCAGAAAGGATTAAATTAGAATTTCCCATCTTTGGGTAGACAGGCAAAATTGCTGTGATTTTTTGTGTGTGTGTTTTGTTTCTGAAGGGCATTATATTCATTTCAAAGGCTTAGTAATAAAAGATAATTTCTCCCCATCCCCTTGGAAAAATCTGATACTTTCTCATTACTCTCAACTAGATTATCTTGTTTATATCACTAATGTTCCTGTGGCTGAGCCTTCATAAGGGCCATTGAGAGGGCACTGGGTAGAGGCCTGATGGCTAGAATGATGGTAATATAATCATCTATGATACAGTGTACCTGAGAGACAAAATAAAGAGTGAATTGAACCCTGACTACAATGAGTATTTATAACCATAAATACCATTGAAATGCAATAGAAGGGAATCTTGGATAGTGATATGGTAAAAGCATAGGCCCACAATATGTGTGAGCAAACATGAAAAAGGTTAAGGAGGAACAGAAGAAAAATGAATAAGAAAGAACTTATAAGTACACTCCAACAGAGTGTTGCAGGTCTTTTACCATCTAATGTGTTTGAGACAAGAGAATAATACATGTTCAGAATTCTCTAAAGACACTCAGCAAGGGAAATTGTACAGCATATGGAATATTTCAACAAGATTTTTTTTTTATTCACTGACTGCTAAACTTTAACATTAAGGGTATATCTAGACAACATGGCTCCATCGACGGAGCTATGTAGATGAGTTTACTAGACATAGGAAAATGAAGCGGCGATTTAAATAATCGCCACTTCATTTATATCAAAATGGCCACCGCGCTGTGCCGATCAGCTGTTTGGCGGCACAGTGCGGTAGTCTGGACATGCCGCGGTCGACAAGGGAAGTCGACCATTTCACGAGGCATAACAGAGCGGTCGACAAGGGCTTCCCTTGTCGACCACTGCGCATCCGGACTACCGCACTGTGCCGCCAAACAGCTGATTGGCACAGCGCGGCGGCCATTTTGATGTAAATGAAGTGGGCGATTATTTAAATCGCAGCTTCATTTTCCTATGTATAGTAAACTCATCTACATGGATTTGTCGATGGAGTCATGTAGTCTAGACATACCCTAATAGTGGTACATTCCCAAAACTTGTGTATTCAACTGTGTCTACCATTTGTGAATCAGTGTGCTCTAAAATAATTTTCCAAACACGTTTTTCTAGTTTTCTTCAATTCCAGTTAGGGTTACCAGATATCAAAGTATAAAAAATTGGGACAGGTCTGTGATGTAACAGGCACCTTGCTGGGCCCAAGCCCAAAAAATCAGGACATCTGGCTACCCTTATTTGAAGTGCATGTGCATCAGGGAAGTGCCGATGTACATACCACGGGACATATGCTGGAAACCATGATGCAGCTTAAGTAGCTAGCTATGCAATACAGCTAACAGCTGAAGCAGAAGGAATCTCCTTCTTAGTTTTAATGTAGCCCCAATTAATAGCATGGAATAGAATCACGGGAAGATTCACATGTGTAGATCCATCTGTCCTGTGCAAACTCACCCATTTGCACAACCTCAGCCCACAGTGTAGAACTCCACTGTATGCAAGGAGCTTAGGGTGCCCAAATCCTCCTCTTTCATCCCATTCACAGCACACCTTCTCCATTCCCCTTGAGTCACAGTCCTTTATAAAGGAGGCAAAGGGATTTGGCTCCAAATGTAACATTACTCACTACTTATCCATACCACTAGCTAGTATCTTATCCAAATGCCCCAAAATAAGGGCATTCAGAAACAAATACCACCATTACCTTCTTACCCTGCCTCATCTAGAAAGCCAGAAAAACCTAAAATCAGAGATTAAAATATCACATTAGATAATCTAGACCATCCAATGCAAGTTTAATTCTTTACAGTTTCTTTTCTATTGCTAATTCCAGTTCCATTTTAATTGGCTCTGTATATGAGTGTTCCAAAGAGATTGCACAATCTCACAGACTCAATGTTAAAAAGTCTCAGGGTGGTAACTTAAAAAAAGCTTAGAAAAGAAGTGGTCCTGTAACACCTTACAGATTAACAAAAAATATAGACAGTATCATGAGGTTTCGTGGGCTTCATTTGCAATTCAAAGTGTCTAATTTACATCCCTCTGTCGAAAGAAGGATGTAGTCTAGCCACACCTGATGATGCCACTGCATCCCTGGTGACTGACCTTTGTGATTTTGTCCTCACCCACAACTATTTCCAATTTGAGGACAATTTATATCTTCAAGTCAGTGGCACAGCTATGGGCACCTGCATGGCCTCACGATATGCCAACGCTGAACATTTCCTCAGCTCTCGCCCCGAGTACCATCACTCTGCTTATGCTACATTGACAACATCTTCATCATATGGACCCACGGAATGGAGACCTTTGAAGAATTCCATGGGGATTTCAACAACTTCCAACCCACCATCAACCTTAGCCTGGACCAGTCCACACAAGAGATCCACTTCCTTGACATTATAGTACAATTCAATGATGGCCACATTTCCACCACCTTTTACCAGAAACCTACCGACTGTCATACTTACCTACATGTCCCTCACTTCCATCCAGAACACATTATCCAATCAACTGTTTACAGCCAGGCCCTAAGATACAACCGGATTTGCTCCAATCCCACAGACAGAGACAGACACCTACGGGATCTCTATCAGGCATTCTTAAACTTAAATACCCAACTGGGGAAGTAAAAAAACAGACTGACAGAGCCAGACTAGTACCCAGGCATCAGCTTCTTCAAGGTAGGCCCAACAAACAAAATACGAGAACACCACTAGTCATCACCTACAGCCCCCAGCTTAAACCCCTTCAGCGCATCATTAGCAATCTACAACCTATCCTGGAAAACAATCCCTCACTCTGACAGGCCTTGGGGGACAGGCCAGTCCTAGCTTACAGACAACCCCTTAACCTGAAGCAAAAACTTTTCAACAACCACGCAACACACCTCCATCATACTCACCCAGGAACCCACCCCTGCAATAAACCTCATTGCAAACTCTGTCCACACATCTACACAAGCAACAATCATCACAGGACCTAACCACATAAGCCACCACATCAGAGGCTTATAGAACTGCACATCAACTAATGTGATCTATGTCATCAAGTGCCAGCAATGCCCCTCTGCCATGTATATTGGCCAAACTGGACAGTCTCTATGATAAAGGATTAATGGACACAAATCAAGTATTCGAAAGAGTAACACACAGAAATCTGTTGGAGAACATTTTAATTTGCCTGGACACTCACTAACGGATCTAAAAGTGGCTATTCTTTTGCAGAATAATTTCAGGAACCAACTAGAGAGTGAAACTGTGGAACTGGCCTTCATATGCAAATATGACACATTTAGGCAGAGACTGAACGAAAACATCTCTTGGATTGGCCATTATATTCAATACCCAAATGACATCAAAAGCTAAATATTGGGCACATACAACGCACTCTATTATACTCATTTAACATGGGCAATTTAAATGACAGGGGTTTTTTTCTCCTCCCTCTTCTCCCCTCTTTTTCTGCTTGATATTTGACCCTCTGTGCCTCTTGCTACATATTTGTCATCAGAATAAGTGGGTTGTGCCTACAAAAACTCATGGTGTATCTCTATTTTTTGTTAGTGCCTAAGATGCTACAGTGTCACTTTTTTTTTAAGACTAAAGTTAGTGATTCTACCCTCACCCCCACCTCTATCCTGATATTCAGTCTACATTTTCATTTAACTTCTTCTAATATGGTTATACTCTCTTGGACCGATAATCCCTTTGTCAACTTGGTGTATAACAATCTTCGTATGCTTATAAAAGATTATAATTATGTTCCCTGTAGTTACTGTTTCACACACAAGAAGGGTAAACTAGCCATCAAGGTGTGGGTTATTGGAACAAATCATGTACTCAATCAATCTGTGCAATCTAAATTACATTGCACATGTGTTAAGTGGGCAAAATATAACCCATAAATATAGCCTTAATTGGGGTTTCTGCTTTCATTTGTGTTTAACTCTCACCCAGAATCAGTGTAGGAAAAGGGTTTAATTCTATAACTCACATTGATTTTATTAGAAAAAAAGAGCATGTGAAACTTTAGATAATGTTGTTTGAAGATACTCCTCTGACTGAATATTGTAAGGTTTTATTCCTGTTTTCTTTTAAGGAAATAAAGGCAAAAATAAATACTTCCATGCCAGTGTGATATAATTTCCTTAGTTGGTTTTATACAAGAAAATAAAATGGGTCTATTTCCTGGATGAGCATTTAAGGTAAATTTGAAATGAAGTTGCAATTAAATATCAGATCCAAATAGAAAATATCCAAACAGGTCAATTGCATATATATTTGCTAATACAACATAGTGACAAATTGCAAAATGTGCCATAATTCCCTTGTTGACCTGTGACACTGCATGTTTTGCATGGACAATTGAAGGTAAACATTTTTAAAAGAATGCAATTCATAAATACATTTATCTCTTGGCTTCTATATCTGCAGATGCCTCTGTTCTCTTACCTCCCTACTTTTCCTTTTTTTTTTAATAATATCTAAACAAAAAATATTTAAATGACTAAAATAAAAAATATAGCCCCAAAGATGCAACCTGGCTTTACAAGTAGTTTTAAGAGGACAGGCCCATAAATCAGTAAATTTTAATTAAAAACCTATATTTAGAAAATACCAACTGTTACAATATTATTTTCTGCCTAAATAATATCAAATTAAAGCCTGGAGCCAATCTTTACATTCAAGTGATAAAGCCCTGCTAATGGAGTGTTTTTTTTCAGCACCAAGTGAGGTAGCTGGTAGGCAGAGCTGTAGTAAAGAGATAGTTATTGAGCAGGCACATATTACACACTGAGAGGCCTGTGTTTCTTCCTAGCAGCAGCTTGGAATAGCTTGCATTCTTGAGCCCCTGAGAGTTCACACTAGTTTAGGCAGGGCTGGTGACACTCTTCACTGGACTCTGGGCAATGTGGGAGAGGACTTGGCTCCGGAACCTCATAAGAGGTGAGGCCTTGGTCAGAAGTAGGGGCATCCAGCCCTCTGCACTGTCCAGACCGTGTTGTGCCTCCCCCAACCAGTCCTCAATGCCTCCAAGACCACCAGTCTAAATCCCTGCTGAAATCTAGTTCTCCAATTTCATTCTACAGGCAGCTGGCAAGAGAAATCTTTCTAGTTCTTAGCTAAAAACCCTGCCAGGAAGGGCTGTTATAATATGCTTTATTTCACTTTCTCCATCATTTACAGAAATAAATTAGAACCTCTGGTTTTCCTTGTTCCATGACATAAAAGGACTGTGGGAAGAGGCCAGTTACAGAAAAAATCATAGGAACCACAAACCCAAGGATCCAGGGGAAGCCTGGCCAGCCAGATTGAGGATAAGCAGACTCCTCATCTCCTACCTCCTGTCCACTTAAAGGGGAACCCCTGTTAGGTAAATAGAGGGGGGCAGTGGAAAGTTCACACACTCAAGATGGTATTAAATTTAAATGATTGCCTGCAAGGATGAGAGGAACTTCATTCCTACTCCTCCAACTTGTTTACACCCTGTCACACACCCCTGTGCCAGCTGAAATTCTTCCATTGCTTCTGGGGGATAGGGGAGACTTTGCCACAGAACTCCTCTCTTCAGACAGCTCATAGTTTTAAAGCACTGGGTGTCCACACCAATGAAAAACAGTAATTGCTGTTGCATAGCAGTACCACCAGTGGTGCAACAACATGGTACTGTCAATCTCTAGTCTATTTATTTGTGCCTTCTGACAAGATAAATTTGGGTGATGCTTTGTTTTCTGCTAAAAAAAAACCCCATTATGATTTTTCTGAGAACAGCTTACACTGCATTGTGTAAAATACCACATGCTGGAAACTTTCTGATGAGGTATCTAGGGTAAAAGTTCATGCATGGCCTCAAGTACCTCTCAGTTAAACTGAAAGCTAGAGGGAGATGATTTGGCTAGATGCTACCATCGCCAGGTTAATAAAAAAAATATCCTTTGCGTGGTTTAAATCATCCTGACAAGTCAATGTGTGCTTGTGACTGGAGATGTTTTTTAAATTTTATCATCTCCCACCTTAGTGTGGCTGGCTCTCTTTTTTCATTCATGCATCTGATTTCCAAGTAATTTATTGCTACTGAATTTTAGCAAAAATGTAAAATATATAAGAAGAATCTTGAACTGGGGCCTTGGACAGAAATTCCTTTTGAATTGTGAACTTTATAACAAGGGTGATGAAGTTTTCATCAAGTTGTTACTCAGGAGACTAGAAGATTGGTGGTTCATTACTCTAAAAACCAAATATGATTAATGTTTAATTGCAGCAGTGTGCATAGGTATTAATTAGGTGTGCTTTCTATGAGTCAAACAGCTTTTGGAGCAAAAGCAAGACAAAATTGAAAATTAGCATAAAAAGAAAGGTATGCTTGAATGGTAAATTAATTTAATTCTCATTTAAGTGCTAATCCTGTAAAGAGAACCAGAGAGTTGGCTTGTGTAATCCATGTCACTCTCTTGTCTAAATTTAACTATAGCAAGTAGTAGGAGAAAGGGCTCTCTGTAAAGCTGAACCAGTACCAAAATTCTGGATTTTACCATCTCCTACTGGCATACGTTACACTGAAGCTGCATTTGAAATGTGAACCCATCTCCTTTCTGTTGCTTCCCATTATCTTAGGAGAGGTCTACACGATGTTAGGTCAAATTGAATCATATTAGGTTAATTTTTATAATGAATGCGTCTAACAACTAACCCTCTTCCATCGATGGTAAGGGCTTTTAAAGTCAACTTTGACACTTCACCAAGACAAGACGAGTAGAGTTAAATTCATCCTCCTGGAGTTGAATCTGGGGTCATGCAGACACTTTTGGACTCTAGTAGGTGTGTCTCAGTGCCCCAATATGACCACTCTGGCCAGCACTTTCAACTCTGCTGCACTCCCAGAAACACAGGAAAAGATCAGGGAACATTTAAATTTTATTTCCTGTTTGGCTAGCATGGTGAGTCCAGCAACACACCTGCCCATGGTTGCCCAGGATTGCAAACAAGTGCCAGCATAGAGTATGTAGGACATACAGGATCTGATCGTTGTGTGGGGAAAAGAATCTTTACAGGCAGAACTCCCAAGCAGCAAAAGAAATGCTGATGTTCCTGCCCAAATCATACAGGACATGGTGGGAATTAGGGAGGTTAAGGACTAGTTGGCTATCTGATAAGAGCACCCAGGCTCCATGTGGCACTGCCACTTTGAAATGCCACGGTGGTATTCCAAAGTGGGAATGCGGCACAGCTGATCCCAGGCTCAGTGCCGCGCTGCCCCTTTGAAATGCCACCGAGGTATTTCAAAGCGGCAGCGCCACATGGACCCCAGGATCAGCTCCGTGCAGCACTGCCCCGTTGAAATGTCGTCATAGCTTTTCAAAGGGGGCAGTGCCACCCTATCAACTAATTAAATAGTCGATGCAAAAATGCATCAACTATTCGATTAGTGAAATACATGCTACTTAATATCCTTAGTGGGAAAAGGATGCAGCCTGGACACCCAACAATGCCTCATGAAAATAAAGAAACCTATACAAGTGTACTAGAAGGAAAAAAGGCAGAAAAGTGTTGATCTAAGTCAGAGTCTCTTACATGCTGCTTTTATTAGAAACTGCATGGGATTCCAGGGAATGGAGCCAATCGCTGTCCATGGATACCTCCTAAGCTTAAGTGGAAGAAAAGGAGAATGCTCAGCAGGCAAGCAAAGGATCTCATGAACCTTTTTTTAAACTTTGGAGCCAGTCCCCTCCTACAATCTATTGTTGTCAGATCCTGATGGTGGGGATAGCACCTTTGGTGAGTGCACATTTGCGATCACACTACAGTGGTTACATTTAATTGCGTTTGATCTTTGGTCTGCCCTGAGCAATTGGGAGACAGTGATGTCCAGTCCACTTACACAGCAGGAGTTCTGTGGAAAAGTTTAACATGTCTGGAGATGGATTAGGAATCTTCCCTGAACATCTCTACAAAGTTCTCATCCACGTATTCTGCAATCCTTCTCAGGAAGTTTCTGGGAAGGCTACCTTATTCCATCCTCCCCAGTAGGACACCTTCCCATGCCAAGCCAGTAGTAAGTGACTGGGCATTGCCGCAGCACAAAGCATATTCTGGCCACATTCAAAGGTTTCTGGCCACATTCATATAGCATAGGCTCCCTTTTGGAGGAGACTGATACTGTGCATGGTGAGATGGGTAAAATGGGGAAGTTCTGTAATTAATAGCCTTGAGACAATCCACCTCTGTTTGCTCATTGCCCAATCCATTATAACTCCAGGTTTTCTGTCCTATTTGCTATGGGCTTGAGGGGATCATCCCAGAGAACAGCCATGTTGTGTGTGTGTGTGTGGGGGGGAGATGTAGGACCACAAAATGACCATCCACAGCTGATCCCCTCCACCATCAGTCTACTACAGTCTCTTCCCCAGTTCAGGTTTATGCAGCAAAGGAGAGCAGCAATCTGCAGGCATACTGAATGGCACAGGAGGGGCTCCCCTTCTCTGCACGTGAACAAACATGAGGGCTGCAGCTTGCAAGCACCCTTTGCCACATGTTTTCAAAGCGAAAACAGAAGAACCCACATGACATGTTTCTTACCATGCTTGCCTGCAAAACAAGTTCAGCTGCCCTGCACTCTGCAGGATGGTATACCTTACTGGTAGACGCTCAGTTTAAAATGCAAAATTCAGACTTGTATGTAGCACTTGCCTTTTCTGCCATAAAGTGTTTCATTCACTGTAAAAGAATTAACCTTCTCCATTTTCCAATGTATTCTCTCTAAAGTGTAGCCCTAGTTTTTTCCCTCAGTGCAGCTGGAACCATCAGTCTGCTACCTGATCCCACTCCTCCAGCAGACAGACTTTTTCAGATTAGAATAAAAAAAAATACATAGGACAAAATGTTTAATGAGCTCATGCAATGTATCCACAATAACAGGGCACAAATGACTGCATGGAGGTGAACGCTATTACAGGTCATCTCACTGAAGAGGAGGCAAGCATGTAGGAAACATGAGCGTAAGAACCACGTGTCCTCTCACCAAGTTCTATATCCTCTCCTAGAAGTCTGAGAATGCAGGGTTGGGAGAGGGGAAGAGGGAGAAGGTCCAGGAAGCCTTAAACTCAACTTCCAGCAGTAACAACCCCATAATCTTGTACTCCACCCTCCATTATCAAGACTTAACTACACCTGCAACTCCTTTTCTGTGTTCCTTGTGTCCCCTGAATAAAAATGCATGATTTCAGAACAACAGGACCTTTATTAATTGTGCCAACTGCATTTCAGGGGGCATGATTTACAGGAGAGGGCAATTTGGTAACAAGCAACACACACATTATCATTGTCTGGTCATTCATGAAACTGGATTTCAAAGTCTCTCTGGTGTGCAGCGTGCCTCAGTGTGTTCTCCTGATTATTCTGGTGTCTGACACAATTAGCCTCCAAGAAACCTGCCAGAAACTTTTTCCCTCTTATTATCTATGCTAGTATGCAGCAAACAGCTTGTAGCAACAATAATGGAATCATTGCTTCTGCTGAGGTTTAACCTATTCAATAAACATTACCAATGTATTTTTAACTAGCCAAATTCTACCAGCATTCTGCACTTCCTTAGCCTCTAGTTGAACTGCACTTTACTGTTGTCCAGGGTGCCTGTGTATGGCTTCATGAGCCACAGAAGCAAGAGTAGGCTAGGTCTGCAAGAATCACCATTGGCATTTAAATGTCTCCAATGGTTATTTTCCAGTCGGAGAAGAAAGTTCCCTCTTTCATCTTGCTGAAAAGTCAGGCATTCTTAAAGAGGTACACATCATGCACCTTTCCCGACCACCTTGATGTTGCTGAAAAGGGCCCTGTGATCCACCAGTGCCTTCAACACTATTATGAAGTATCCCTAGCAATTGGCAAGGTTGTCTGGTGTCAAGATAGAGGGAATGAATATCCCTATCACCCCACCCCAGTTAGGAACCTCCATTGTGGCAAAGTCCTGTACATTCCCTAGAGTAACTAGAATTCCTACCAGAAGGGTAATGACTGCCTTGGCTACTTGGATCACAGATGCCCCCACTGTAGATTTACACACACTGTACTGATTACTAACTGTCCAGTAGCAGTCTGACATTGCAAGTCTCCATAGGGCTATCATCACTTGCTTCCTAACTGTCAGAGGACATTTCATTCGGCTATTGCTGCACTTCGGGTGAGGAAAAGAAATTCACAATGTGAATTGTGAATTGCATGCAAAGAAAGTGGCCTTATGCATGCAAATGTTTGCTGCCTCCGGTCATCCCATGACTATGTAACCAGACAGTCCCACCATTCTGGGCTAGTTTCCCAGAACAAGAATCAGCATTCCACTGCATCAAGATGCCTGACTGCTGCCAGAATATGCCAATTGCTCCATTTAGTGGGTTCTGGCAGGTCTGTGTGGTGGTTTCCTCACATTTTTCCTCACTCTGATCACTCCTGGCTAGGATCTGAACAAACTGCAGCACAATATGGGAGGAGTTTGCAATGCTTATCACAGCAGTGCGCAGCGGCGCAGGCTCCATGCTTACTGTGCTATAGCATTTACATGGATAACCCAAGAAAAAAAGGACGTGAAACGATTGTTTGCCATTGCTTTCAAGCAGGGAGGGAGGGAGGAGATAGTGCATCATGGGAGATTGACAAGATATATCCAGAACCACCCATGACAATGTTTTTGTCTCATCAGGCATTACAAGCCTAAACCAGAATTCAAATGGGCAACAGGAGCTGTAGGATGGCTACCTACAGTGCACTGCTTTTAGGCTATGTCTACATTGGCAAGATTTTGCGCAAATACTTTTAACGCAAGAGTTTTTGCGTTAAAGTATTTGCGCAAGAGAGCGTCTACACTGGCATGTGCCTTTGCGCAAGAGATGTGCTTTTGCGCAAAAGCATCTGTGCCAGTGTAGATGCTTTCTTGCGCAAGAAAGCTCCGATGGCCAGTTTAGCCATCGGGTTTTCTTGCGCAAGAAATTAACGTTGCCTGTCTACAGTGGCCTCTTGCGCAAGCACAGTTGCGTAAGAGGGCTTATCCCTAAGCGGGAGCGTCAGAGTATTTGCGTAAGAAGCACTGATTTTATACATTAGAAAGTCAGTGTTCTTGCACAAGTACTTGTGGCCAGTGTAGACAGGCGGCAAGATTTTGCATAAAAGTGGTTGCTTTTGCACAAAATCTTGCCAATGTAGACTCTAAGACACAGCCTTAGAGTCTATAATAGCTATCGTCGCGTATACATGCACCATCAGCCTGATGTGCTTAGTGAGGAATTTAGATGCTAAATGCTGACTTCAAATTTTACCTAATTTTGTAGTGTGGACATATCCCTACAAATGGATCCAGTCAGAAAGCCTTTCAGGGTTAGAAATGCAGTTCCAGAGCTGAGTTTTGCAGCTTGCATCTCTCTCTATTTTTGTACAAGACACCAGGTTGTAGAGAACCTTAACCTACTTCTCAAGTAAGCTTTCTGAACAGGGCTTAATGATATGTGCTATTTTTACTGACCTTCCTCATGTATGCAACAATAGATTTTCCTCAGAGAAAAGATCACTACAGTGTGCTATGAAGCCTGTGAACCTCATCTGTGTGACAGCATAACTTGACAAAGTTTTACAAAAATACATCCATGCTAATGTCAGTGTTGCCAATTATCAAGGTTTTAATCAAAAGTGTGGCAATATTTGGTGTTTTTCTAAAGCCTCAACAGTCAGAACCATGTTATTGCTAAAGAATCTGAGTTTCTCCTTTCTCTTGGTATGCAGAAAAACTTGAAAATATTATCCCTAAAGCCTCCAAAACAAGAAGGCAAATTAAAAGAACTGTGAACATATCTTTAAAATATCATGGCTTTTAAGCAGCCTCAAAATTTTTAAACACTTGAGGCTGGCAATACTGATGTGGTTTCTAGATAGGTTACATCTTAAAAAATCTTAGAGTGGAATTAGGCCCGATAGCTCTGCATTGATTCTATGAAAGAAATTAAATATGAACACATCAACCCTAAGGAAGAAAGATACTGACATTACACAGCTTTTACTGCCTTGGTTTATTATGTGTATGTGGTGATTGTTTTTACATTAGTTGCATAACAATTTTTATATAAAATTTATACAAATGTAATTAAAATTGATTGGTGAAATGCTGATTATATGATCAGAAAGTTTTTGTTGAATTAAAATGAAGTGACAGGAGGTTGACATAACAGAAGATACTTTAAGGCTTGTAACTTCCATTTAAAGTTAAAATATTTATCTTGAAGTATGAAATTGCAGATTACATTTTTAGATTTTAAAATAAAATGATTTAACATGCACAGAAAATACTTTATGAAAAATATTTAATCATAAATATCTATTTTCACAATATTGGACGCTGCAAAGCAGACTCTAAAAAAGTTTATTTGATGCATCAAGTAGCAGTATTTTGAACATTAAGTTATATAACTGAAGCACAATCCCTGACATTTTCTGGTGGGAAGGCTATTTGAACTGTCAAATATCTATGGTCTGAACAACACTAATGGGGAAAGTCGACTTAAGAGATGCAACTACAGCTACGTTAATTATGTTACTGGAGTCAAAGTATCTTAAATCGTGTTTTGGTGCCGTCCAAGATTTTTCTCCAAATACACTTACACAAGTTTTCCATGCATTGCATTATAGCCAATGGAAGCCACAACAGCATTAAAACCTCTTTTCCCCAGAAGCCCACTATTATTAAAGAGGAAAATAATACTTGGGAGCTGCAGCTGCTCTTTTGAAGGTTAATGCAATATTAAAAATACTTCCATATGTATTCATGACCTGTAAGCCTTTAATTTTTGCTTAGCATCACTAACTTTTTGGCAGTTTGGTAGCAAATGATTAGCATAGAACATCACTCGTGTTGCTGGTACCATTCATCTAGCTATGAATGCCTTTGGTGCCTGGAGCTAATTGTAAAAAGGCAAAAGCCTGGTTCATAGCTGGATGGAATACCCACAATAATATACAAGAGGCTGTATCAATCCACAAGTTGTTCTGCCTTTTCCATTGCTAGCTGTGCTTTTTGAATATGTGGGTGATGTCCATACTCCAGGTGTATTCATCTACACTGAGAGGTGAAATAAATCCAGAGGTATTACAGGATTTGGTACAAAAACGTTATGGTCTTTGGAAACGGGCAATAGCATGCAGTGGGTGTGAATGTTCTGTGATGCATGTTCAAAATTGAAGAGGCCTTCCAAGACAATATTAAAATGCAGGCTATTATACTAAAGTGTTCTAATTATTATAATGCTCTCTAGATGGGCTTGCTTTCTACACTTCAAGCTATCACCTTAGTGACCATTTTTTCTTGGTTTCAACAGGAAATAACCTGATCTGCATCCTAAAATTACATTAAAAATTTCAATTGCTTTATATAAGTGACAAATATCTATTTTGTGGATTCAGTGCTTAGCAGCAATAGAGTAAGTCTAAGCAGCTCTTAAATCAGGGGTGGGCAGTCATTTTTCCAGAGGGACAACTTCACCAATTTTGGCAGTGGTTGTGGGCCACCCTGAATGGGTAGGGCCTCAGGAAGGAGGGGTAGGGCCTCAGGTGGAAAAGGGCTGTTCTCTCTAAGTGAGGCCTCCTCTCGCAGGGGATGGAGACTTTCCATGCTCCCCCATCGCTAGGCCAATCAGGTCCTGGGGTCAGAGGAATGCATAAAGTCTTTCATCCTCCAGCCCCCCACACCCTGCCATGGGCTCACAGTGCCTAAAGGGAATGGTTGGTGGTGCCACATGCCCATGATGGGGGGAGGAGATTGTGTGCTCCCCTGCTCCCAGTCTTGATTGGCCTAGGAGCAGGGGAGTGCCAGGGTGGCTGTGAGCTGGATCAAACAGCTTAGTGGGCCAGATTCAGCCCATGGACATATCTTGCCCACCCCTGCCTTAAATCCTTGTAACAGTTAAATGTTAAGATTACTGTGAAACAACTTTTACTGTTTTGCCACAAGAATACAGAGGGTACATCTTTCTTATACTCAGACAATGTCATTTCCTGGATGCCCCAATACTTGAAAAGTTACTATATCAGATCAGATCACTGGTCTGTCTCACCAAGTGGTTCTCAGCCAAGTATTCACATATGTTTTAGTTTTATATGTTTTGGGGCATGTTTGGAGCAAAAAGTTTGGCTGTGCAGCTAATATTAATTAAATGAGAGGCCTAAAGACAAACAGTTAGAGTTGAATATTAATATATCAAACTGAGAAAATCTCCAAATCTCAGGAAAAATAAATGCCTGTCTAGAGAGAACTTGTATAACCCAAATATAAGTCATGGTACATTCCCCATCGAATCACAGTACCAAAATTGTTATGACTGTTCTAGTGGGTACAGATGAAGCAGATCAAGATTTTACAACTCTGTTTTAAAAGCCTTGCAAAGCATCGCAGAGGGATGTAGTGGGGAATCAAACTCAAAGGCCATGGGAAAAAATCCACTGTATTTAAAAAAAATGTTTTGGGCTACATTGAGTACCACCCCAAGCAAGGCTCAGGGGGAGAGGTACAGTTTCTTTATTTTTTCCCCATTGGCCAGGGGAAGTGTATATTACTGCTGCCCCTTCACGCATCTACCCTGCAATGGTTCATCTCTACGGGCTAGGATGAAGTCAAGGCTCTACTTAGTCTATAGTCCCTTCTATCTTTACCCCTCCCATTTGCTCATGCAGGGCTACATTACAATCTACTGCTTTATAACCAATCAAAAACCCTCCAACATCAGTATCACTTCCAAAGCACAAACACAAAGCAGTTTTATATGTAATTCCAGCAAATTTAAGATAAAACTGATGTGAGAAATCCATATCAATCACTCATTACATATACACAGAACATGAGTGGGCGAATACAAGTCAGGTGATACAGTCTGGATTCCCAATAGTGTGATGTCTACTACAGGAAAAAAAAATACAGAATGCCTCTCTCAATTATATTCATGTGAAAAGAAGTCACTTTAGGGAATCAATTAGGTTTGCAACTGAAACGAGCCTTTTACTAACAACTCTAAGGGTCACAAGCAATAACCCTGTCATGTTGCTTAAATTTCTGATATTACACCTATATCAAGGAATAGTGAAGATTAATATGGTAATTTGAGATGCTCAATAATACTTCTGATCAAGACAGATAAAAAGCAGCTCTGTCACAGCAACAATTTTATTAATCATGTTTCTTCCAAGTCAATGAAAGGATGCATATTAGCAGCCCAGCTGATTTCTGTATATTAAGGCAATGAGGCAAATCCAGCCCCCACTTCTATGAATGCAGACACCTCAGATGCAGTAGAACTACTCCAGCTGAATTACACAAATTGGGAGGGGTGAGAAAAGGATAGGAGAATGTAGGGGATGTGCCCATCCTGTGTGTCATGGAGCAAAGCTCCACAGCAGATTCCAGTATAGTTCTAAGGGCAGGGTTAGTTGATTTACACTAATACAGATCCACCAGCCATGGCATGTTGCAAAGTAGGAATTCAAGAGAATGGAAAATTATTATTGCAGTCAGGGCCATGGAGCATTCCATCACTTGTGGCTTGGATTAGGAGCCAAAGGAACCCCTGAAAGTACAATCCAGCTGAATGGGCTGAGTCCTGTGTTCCAGAATACTGAAAAGTATAATTCAATTTTATTATGTTAACCCTGAATTATGTCATTTTGATAACACTAAATAACTTCTCTTATTATTAGTACATCATTCAAAATTTTAAAAAAAATCTTCAAATATTTGCCAAGGTTAAGACAGCAAAAGGCTCTTTGAAATAATACCAGAAGGTTTTATGTCAGTTTCTTGTGAAGGATTATAATCTTTTTAAACAGAATTAATATGCACACATTCTTACAAGAGAACATTAACTAACATTTCACTTCCACCTTGAAGTTATATTTGTAGCCAAACAGCTCAAAATCAGAAAAAAAAATACTTTCAACTGTATATTTTCTCTCTAGCATAACTATGAGCAATTCAGAAATTCCACTAAGGTCAGTGGAGTCACTCTGGATTTACATCAAGATAAAATAGGGTCCCATATTTTAAACAGACTGAACCCTTTTTCCTTCGGTAATTCTTGAATTGTGGGTAAGAGTGCATAGTTGGTTATAACATACCCGTCTTCTCTGTTCTATCAGCTTAATAAAGATGGAATATGCTAACAGTGAGAGGAGCACATCAGCATTCCCCCTCTCAGTCTGGGCACTCTGTTTTTGGAAATACCATGCCTAGTTCTTTGCTGGTGCCAGTTTATACTTTAAGAGAATTTGTCCTTTATTTGCACTAAAGTGGGCAAGGAAATAGATCTAGAATCACAGACTGAATGGAAATCATGCTTCTAATTCCATGAGGTCTCTACTGAAAATCTATACTTCTGTATATTCAAAATCTATCATCCATTTTGTCAACATTTTGGCACTAGTTCTGTACAAAACATACAAGAGAGAAAATGCAATATGTCTGCAAAATAAAAGAAAGAAAATAAATGAAACCTCCTCATATAGCCTTGTGTGTGTGTGCGTGTGTATTCATTCAATGGGAAACTACATCCTAGCTCCATTCACTTCCTGGCTATCATTAAGGGTGTGTCTAGACTACATGGCTCCGCCGACGGAGCCATGTAGATGAGTTTACTAGACATAGCAAAATGAAGCGGCAATTTAAATAATCGCCACTTCATTTACATCAAAATGGCCACCGCGCTGTGGTGGTTTAGACATGGATCAACTGACCCCAGAACACTTTGTCATCAGATCCTGTAAGCCTCGTTTCACATTGACGGAGCCACGTAGTCTAGACACACCCTAAGTGAGAAGAGATTCCCATAAAGCAAATAGAGGGTAGGTTCTATAACATACTGTATAACCAGCATTATGGTTTTACACATAAATCTAACCACCAAAGGAGAGTGCAACATGTTACAATTATTCTCTTTGGCTACGTCTACACTACACTACTTTGGTTTGTGTGCAAAAATGGCCGTTTTTGTGCAAAAACCCACAGAGCATCCACACCTCAAGCACGTTTTTGTGCAAGTAAATTGGCAGAACAGAGGGCTTTTGCTGGTAGAGTTATTCCTTTCCCCATGAGGAATAACTCTGTTTTGCGCTACAGCTCTTGCACAAAAAGGCAGATGTGGACACTCGAGGGGGTTTTGCACAAGAAACCCCTATTGGCAAAAGCACAGGTGCTCTGATGGCCTTTCTGTGAATGGCCATCAGAGCTTTCTTGTGCAAGAGCATCCTTGCAGGATGGATGCTCTCTTGTGCAAAAGCACATCGCTTTTGCGATGCACTTTGAGGTCTGGACGCGTTTTTGAGCAACAAATTTTTGCGGAAGATCTCCCTGCAAAAGGCTTCTTACTCAAAAACCCTGCAGTGTAGAGGAAGCCTTTGAGTATGTCTACACAGCAGCGTTATTTTTGGAATAACGCCAACAAAGAGCATGTCTACACAGCAAGCCATTATTTTGAAATAATGTTGAGCTGGAGGACTTCTTACTCCAACTCCTGTAACACTAATTTCACAAGGTGTAAGGGAAGTCAAAGGAAGAATGTTTTTCCTTTGATTTCCTACCATCTAGACAGCGCCAAAATCCAGATTAAGCTATTTTGACTTCAGATATGCAATTGATGTTGCAGAAGTTGTGTAGCTTAATTCGACTTTTCCCTTGCTGCGAAGACTTGCCCTTTGCCTTCTTTCCACAGCTCTAGGAAATGAGAATGAGAGTTCCACTGTGTTTGTGGCTCAACAGGTTTAGAAATAAAAAACTTTAACTCTATCCTGCTCCCAGACAATAATGTGCCACACTACAACCAAGCCATTGGACCAGCCAAGTATTCTTTTCGTTTTGAGCTTAAATATATTTTTTTTTAAAAGCAATTACATCACTTCATATGACCAGCAATTCCATGATCCTGGATTGGATTGGGGGAACACAGCACACTTACAAACTGTATTCTCAAAGAAGCATTTCAGATGACTACAAGTTATCACTACAGCATGTTTTTAGCCTTGCTGAAGACATTTCCCAGGAATTAATGAATCTAGAATCAGTGTTTCTAACAATAACCTAACCTTGACTGTATAATTGCATTAGTGAGGAATTTGATATATAAATCCATTTTTGAATAATTCAGCGTAACTTGTGGGTAGGAGGACGACGATGACTGGGGATAAGAACAAATTTTTTTAGTTTTTCATATTTTTACACTGAGTTGCATGAAAGAATACAAATTGCATTTCCAAAGGCCCTTTATTAACTCCACATCTTTCTGTGATTTTTAGAGTATATTAAATGCACCACCATCTTATTTTAGCCTTTCAGTGTATATCAGGTGTTTTTTTCCAGAGAGAAGCAATTAGAGGATTGGAAAATAGCACGCAGAATGCTCCTAAGAATTGATCCATGGAGAGTTATTCTTGCAGTGCCAAACAACTTGTGTCCCATGGCACTACTACAGTCAAGAGTTATCGCTATTTGAACAAAGCAACTTGCAGACACATACACAAAAACCTTGCAATTAAAAAACAGCTTTGCAGCATAATTGATATCTTACCAGGAGCCTACCTAGAATATTTTATCAGGCTGAGTATGTGGTACATACATCATACATGCTAAATATAAGACATTTAAAATTAAAGTTAACAATTTTACACATAAAAAGCATTTATAGTAGCTTTTTCTTGAACTTTATTATGTTTGTATTGAGAAACCTAAAAGTGTGCTTTGCAAATAAGCAACACAGAACCCTGTTGCCTCTTGCTGCTTCCTGCATAAAAATGAAACCACTACAAAGCTAGGGATATTAGGAAAGGTTCTGCGGGAAGGAAATAAAATAAAACCAGCTTGTCAAATGGGACTCCCTGCTGCTGAGCACCATGTGGTGCTCTAGTAAGTTGCATCTGTTCAGCTATTATATATGGTGGTGAATATGATATAGATAGCGGTGACATTATCAAATATGCTGAATGGTTATTAAGTGTCCATAGTGTAATCTTTTAATTTTTTATTTTAATTAGTAAAAGTTACTGTCATAGTAAAGTCACAGAATTCTCATTGTGTGTCCCCCTAAATGAGAAAGCATTGGTATATGACCTATGTTTATGGATTCTTCAACATGCAGCATCATGCTCTGAGTGTCTGGAATTTTCTGTGCTGCGGAAGGAATCGTTTACATGATTCTACTAGAATTTAAGACTTTAGACATCATCCATGTTTTACAGTGAATGGGATAAATTCATCCTGAACTGCCACCAGGTGATGCAACTGTAAATGCACATAGAGGAAGTAGAAAGTCCACCCAGGGTGGCAGAATGGAGTGAAAGAAAGTGAGAAGTGCTAACAAGGAAGGGAGCAGAGTCAGGGCTTCTGGGAATTGCACTGCTTTAGCCCTTCCCTCTTTGCTTTGGCTGTTATAGCTATTAAGGAGAACTGGCTAAAACTTATGCTGTTCACCTTATGCTGTTCACCTGACAGAAGACTTTTCTGTGGGAGTGGCTGGATTAAAGAATCCAGGTATCGAATGCTACTGCAGAATCAAGTGTTTATACTTCCCTACAATCCTTTTCTGAGTTGGGACCCAGTTTTGCTCACTAACCGATCATGATATGAGAGAATGTAGGCTGGCTAATGAGAACAAGGCTTACATTATCAGCTACAGATTTTGTACACTATAAGTGGAACCTGACATACCACGCTGTCCCAGTGTGAAGCAGACATCAAGATAATTTCACATGGAATGAACGAAACTGAAGGGCTTACATATTCCTTTGTTCTTTCTGTACTTTTTTTTTTCCAGTGTAATCTAAGTAATTATAAAATGCCAAGAAATATGTGAGTCAGTTCCTTGAGTTAATCCACCCTCTGGAGCTCAAGAACTCTGCAGTTTAAATGGGCTATCAGGAACAGAGAGACACTTACAAAACACTTAATAGCAAAACACATCTGTTGTTACATTGCTTGTTATATTGAGCATTAACCACCAGTGTTGACAATATTAATACATTTAAAAGCCTTGTCACGTTCCATTGCTGTTGCAGAAATTCTTGGGACCAGTATGATGTAAACAGAAAAGGGAACTTAGCAGTGAACTGACTAATGTGAAGAATTGTTATGGAACAGTGGTGACTGACCCCACTATACTTGTATAGAAAGAGTCTGGAGAGGTTTGATGTTGAAAAAATATATTAAATTATACAACCTATTTACATCTGAAAAAAGAGAATGGAAAAATTATTTGAATCATAAAGCCACATTTTATTTTGGCTAAGTCAAGAGTAGTTTATAGATTTCAGGTAGTCAGCAGATGACACTGCTGTAAGATCAGAATTAGACATCAATGGTGCTGGTGTAAAGTGAAGATGGTCTAGTAGCTCAGTACCACTAAATTCTGCTCTCAATTACACTAGTATAAATCCATGAACTTTGTTGTAGCTTTTCCTAGTTTATGCTAGGGATGTTAAAAATAGTGTACTTGAGTAAACATTTAACCTCTGAATTTAGAGGTTATACATTTACATGCGGGGTGGGGGCGGTAGGTGGGGAGTAGCATGGGAGTGGGGGCAGGTGGCTCTGTGGGAGCTAGTGTGTGCAGTGAATCAACTTCTGCCGTATACCAGCTCCCACAGTCCTGCCCCACCCTCTGTGCTACTGCCTCTTATCAGAGGTAGCAGCATAGGGAGGGCAGCCGGCTTCCCCCAAGCACCAGTCCTGCCTCCCCCCATCTCCCACACTGCTGCTCTGTGGGAGGCACAGGAATGGGGTGGAAGAGGAACGCAGGGAGCCAGCTTAAAAGATGGTTTCTCATGGGCACCTACTCTTGCCCCCTTCCTCACTTACCTCACTGTCTCTGATATAAGCAGCCTGGGCTTATCAGTTAATCGTGTAAATGGCTATATGCTAATTTATACACTGGTGTAAAATGAGAGGACGAGGCCCAGACTGTTTATAAGATGCCTCATAAAATGGGAGGAGGGACAAAATCACATGGAAAACCTTGAAATAAGTGAGCCAATTAATTAATTGTGAGTTATAATTATGCAGGTATCTCAAAAGCAGAACAATATGGAGGCAGGCTTTTATTATTAGTCCAAAATGATTAACTATCTTAGAAATATTTACTTAAATACTTAAAAGCAAAGCATGTTGTCAAGAGTGCCACTGCAACTTACACTTTCCAACTCGGGGCACGTCTATACTTATAGTGCAACTGTGGTACCTAATGAAGATGCTACCCATGCCAATGAGCAAGCCTCACCCATCAGTATACATAAATTCCACCTGCCCTAGAGGTGGTAGCTGTGTTGATGAAAGAAGCACTTTTGTCAAGATATTGCTATCTATACTGGGAGTTCAGTGATATACTGACACCTTGTGCTGCAGCCCATCCTATGTCCTCATACTCATTTACAGATCATAAATATAAATATTTGAAGTTAATGGGCCATTAGATCCTGAGATCTGGCTGATCTGTGTACACCCAAACTTGCCTGTAGTTCTGTACAGACCTGGTCAGCCTGAAGACTGCTCTGACTCACATAGGATGCAAACTGCCTTAAGGAGCTAAAAATGTAGCCAACAGGACAGTGACAATGTGGAAGCTCACATTACACTGTTAGGTGAACTAGGAGTATAGCTACAGTATGTGTTTGTGTAAGCGTTTTACTTGTTTTAGAGCATGTGGACAAGCTAAATGGCAGATGACTAATTTTACTATAGCATTATGTTCTTGTACATTGAACTAGAACAGGACCCATGGATAGTAAGTTCAGCAATGAGCTCCTTAAATTACTAGTTTATATTCACATAGAAGGATGACATCAATTAGGTATGTAGAGATCAGTATCATCTGCCTGGCTCATCCAGAATTTGCCCTTGACCACAGAGAGCTTTTTAGTCGACAAAGCATCCTTTGAACACATGGGCAAATAATTTCCAGTGATTCTGTCTTCTCCTTCAGGTGATATCTAACCAACTTATGTTGCTCTTACAACTAAGCGAGTCTTTAAATCTTGATAGTGTGGTTAAAATGTCATTAATGTTTGCATTAAGGATTTTTGTATGTAGTAAAATTCTGTAAAATTAATTGAATGCCAACAAATTAACTTCATGAGACAAGATGGCAAAAAGTAATATCTTTTATTGGCCAACTTCTTGGGTGAGAGATAAGCTTTCAGCTAAATGGAGCTCTTCCTCAGTTTGCAAACTTCTCCCTCACTAATAGAAGTTGGTCCAGCAAAAGATATTACCTCACCAACCTTGTCTAATGTCCTGGGACAGACATGGCTACAACTACAGTGCACACAAATTAATTTGGTGCCATGGCAGCCATTGTAGGACACAAAAGGAAAAAAGAGTTATGTGGCTGAAGCTGGAAAGAGCAAAGTCTGTTTGAAACCAGACCTTAATGGCCACTGACCACTTTCTAAGATTTAACCCATTTGAGAAGGAAGTGAAACAAGGAAGCAATGAAACAGAAGCCAGAAAAATATAGCACAGGTTGGACAAGGAAAAGAGCCTGATTGAGAGAATAGTTATTTATTTATGCATTAAAAGCATGCTCCTGAATCCCCATTTCTCAAGCCAAAAATGCTGATAAATATTCCACAGATGTTCTTGCATTTTCACATATAAACAACTAAGTCAAGAAACATCTTCAGGGTAAGTATTTTAGTATTAACCACCTGCTTGTTTAGTTCTTTAAAATGAACCTGAGCTAATCAATAATCCTACAGAAGAAGGCCGTTCCATATGGATTCACATCACAGTGAATATACTGAATTCTTCATTCCTCCAGCAACATACTATACATCAGAGCTATTCTGAGGGGAAGAATTAGTATGTTGTAATTGATAGCTCCCTGGAGGTTGCCACCTGCTTTCACCAGGATGTACTGGGATTCCAGTTCTTAGTATATACCAAAGAGAATACTTACAATGAGCACGAATTTGTGCCTGTGCATTCAATGAAATCGGTAAAAAAAATACTGATATAAAGAAAGAAAAAGAGAAAGAGAATCTACCATTTAAGGGACTGGAAACAAGCCCATATAATAATTCAGAATTTTAAAGTGACAAAATGATAATGTTAAGATTAAGAGAAACTTTAGAGAGATGCCAGCAGGCTTAAAGAGAAATCCTGTCTATATTTAATTACAGCTTCCTAATCTTCCACCTGTTACCCCACTTCTGCTGCTACAGAAACAAATCAAGGTTCTGCTTTCTCAAATTTACAGATAATTTTGTATTTCTTCTGCCTTCCTCAGTAACTTTTTTTTAATTCTTTGTACAAAATGGTTTGACCTGACTCTCTCTCTATTCCTAAACTGCTTAACTGACATTTAGGACCTCAAGTTATTCAATTGCTAACTAGTGTTAAGAAATGCAAGTAAGAAATTCCATGCTTGTAGCTCTCACTTCTGTTTGGGCAAAAGCACTGTGTATGTAGACTTTGCACCACTGAAGTTGATGGGAGTTTTGCTACCATATTCAAGAGACAGGATCAAGCCCTTAGCACTGCAGCTGATGGAAGGGTGGGCCACAGCACCAGCAGGACTCTCCTCTACACTGGTGCTGGGGCCAAGATGTTGTGGTGCTGAGGCTTGAAGAGCACTGACTATATAACTCAGTTCCTGCTTTGGGTACAGCCTTTTCTTTCATCACAGGACAGTGGGTGGAACAATCCCCCCCCCAAATAAGTTTTTTTCTCCTCAGTTCCATAGCAAGAAACAAGGGAGGGATCTTCCCTCCATGACAGAAAAGAGGAAGAGGTAGGGTGACCATATTTCCCTATGCTGAATGTAGGACACCTGGTAAAATTACTTGTATTCAAGCGAATCAATGGCAATCAAAACTATGCAACAAACATTTCAAACAAACATCAAATTGACTGAGCCCTCTATTGAAAATAAATACGGCACAATTGGACTCTTTTCATTTATCTTCTGATCTTGAAGGCTTTAGAGTTCAAACCAAGAGGGCTAACACAAACACATAACCCTGTACTATATTACCTCTAACATACAGCCTGTGACTAACTGACCCAATCTTCCCTGCCTGGCACTCTTCCCCCCTCCATGCCTGGCTGGGCCCTCAGGATGGACCTGCATCTCCTAGTACCTGGCACCACATCTTCCCAAGGCAACACATTGGGGTATGGAGGGTCACATGTCCTCCTCTCCCAAATCCTATCAAGGTTCCCACCACAATGTGACCAGCAGCAATCTTGGGGGCAGGGGCAGAAGGGGAGGAAGGGATGCTCTGCTCAGTGTCTTTGCTGAGCTTATCCCTTCCACCCCTCTGTGTTTGGAAGCAGTTTGTCCCTTCCTGCCTGCATTGTCAAAAGGCAGCTTACCTCTCCAGGGTGCTGCTGGCCACCAACCTAACCCAGCCTCTTGGGCCACATGGCTGCATCATAGGATGGAAGGGGGAAGCCCTAAGGAGGCTTTGTGCACCAGGACCTAAGGAACCTGATTGCTCAGAGCTGTTCAAGAAAATATCAACCTTCTTTGAATAAGATCTTCTGGGGAATGGACTACACATGGGACTCAAGGGGCATGTCTACACAGCAGGGCTAAACGCGAAATAAGCTATGCAACTTGAGCTATGCTTATTATGTAGCTCAGGTCAAAATAGCTTATTTAGACATTTGGTGCTATCTACACAGCAGTTATTTTGAGACAGAGCACCCCCGACTTCTCTTACTCCTCATACAGTGCAGGTTACAGGAGTCGGAGTAAGCAAGTCTCCAGCTCAATATTATTTTGACATTATGTTGAAATAAATAACATCAATTATTCCAAAATCACACTACTGTGTAGACATAGCCAAGATGAGCAACACACAAGGATCTTATATAGAACTATTATCTTTTTTGTTAAAAACAAACAAACAACATTTCTGCTAAAACTGGTAAATTAGCTGAATATTTTAAAACATAACTGTTGCAGTGATTTTTCTTCAATGCCAGATTTTTATCCTGATCAGTGAATAAAATGATTACTCTAGGGAATATGTGCTAAATGGAACAATTTACTGCTCCCATACTAATTACATTTGTGTACACAGAACCACATTTTTACCTGCTGGTCCAGTCATAAATCATCCTTTTGTGATTGCCTTGTGTTTGTGTCATTGTTTACTTGAGTTATAGAACCATATGCAAATCTGGAAATCTTTCACAATATTCTTGTCCAACTCATACTAACTAAACTCATACTAACTATACTAACACACACTGGGGCTACGTCTAGACTGGAGCGCTTTTGTGCCAGAGCTATGCAAATGAGGCTTAGCGTTAGAATATCGCCGAGCCTCATTGCATAGCTAATGATCTGCCATTTTCGCGGAAGAGGCTCTTGCGCAAGACGGGGCTGTCTACACTGCCCCTTCTTGCGCAAGAAAAACCCTTTTGCGCAAAGCCATTATGCCTGAAAATAATCGGCATAACAGCTTTGCGCAAAAGGGTTTTTCTTGCACAAGAAGGGGCAGTGTAGACAGCTCCATCTTGCGCAAGAGCCTCTTCTGTGAAAATGGCGGATCATTAGCTATGCAAATGAGGCTCGGCGATATTCTAACGCTAAGTCTCATTTGCATAGCTCTGGAGCAAAAGTGCGCCAGTCTAGATGTAGCCTGGATGTTTAAGAAATTTGGTATTCACTGCTCAGTTATTAAACGCTCTGTGGTATTTTCTGTATAGTGAATTCTACACATAGAGGCTATGTCTATATTGCAGCACTATTTTGGGATACCGCAGGTATCCATCAAACAGCTATTCCATGTTTGAGTGTGCCCATTATTTTGATATATAACAGGCTCGCTATTCTGACATCCCTGTAAACCTCATTCCATGAGGAGTAAGAGATGTTTCAGAATAACAATTTATTTTGAAATAAGTGATGCATAGACACAGCAAATTTCATAAGCAACTATTTTAATATTAACTCGAAATAAGTTACGCAATTTGCATAGCTCAAATTGCCTAGCTTATTTCAAACTCCAGATGCATTGTAGATGCAGTCTCTGGGTATGTCTACACTAGCCCCCTAGTTCGAACTAGGGAGGCTAATGAGGGCGACCGACATTGCAAATGAAGCGCAGGATTTAAATATCCCGCACTTCATTAGCATGTTCCCAGGCAGTCACCATTTTGGAAACTGACTAGCCCGGAACTAGCTGTCCATGCATCACTTATTCCATGGAATGAGGTTTAACTGTTAATTCGAACTAGGGGGTTTATCTTGGAATCACGCTTCTCTGCCGCGTGTAGACGCGGGCAGTTATTCCAGGCTAGTCAGTTTCCAAAATGGCGACCGCCTGGGAACATGCTAATGAAGCACAGGATATTTAAATCCCACGCGTCATTTGCAATTTTGGTTGCCCTCATTAGCCTCCCGAATTCGAACTAGGGGGCTAGTGTAGACATACCCTTAGTGAGTATAATGAAAACTACAAATACTGCAAATAGTAAATACTTTGGTGAGATAATACCCATGTTTTTCAGTACAATACAGCAATTATACTGTGTACATACATTCCCATGCTTCCATATTACATGAACCAAATTAGGGATGTAAGCAACTAATCGACTAGTCAACTATCCGGTAAGTCCCAGGTCACTGAGGCTCTTAATACATTTAAGGTGGCAGAGCAGCAGCGGTGTTTGCTAACCCCACTGCAGCTCCCCTGCTCATCAACTATATGATGGAAATTCCATCAACTAGTTGATTAAAATAAATGTAATGTCCCTAAACCAAATGTGTACACACACTGCATATTAGTATAGCCTTGCAAGGAACCTCTCACATCAAAAAGTAGTTTTCCTATGCATAAGGATGACAAGTTTTAAAAAGTTATCTGCCTTTTCAGAGGCTACGGGTGATGCTCATTCATTCATTCATTCATTCATTCATTCATTTTATATATATAAACACACTCTAACACATTAATTTATCTATAGAAACACTGTTGATCAAAGTGTGCATATAGATTAGCAAGAAACCTATCATTTTATTCATGTTCAAAAGACTGCTTTCTAACAGCCATACTGTTTTTCCTGTTATTTGACCATTTACCTCAGTCAATCTCTGATGTGACCCTTGTTAAAGTTTTTAACAAGGTTTTAACCAGAGTGGTTAAAAATCTAATTCCTCTGTAGAGGCAAAGGCATAACTAAAATACTACAGTCTCTAACTCCCAGTATAAGCTCACCATGTTCATTTGAGTGTGAGATGCATACTAACTGCCTGTTTCTCTCAATCCATTCAGACTATTATACAAACCACCAATAATGAAACTGGATATAAAAACTTCTAATTCTGCCCTTCTTAACAGCCTTTACCTGCTTGAGAAAGGTCACAGAAAGTGTCAGAAGGCCACATAAGCTATATTTGTATCAATTTAAAAAGGAATCGAAGGCAGGAGAGTCAGACATGGACAATCCCAAGAGGAAAGAAATCAATGGACAGTACTAGAACTAGCTAAACTTTATCCTGAGAACAGGTGGAAGAAGTGGCACTGGTGAAATGAATGGAGACAGACTGAGCCTTGGATGTGACATCTGCTTCCTATTACTGCGGCCCACGACCAGAGGTATTGGGCAGGAACTACTCTTCATTACAGTACCGGTCAAATAAGAAGTCACAACCATAAAAAGTAACTGTTTTATTTTTTTAGATATGTCAACTAACAGACCTTTAGTTAAAAAGTAAGGTGCAAAAATTCCGACTTCTAGAATTAGAAAGCTGCAGTGGGGGGTGGAATTTTATTATAATTCACCTTGGAATTTTAAATACTGGCTCTGGGAGTGCTAAACATCTGGTGGAGATACAGATTATATAGTATTTGAAATGTCTCCCATATTAACCATAGTTATTTGGGAGATACAATGATTACTTCAGATGAATTGTTACTACTCTAGTGCCAAGGCTGTGATTCAGATGATCAAGTAGCAATTTTCTAAATCAGAATTGGTTATGAGCTTGGTTTCATTATTAGATTTACTTCTTCCTAAAGCAAGCAGTATATGTTTTCCCTACATATTGTTCTAAATTTCCCTAATCAAACTTCTGGTACTCTCTTCTGCTCTCAGAATGAAAGATTTTAAAAGGAAGCTGCTCTCATCTTCCTATTCTGAAATGTCATATGTCAAATACCATTCCCCAACATGCTTGTATAACCTATTTCACATTAAGGTTTTTGACTAAAAAGCAGTAGTTCTGAATTTCCTTGACCACCATCATGATGAAAATTGCCTCCTAACCGATTCTACAAGTATGTGTAATGCTTAGCCTTTGGAGATGGTTCAGGTATGCTGTATAATACTAGAACTCAATATCAGACAAGAACCAGATTTCAATGTACTTTAATACTGAGGTATAAAGTGTAAGAGGAGAACTAACTTTGAAACAACATGTCTGATTTTAAAAAAAGGAGTTGGTGCATGCATATGCATTTATTACAAAGGTCACTGTAAATCCATTACACAAGTGCTCAATAGATTTTTAGATCCACTTGTGAATATACTAGATTTTCACATATACTTGTCATAAAAGTGTATATAAAATGTATTGATCTTGGGCATACACTTGCTATGTGGAATTACGGTTGCTTTCCTGCTCCATCACCCAATCAGATCCTATTTAAATTTTTTTTAATATTAAACACTAAAGTTATTGCTCTTCATACAACGTCATTGAGAGATGGAATTTTTGGAGGTCATATAACCCTAGAACTACTACTAGGTTACAGATGGTTTAATCTTTCAGAACGTTTGCATGTGCCAACAAGAGTGAGAAAAAGATGAACTTTAGTCCAAAACATTTTACACATGCAATTTATATTTAGAACTCTGAATTTATACACACAAATTGAGATGAAGGTCTCCTAACACCATACTCAGCAAAAACAAAGTTTATATAAAAAATTTCAAAAGTGCTTAAATGACAAAGGCACCTAAATCTTAACGACTTTCAATGAGTTATGCCCCCAAATCCCTTAGGTGCTTTTGGAAATGTTGCACTTCAACTTTCCTTCCAATACTATGCTGATTCCTAATAGTTACTGGCAAAATACATTTTAAGATTCCTCTAATACAAGTACAGTGGTGTCCTTCAAAAATTTTCTTATTGCCATAGCCCATACATATCCTTCCTTATTTCCCCATAGAACAAGTGAGGAGAATTTTCAAAGTTTTGCCTACTTCTGTCAGGGACAGATTGAACCAAGGCATCCAGGAGGCTCAAGAGCTAGCAAGTGCCAACCTGCTACCTACTGATCTCCAAAGGTTTCTAGAAGAGAAATGGAATCTGGATAGAGGACTCCAGTCCTAAATGCTGAATGCCCAAATGCTGGCAGGCCAGCTTTGTTCACAGCTTCTATTTAAATTAGCACAAAACCCAGAAGTTGTCCATGCAACTGGGTTTTACCTTTTTAGGGCTACTTTTCCTCTAAGATCTGCTTCTACTGATCTCCTGGTAACCTGATCCTGCCTGCATCCAGACACCTTACTCCTAATTTTCTCTCTGGCCTGTCTTTGACCTGTCATATCTGATCCAGCCTGTCGATTCCTGCTCCAACACTACTTGATAACTGCAGAACAAGCTATGTGGAAAGCTCAAACATCACTGATGCCACAAGATCAGCAGGACTCCAGTGCCATTTAATGGAGCAATATTGACTAGAAATTCTAAAGGGCAGCATCTTGTGAGACACTTTGAAACATTTTTCAAGGCCCAGGAGAGAATTCTGGCTGTATTATATATCTGCCCTAAGTCTGACCAGACTGACACGGGACAATTTGTTTTTCCCATCCCAAACCCATTCTAGCCTGTCCATTCTCCCAAACAAGATCTCGAAATCTTAGGAATGCTCTTTAGTTACATCTACATTATGAGCTAGGAGTGTACAAGTGCCCACACTAGCTTTTATGAAGCTAGTATGAGTATTAATAGTAGTATAGCTGCAGAAGCACAGGAGGAAATAATGAAGGCTCATCTGAGGCACACTGAATATATATCCACTTGTTTGTACTCATGTACACAAGCAGGAGAATCACACGCATACCTTGTAGTGTAGATGTAGCTTTTGCTGGGTCCAGGGAAACGAAAATGCTGCCACACAAGCCTCTAGAGCAAGGGTGGGCAAAAAGGTCTCCACGGGCCGGATCCTGCTGCTCCCCCGTCCCCAGGACAATTAGGGCCTAGGAGCAGAAGTGCACATGAAGCCTTCTCCGCTCTGCCCCCACCCTTCAAAGTGCCATGCTCTGCTCGCAGGGCAGGGGCAGAGCGGAGAAGGCTTTGCATGCTCCCCCACCCCCAGGCCTTAATTGGCTTGGGGGGCGGGGGAGCGCACAAAGCCTCCTCCCACCCTGCCAGGAGCACGTGGTGTTTTGAAGCACCGCACGCTGCTCACAGGGCTGGCAGGAGAGCGGAGGAGGCTTTGATGATTGGCCTGGGGGTGGGGAACATGCCAAGTCTCTTCCAGGGCATGGGTGCCTAGTTGGAAGGGGGGGCAAAGGAACTCCCCCACCCAGACACATTCCTGCTTAGGCCCTACCCCTTCCTGTTTAGGCCCAGGGCAACTTCAAAAATTTTTGAAGTGACCCCTGGGCAAAAATTGCCCACCCCTACTCTAGACCCACCCTCCTGCACATTGGAGAGTGTGTGCACCCATGATCCCTACTACAAGCCAATCTCACATGTGCACTTAGGCCCAGTATTTGCATTATTCCAGATACCTCTTGAGGAAGTCATAAGACAGCATCAGGAACATCAGATAAATGGAGGTAGTCTGATAATTATCTTGCCTAAATCTGACCAATTTGGAAATGCAGTAAAACTCAGATCCAAAAGTTCTGTGTTGCTCAATATTTCTATCTTGCACTAATGCTGATATAACTAAACACCACAAGCATATACTCTTGATTTATTAAATCAATGTTTATTGGATTCCTACAAGGCCCATTTAAAACCCAGTACCTGATGCACTGCTCTCTACAATTTACTGTCTCAGATCAGCAAATTTGTAGAATTTTGTTAATATTTCTGAGCTACAAAAAATGCTCATTTCTTGTTTTAATGTTTTGTTACTAGAAATCTGTATAAAGAAAGAATAAGTCACTTTGGGGCAACATTATTTACAACTTCACTATGATTTTTGCTTTGTGAATATTTACTTATAGTTGCTGAAGTGGGATTTCTGGAGTGTTAGGATTTTGATAGACTTCTGGTATCATAAATCTACCCTTTCCAATATCATATTGTGATGCTGAAAGACACAGCAAAGTCATTACAAAGCAAGGAAAATAATACTGCTTTGGAGGGACCTTGCCACTGGCTGGAAAGCTACTTAGCTAAATCAAAATCTTGCTCCCACTGAAGTCTATGGGAGTTTTGCCAGTGATTTCAAAGGAAGATGAAGGATTGGGCACCTGATGTTGTCCTGGAAGACACTTTTTAATCAAGACAGACTTGATCTCTGCAGCTTGCCTTGAAAAATTTGAACTCTTGGATCTTTTGGCATTAGAGAGAAGTTGCCTTTTGAAACTAAGACTACACTATGCAGTCAAGTAATTGGATAAAATGGCTGGCAATTAAGGAAAAGCATGAAAAAACTGAAGTTCATGTAAGAGTTTCATCCTTTATCTATTTGATCAAAGCAATAAGTGAAGGAAGGCTCTAGATTGCAAAAGCACCTTTACTGAAACAAAAGGGCAAGGTGTGTAGGTACCAGGGAATTGAACACTGTAGTTCCTGTAATTCAGCAACATACTCTAGTATAGTCTGGGAATGATCATTGCAGAAAAGTAACTGGTCACGTATAATTAATTCCTTTAAATAGAAACTATTCTTGTTTCTGGAAATATCAAAGTTCTTAAATAAAATTCAATCTAATACATAAACAAAGTTGAAAATAATCTGAGCCATGGGATTTTTCATTATCCTAGTTACATTTATTTCAACAGATCATTTATTTATGTTGCCAAAAAATCCAGATATTTTCAATTTTGATTGCTAGTTTATTTCCTTGAAGGCAATTGAAATTACTTTTCTAGACTTCCCACTGTGACAACTGTTTTTTTACTAAAAAATATTTGCCCAGTAATGATAGAACTAGTGGACTCCTTTCACTATTAACAACGAATATGCTCAATCATTAGTTTAATCCCAGCAACATATTTCACCTGAAATCCTTCTAGGCACCTTCCTCTGACGTTGTTAAGTCCTGTTTCATGTAATTAAACTGGAGCAAACTGCTATATTTGTGTAGCTATTACTGTGCAATTTTAATTGAAAAAGCCATACAAAGGAATGCTACATAAAGGCATTTTGAGTTTGTCTGAAGTCCTGTATAGAACTGTATCTCATAAGCCATAATTATTTAATTCATTATTGATCTTATAATTATACAATAATTTTGATAAAGAGTAGTTAACAGAAATACTTAGACTGTAAAAAGGTATGATCATTCAAGACATATACAGAAACAACTTTCAATTTGTTGATAATACTTACGATATGTAGCTCTAAATAGTCTCCAAGCCCCGTAGAACTGTCTACTCGTACCAAAACTGCTTCTTTTTGAACAGTGCTAAACCCTATTGCCAGTCTGTCAGCACGAGTGCTTGGCCGATCATTAGGAGGCCACGTGTATGTGATTTGTCCACCACCTTTGCTAAAGATATATGTTGTTCCTGCTGTAAAACAGAAATAAAACCATTTAGTTCATTTGCACCAGTGCCAAACGGCATGGCAAAACATGTGCTCTATAACAATCAAAGTTTTCTCTAGAGAAAAATGAACTGCCGAAGCGAAGCAAAAACTATATCACAGGTTGGAAGGATCTTAAAAATTGGTCAGCAAAATTTTTTTACAGCAAACTAAATTTTTAATACAGTAGTCCATGCAGAGTACAATATAACTGCACACCATTCTAAGGACTATGGACCTGATTCAGGAAGGCATCCCAATTAAAAAATGCATTTAATCATGTGCTTAAAGTTAAGCTCATGCTTAAATGACTTCTTGATTTTTCCTAAATCAGAACTTAGATGGAGAAGAACATACATAAGGCAGTGATTTCATAACTGACTAAACATGCAACACTTTATAACCACCTGAGTACTGAAAACAGAAAGCAAGATATGATGGGTCATCCTACACAGTGAAGCAAAATGTAACAAATACATTCAGATAAAAGCTATACTCATAAACGTTGTATCAGCTTGTGACAAATAAGATGGAAGGGCAGCAATGTGCCTCGTAATGAATACACAATCTATTCAAGCATTGTCAAGAGTTATTTGCAGTAATCAATAATATATTAAGTTCCAGTAATTAGGAGAGTTCCCAATGGCAGACAACTTTTCATATTATTCACAATACTAAATATGCTCTTATAAAATCTAGGTACTGTATGAAACAAATCCTAGGGTTCTATAAAGAGACATGTTTAAAGGGCTCACATTTAACTTCATCACCATTTGCACATTTTCTATGATCTAACATCACAGAGATTGGGCCAAAAGAAATCTGATAAGGTTCAAAAGGGCCAGCACTTAGGATAGAAGAGTCCCAAGCACTGCTACAGGCTGTGGACCAACTGTATAAGATGAAGTTCTGCAGAAAAGGACCTGGGGATTAAAGTGGGTGAGAAGCTGGGTATGAGCCAAGAGTGTGCTCTTGTAGCCAAGAAGGCTAAGGGCATATTGGGGTGCATTAGTAGCAGCTTTGCCAGCAGAACTAGAGAAGTGATTATTCCCCTTTATTCTACATTGGTGAGGCTACATCTGCAGTAATGTGTCTATTTCTTTTCCATTACAGAAAAGATGTGGATGCATAGGGGAGGGTCCCAATGGAGGGCAACCAAAATAATTAGGGCACTGGAGCACATGACTTCTGAGGATAGTCTGGGGGATTTGATCTACAGAAGAGAAGAGTGAGGGGGGATTTGATAGCAGTCTTCAACTACCTGAAATGGGGGATCCTAAGAGGATGGAGAACAGCTGTTCTCAGATGACAATGTGGAGCAATCGTCTCAAGCTGAAGTGGTGGAGGTTTAGATTGGATATTAGGAAAAACTATTTAATTAGGAGGAAGCACTGGAATGGGTTACCTAGGCAGGTGGTGGAATCTTCATCTCTAAAGGTTTAAGTCCTGGCTTGACAAAGCCCTGGCAGGGATGATTTAGTTGGGATTGGTCCTGCTTTTAGCAGTGGGTTGGGTTCAATGGCTCTGAGGTTTCTTCCAACTCTATGATTTAAAAAGCATATCCTTAAAACTGTGCCCAGTGTGACAGCTGTACATTTGATCTCAGATGTACAATACAATGAGACTCAGAAGTAGTCTTATTCTGAATATGGAATGGGAACTTCGTAAGCCTTATATAAACTGAACACTTTCCTATAGAGCACTGTGACAAGATGGAATTATTCTATTCATGTTTCGTTCAGAAATATATTGTAATTTCATTTTTTTTCCTCGTTTTGTATTGTATAGCTAAGGAAATACCACAGAAAAAGTTCTCTGAACATTCACTGAAATGTAAATGGAGGAAATAGTATGAGATGTAAATGAGAAGTGTTGTATGGCTAAATGTCTATTCAAACTGCCAAGAACCCTGCCTTCTTAATCTAGAAAGCTTTGCCTGAGATCTCAAAGAAACTGAGTTATGCTTAAAAGGCAAATGTGTTTCATGTTCAATTTTGACAACTTTTCTGCTAGTATTACCAATCATTAATTAATTTTGCAATTATGTGGCTCCTGTCAATTTTATTTCATGTTTTGTGCCAGGATCTTGAAAAAAAATGTTAAATACACTTTACATCAATAATTCTGTAAGACTGCTCTGAGAATCAAAATCTCTCTTGATGGCAAGTTGCTAACTGGCATCTGGTTCAAGGAAACCTGTCAGCACCCTTTGGCAGGGAGTATGTGTGAAGGTGCTGTTTAAACTTCAAGTCAAGTCATAGTTCTGCACTATTCATGTGCAATGTAGACAACACACTCAAGTTTTAGGCAGTCACAAAGGTGCTTACTGATGGCCATGGGCCTAGAGTATGTTGGAGAGAAATCTGACAAACAGCAAGAAATCGGATTCTATTAGCTGACACTCTCAGTAACTGCTGTAAACCTTTTTGGAATAGTAGACAGGGATAGCTGCATCCCTAAAGACTGATGATATGGGTACTGCTACTTCTGGTGGCAGGGCCGGCTTTAGGCCGATTCGCCTGATTCCCCTGAATCGGGCCCCATGACTAAAAGGGCCCTGCGCCTTAAACCCGGAAGTGTGCCGGACGCACTGTGGGAGGGGGGGCCGGCCCCAGAGGAGGAACACCCGGCTTCTATGCACTGTGGGAGGGGGAGTCGGCCCCTGGGTTTGTCTGGAAGGCGGGACTCTGCCCTGCAGCTGGGGAATTTAAAGGGGCCGTGACTTGTTTCTTTGTGTGCTGTTTTCTTTTTTTTGCTCAACCAAAATTAATTTGTGTGTATGTTTTTTTTCCCCCTCAACAAAAAAATCCCAGCTGCCGGGGCCCTGTCAGGTGGTACAAAAGCTCCTCTTTATGGCATTAGCATTAACACCTCTAACAATGTTTTGAGACATACAGTTCAGATAGCCATATAGCAGCCATATAGCAGGGATTAACCCCAGGAGAGCTGCTGCCAATATATTTAGCTGTGACTCCACAGGAATGGTTATATGCCGCTCCTGTTGGCTGTGGATCACTGCTCCCAGTCAATGGAAGTTGTGGGAAGTGACATGGAGAGGACACCATTTTCTGCTACTTGTCTTGGAGCAGTGATCCGCAGCCAATGAGAGCTGCAGCCACCCTTATCTGCAGAGGAACAGATAAATACAGTGGTGGCAGCCTACCAGAAACTAACCCTGGCAAACTGGATCTGGTCCACAGCCAGTATTTGCCACATTAATTCACCAAGGCTACGTCTACACTATAAGGTTTTGCGCAAAATCCCATGGAGCATCCACACCTGAAGCGCTTTTTTGCACAAGAAAATCTACAGTCAATTGACAGAACAGAGGGCTTTTTGTGGTGTAGATATACCTCCTTCTACGAGGCATAACTCCTTTTTGCACAAAAACTCTTGCACAAAAAGGCACGTGTGCATGCTCTGCGGGGGTTTCTCGTGCAAAAAGAGCCTATCAGAAAAAGCACAGGTGCTCTGATGGCCATTCTGTCAATGGCAATCAGAGCTTTCTTGTGCAAGAGCGTCCATGCAGTGCGGACGCTCTCTTGCTCAAAAGCACATCGCAAAAGCAATGCGCTTTGAGGTGTGGATGCGATTTTGTGCAAGAAGTTTTTGCGCAGGAACTCTTCCGCAAAAGATTTCTTTCACAAAAACCCTGCAGTGTAGACATAGCCCAAAGGATTGTTTACACTACAGAGAAGATCAAAGCTGGTGCAGGCGATCTTCTGGGGTTTGAATTACTGGGTCTAGTGAAGACACACTAATTCAACCAGAGGGCACTCCCGTCAGCACCAGCAGTCCTGCGCCTCATGAGGAGTAAGGAAGACAACAGAAGCATGTGCTCCCGTCAACTTCCCACCTTATGGGCAACGCCAAAACAATTTAAGATACTTCAACTCCAGCTACATAAATAACATAGCTGGAGTTGCATACCTTAAATCAGCTTTCCCTGTTAGTGTAGGCCAGGCCCAAAGAATGGGATTTACTCTCAATCCTGTATTATTGAGAGCCAAACCCAAAGCTCCTTGAAGTCACAGTCTTTCCACCAACTTCACTGGACTTTGGATCAGGTCTTGAATAAGGCTCCTATAAAAAGCAGCATAAGTAAGGAACATAATTCTGTATAGTTCAGTGCTACTGAGGATACTATTAGAACAGTACAAATATATTAAGGGTGGATAATTTCCCTCTCATTGGTTATAAAGTATGTGCTACCTGAAGATTGAAAAAAGTTAAGTAAAGTGCACTTGTTAAATGACAATGGAGTCCTTTGTCCATAATGCACACAATGGCCCCAAACCAAGTCCCTGAACCTGAACACCTCCAGACACTGAAAAAAACCTTAAAAATAACTAATAGTCCTGCAGCAAACTTAGAGACTAACAAAACAAATGTAAATAGTATCATGAGCTTTTGTGTCCACACAACACTTAATTAGAAATAATAGCTATTTCAAATTTGGCGTTACTTCTCGTAGAATGAGGTTTACTAAATTCGAATTAAGCGCTCCGCTATTTCGAATTAATTTCGAAATAGTGGTTTGCATGTATAGATGCTATTAAAGTTAATTCAAAAGAATGGCTGTTATTTCGAATTAACTTTGCAGTGTGGACATAACCTGAGTTACTCATGGTTAACATAACCCCCTAAGCAACTTGGTTATACCAACCTAATCTGTGGTGTAGACAGTGCTATGTTGACTGAAAGGTTTCTACCATCAACATAACTATCATCTCTTGAGGAGGTGAAGTACCTGTACTAACAGGGGGAGCTCTACCATCAGTATACATAGTGGGTTCACCAAATGCTTCAGGAGCACTGTAAGTATAAATGTAATCTATGCCTCCTTGTTGCAGTGCTTTGTCTCCCTCTAGCAAACTCATCAATCTTTAGCTGAGCTATTGCTTTAACTAAGAGCTGTATGGCTTTGCTCATGCAGTGAAGGCTCATACATTTAGGTCCAGATGTTCCCAAGTTCAATTCCATCTGCTGATAATTGGGGTCTGCTGGCATTACATAAGCAAGCCCTCAGATATATTAAAAAATAACTGAAGAAAACTAGTTCATTTTCCCCACAAAGACTTTTATGCTGCCTGACAAAACATAAGTTTCTTTGCTATTGTTTCAACAGAACACTACTGAAAAATAATTAGGTTCCTTGTTCTTTCACTGTATGGCATTGTTTTATTTGGGACTCATCAGCACTCAAAGCAGTGGAATTAGATTGTCATGAGCAGTGGTACTTGGAAGCTACTTGCAAGTTGGTAACAAGCAGCTTATAGCTCTTAGCTGTATAATATACTATACCATACCATTTTTTGTATACTCGTGAATCAGTAAGGAGTTTAGAAAAAATAAGTACCCATAGAATTATTTGAAATTCTTAACCTTGAAAATGTGGTTAAAAAATCACCAGTGGTCAGAAACAGTAATGGCTTACATGTCTCAAGTCCTCCTTTAGGAAATTCATCTTTTTGAACAATTGTTTAATTTCAGTATCGCCTGGCAGCAACTCAAGAAGTATCTGCTTAATCCATATAGCATTAAATGAATACACATAATTTCATATTCATTTCCTGTATCTGTTATGTATACAACTGTAAAGTTTTTTAATATTGATTTCCAACATAGAATATGATACATGTTAATGTTCCATTTAACTCAAACATATTTGTATGCTTTTTACTTTCTTCACGTTCATCTAAGTTTGTGTTAACTTTTTTTGCATTTTACTTTTCTTTACTGTTTTCCCCATGTAATGTTGGTATGCTAATGTTTACATTCTCCACTAAAATGACTGTAAGATGCATTTTGTTATTTTAATAAAAAAGTGAAGTGCTGTTTAACTGAGTGTTGTAAAAATAATCAGGAGTAACCAATGCCGGTTGCAACAGAAAAAGAGGTCAGTTGTCTTATATACGGCATTTTTCTTCAGCATTACACCTTAACAGTACTTCTGATAATTTTGGGCCAGATTGTGAAGCCTTTTACTCCCATGGGTGAACAATTACTTGCATGAGTAATCCCATTGAATTCAATGTGCATATTTGCTCAAGTTATAATTCAGCAATGAGAGTAAACGTTCCACAAAAATGCCCACATAGGGCTTGTTTTACAGGCATGATTAATGCTGTGGCAACTGAACCACTGCAGGTGGATTTAGCGGATTTTGTGATGAGAACACGATGAATAAGGGGAGTCAGAGTGTTTCTCCTGTCAATACAGCACAGTATGGACTAGGGATGTTAAAAATCACGTAATAGGATTTTCAGCAGTTACATAGTAACGCACCCTTTAGACTCTGCGGACTCCTCAGCGAAGCCTCCCTGGGAGCAGGGCTGCCAGCCTTTACCCACCCACCTCCCAGATTCTCTGCCCTGCTGCAGCAAAGCCGCCTCCTTGGGAGGCTGAGTGTAACCTATACCATTACATTGTTAAATCTCGTGTGGACCCTGTGTTAAGCATATCTAAGCTACGTTGACTTGTGTTACACTGCTAGCATAACTCAAATTACGTAGCTTAGATTAACTTGAACCTGTAGCATAGACCGGCCAAAACACATCTACACAAGTATTATAGCAGACTAGTCATGTCAGTTCTGGCAGCAGCTGCACAGGAGTCTTCATTTTAATTCTACTTTTCATATGCTCATAATCTTGGAGGAGACATTCGCATGGTTGGTTTCCAGCCAAAGCTGAAGTTTGGGGAAAGTTTGGGCTTAGTGTCCAAAATTACTTTTACCATTTTAAAAAGTATCTTCCTATTTTTAAATATAGCTATAAGCAAAGCATAGCTGAACTCAAACTTGAACATAGCATGATATAGCCTCATTAAGGATGAGAGCCTTTCTTTAGAGGCATGAATTAAAAAATAAACAGGTAAACGCGATTGAAAAAAATCTCAGAATTTTGATTAGATATCTGAAGAATGTAACAGAGCTGAATTATTAATCATTTAATACTGGACTGCAAGTTTGCAATGTGTTTTATAAATTCCTCCTTCTTTCCATCAATAATGCCATTGGTGGTTTCATTCCCCGCATCTCCCCCCCCCCCCCCCAAAATTTGTATCTGTCTTGTCTTGACTTTACTTATTTGGTCACCTTTAGGACCTAAACTGTACAATGCTGATCACATCTTGGGAAAAGCTGAAGGCAGTGAATAAGACATCCTCCCAGACAATAACGTAATTAGCTAAGGGCCTACGTGATGTTACATGCTCCTCTGAAGTACTGAGCACCCATAGCTACCACTGGACTCAATGGCCTAAACCTTATGGTTCCTATTCAAGATGCCCCCATGTTAAGAGTGTAAGTGTCAATGCAACATTCAGGTCTGTAGTTTTGCCTGAGACAGTTCCGTAAGTTCTACTTGCCTGTTTGGGTTTTGATACATACACATATTTACTGGTATGTGTGAACAAAGGGATTCTAACCAAGAACAAAGACACTGTAAATGTTGCTTTTGGCTGAACCAAATGGACTTGTTAGTATAACAATTGCTCCTATTTGTTTTTGAAGTATTACTAGGGATGGTGGGAATTTAAAATATGAGCATACACTTGAAGGTTGCCTCAATTCCTTATCTCAAAGTGAAATCAAGAAACCAGTCAGGAGGGGCAAAGGAGGTATAGAAGGGAAGGTAAAATACCAAAAGACTAAAAAAAATGCCTGCCCTGATTGGAATACGGCCTCACTCTTTGCCATTCCCACAGGGTGCAAATGGGTGGGAATGAAGACCCCAGCCTAACAACCCAGCAAACTGAAACATGATCATAATTTTAAGAGGTGGGACTGTGAGCCTGCATCTCAATTATAATTATGTTTGTTGAACATAAGAACATAAGAACATAAGAATGGCCGTACCGGGTCAGACCAAAG
>CM057847.1:25653892-25675030 GCA_030068395.1 Apalone spinifera | reverse complement strand
TGTCTAATTTGCATCCCTTTTACGGAAAAGGGATGCAGTCTAGACACAACCTAGTAGTTCTGCCCAGACAGAAGGCTTATATATTGTCAGAGATTCTGAAACCAAGGGGTTGTAAAGAAAAACTGAACTTTCATTTCAGGTTCCTCATCATTATAGATTTATGTAGTGCCATAAATATGAATGGTGCTCTACAGATAAATATTTCCAAAAATGGGTGCCTAAAACTAAGCTGGTAAGTGCTTACTTAGGGTGCTTCTACACAGCAGGGCTTAATTCGAAATAAGGTACGTAAATTGAGCTATGTCAATTGCATAGCTTATTTCAAAATTGGGAGCATTTACACAGTACTTATTTTGAAATAAATCACTCTTCCTTCCACTTCCCTTACTCATACTGTGAGGGTAACAGGAGTCAGAAGAAGAAGTCCTCCAGCTTGACAGTATTGCGACATTATTTCAAAATAACTGCCTTCTGTATAGATGTGGACTAAGCTATTTAGAATAACGCTAGTTATTTCAAAATAAACTTGCTGTATAGACATACCCTTAGTCACTAAAATAAGAGGCCTCATTTTCAAAAGGTGAGCTCCTGAAGAAATTAATCCACTGAAATTAATGGGAGTTGCTGAATTATAAAGCACCTTGGATAAATCAGCCCTCCTGGTATAGTGCCTAAATAAGGATTTGTTAGATCAAAAGTTTGAAAATGCTGACCTTACTTCATTCAGCCTACCTTTGTATTGAGATTCTTTTTGCTTAAAGTATCTTTTTTTCTAAAGTTGAAGTCTTTATTTTTATGTTTTGGAAGCACGCTGAGCTCTGGTCTACACTAGAGACCCCTTATTTTGAAACAACAAGCAGAGCATCCACATTACCAAGCCTGTTATTTCAAAATAATGGGCTTGTTACTTCAAAATAGTGCTATTTCTCATGACAAGCAAGAGTTATTTTGAAATAGTGTTTAGGGGGTTATTATTTTAAAGTAAGTTATTTCAAAATAATTTCCTAGTGTAGTCATGTCCTGAAATACTCTGCCTTATAATTACTATGACTATCTTTTTATAGCATTCCAATTACACACCTTTTAAAATGTCATTTGTATCATTTACTTTGCTAACATATCGAAGTGCTTCCCATATTTTATGATGTCTCCAGAGTAAATTATTTTGAAGGGCTCTCACAACTAGTACCCTTCTTGGAAAAAAAAGGATATAAAACATACTTTGAAAAATCAAAGTGATGCTGAATGGAAGCGTGTTGTCCTCATTGAAAGCAGTGGTGCAAATATAGTAAGAAGGTCAAATGTTGGTTCAAGAGCAAGTAACAGTATTACTGGTAGCACATACATACCAGTGACAATGCCTCATCTTAGACAGTTTGCTGTGATGAATCTTCCTTTGAAAAAAGTTAGCTGTAGCGTACATTGTATGGTGAAGGTTGCAATTGTTCCCTAGTGAGCATAATGAACAATCTAACCACACAATATTCTACCTGATATAGTGCTATACCTTTCTATCAACAATTAATGAGGTTAAGAGATGAAGTAGGTTTGTAGTGTGAAGAACATTTCTGAACCACTGAGAGTAAGTGGACTCTCCGCCTGGGAAATATGAATAGAGGGAGAGTGAATTTTGCAGAATCTCTCTCGATCTTATTGTCACCTGAAAATGTGAAAACAACAAACTTGTCTGCTTCTAACAAAAATAACTGGCAGGGATCTCAAATATTTGACCCACCACCCCACTTAAGTTCCCATGACGGAAAACAGAAGGTTTTTATCAGTGAAGTAGCTGTGTAACTGCCAAGTGGGTCTCAGGGGCAGAGACCAGCACTGTTGAGCAGGCTGTATGTGGGGCACTGACTCCTTGATTACACAAATCTCTTGACTCTGATCACTTGAGGAAACAGTGTTAGAGAGTATGGCTGCAATTCCAGCCTTTTGACTTCAGTGATCATGTCGCTGAGTTTCAGCCCTGTACATCTTCTGACACTTCATCTGCATAGATCCCAATAACTTTAGCTTTATGTGGGTGAAGTGAATTTCACTCTTTAAATGTAAGCACATTCAGACATTAAATAGATTGTAGTAAGCTCTCTCAATCAAATGAAAAACACAGCAATCAGCTCAGATTTACTATCTGCAAATGCATATTACTTAACATTTTCCAACACGAATGCAAGTCATTCTCTGAGATTACCAGCTGTAATATATTTAGCCGTGTCACTTAACCTGTCAACTCCATTAGCTATCAGGATGACCATCCAAAGTTTTTAATTGCTGGCTGATAGCATTATATTGCTCATCTTAAATGAGCATATATATATGCTCAACCGTACACAAGTCATTTTGATTTGCAGAGCAACAACTGAGGAAATCGAGACCTCTAAATTTACAAGGCAAAAATTCTATTCATCATCATTGTGATTATATTTCATATAGAAAAGTATTGGTTAAGGAACCAGGGTATAATACAGAAAATATCTAGTTGGATCAAAACCAAACTCAGTCACCATAAACAGCAAATGATGTTCTACCTGGAAAGTCTTCCCCGTTATTATGCCAAATACTGATTGTAGGACCTCTAAATTTGCTTATGATACCAAAATTGCACATAAAACAACCAAAAGGCCAACAGTGAAAACAGATTCAATGGTATCCAGATCTGTTAGATGTATACCTTTTCTATGAAAACTAAAGAGGCAAGGCAGGTTGGACCAATTAGGTTTTTTTCCTCCTGACCAACAATTCCTTCTGTCCTTATGTCCTACCACATAATGGATTTCAAATTGTATTCTGGCACAAAAATGTGACATGGTTTGTCATTATGATAATTGCTACCATTCTTCTTTGGAAAGTCCTTTCGCTGCTGTTTGTGAGTTACAGCTTAATGCCAGATTCAGAGGAATGAGAATGGAATTGACAAATGAGCATATTAAGTTTTCAACTATTCATTTTACATAGTTCTGGCAATTAAAGAGCATGGTTTAACCACTGAAAATAGTACAATATTTATGTTATCGACATTGATATGTACTCTCTAGCTATCCTCCCTCTGTGCCTAGGATACCTCCTTACATTAATCCTGTATATCCTGAGCCATTAGCATTACATTATGCTCAGTGGACCAATCTTAAATTTCACCAAGGAAGTGGTACATGTGGTATCTTTAATAAGGTTTTTGATAGTGTTGTGCATGAGTTTCTCAAACAAATTAGGAAGTAAAATCTAGATTTTACTATTTAAAAGTTATATAATTTTTAAGCAATTATAAGTTAGATGCATAGCTGGTTGGAAAATTGTTCCCAGAGAACAATTATCATTGATTCATAGTCAAGCTGGAAGGCCATACCAACTAGTGTCCCAGAGGGACCATCCTGGGTCCAGTTGCTTTTAGTATCTTCATAAATTATTTAGATAATGGCATAGAGATATACATATACATATACATATACATATACATATACATATACATATACATATACATATACATATACACACACTTACTTTGCTTTGGAAGTTAGGATTAAAATTCAAAATGATTTGACAAAGGGTCTAAAGTAAATGACGACATTTTAAAAAGACAAATGCAAAGTACTACACTTAGGAAGGAAAAATCAACTGCCCACATACAAAATGGGAAATGACTACCTAGGAAGAAGTACTGTAGAAAGGGATCTAGGATTATAGAGAATCATTACTTAAATGATTCAACAGTGAAACACTTGTTTCAACAGTGAAACTATCATTCTAGGATCTGTTAGGAGGAAAACTAAGCAAGATACAAGAAATAATTCCTTTCTACTCCATGAGTCTTAGACCTTAACTACAGTATTTTGTCCAGTTTTAGAAACCATATTTCATGAAAGATGTGGACAAACCGGGAGAGTAACCCCTGCCAATAAAAATTAAACATCTACAAACCCTATAAATGAAGATTACAAAATGGATTTGTTTATTATGAATAAGAGAAAAAAGAGACATGATCGCAGTTTTCATATACGTAATATTTTGTTACAATGAGAGGCGTGAAAAAGTGTCCTTAACCTCTCAGGATAACAAGAAGTAATGGGCATAACTTACAGCAAGAGAGATTTATATTGGACATTAGGAAACCCTTTCTATCCCTCAGGGTAGTTAAGCACTGGAACAAATTGCCTAAGCAGGTTGTGGAATCTCTGTTACTGGACATTTTAAAGAACAGTTATTACTTAATCCTGCCTTAATTGTAGGAAACTGGACCAGATGACCCATTGAGTCTGTTCCACTCTTACACTTCTATGATGCTATTAAGAAAACGCTATTCCTCAAAAGGAATTTCAAAATGCCAGGGACCTTAGATTGTATGGGGAAGGTAGGGATTGTAAAGAGGTAGAGAATTTCAAAATATTTTTTAATTAAAAGAAACTTTGCCTTTTAAGAAATTTGACATCTTGGAAATAAGGCCTTCTGAGCTAGTATAGGAAATAAGATCCATATTATTCTCAGATTTTTGCTGAAACATTGATAGAGGGCACTCATGTATGTCCGATAACCGTGGCCACTTAAATGTTTTGTAATTTGCCATCTTGTAGCATAACTGTCTGGGAATATTTAGGTAGCAGTTTATGTGTTCAAATATTCATAGAAACTATTTTTTAATCAAGTACTGTCTATAAAATTAAATATTTAAGTTAATTTATTTTTTTCTTTGTAACATTTGGGACAAATGTAATGTAATTTTACTTTGTGACACTTCATGACTTATGACAGATTGCAAAAACCCCTGTGGGAAAACCCCATTCAATTGTTTTCCTGAGCCTTCATTTTTATTAAAAAAGAAATTGATCTCTAGATGTTAGGGTGAGGAAAACCTCAGAAATATCAACCAACTGCAACATATGTAGCAATGTCTTCCTGAATTTGCAGAGAATCTGAAAGAAAACCTCTGAGATATGAACTGCTTGTTCATTTCAATGAGGGCTAACTTAGACATACATGTGGGAACTATGGTTCTGGGGGGTGCTGCTGCATCTTCAGGCTGTGTGGGGCTCTGTTTCCAGCCCCATGCCTGGAGTCCCAGCTGCCATTCTACACCCAAGGTCTCAGCTGCCTCGCTGAGCCCAGGGTTCTGTAGTAAGATGAGGGGGCTTGAAATATGGATCACAGACCTTAGATCCTTATCTGATTTTTTGGTCTCTGGGGGGCTCTCGGAGTCTGCTGTGGTGGCTATTTACAGAAGCAAGCATGACACAGGAGTGCGTGCGTGTGTGCGCGCACGCACGCACGCACGCACGCACACACACACACACACTTGAACAGCTATCAGACAGAGCAGACCTTTCAGGACACCACACTAGTGAATCCTGACTACTACAGTCTCTGATCCTGATCCCATGCTTGCCCCCAACTATGGCCCCAGTCTCAGCCCCCTTGTCTGAGTTAAAAACATACATTTTACTGCAAGATACACAATTGCCAAATATAAAAATAAATAAATTAGGAATAGTGGAAGTCTACCTGTGGAACTCATGAATTCTGCCTAAGGAACTCATTCTATATGAAAATGTATTGGGATATCTCACTTCAGTTCATAATGAACAAGGCTTTCGCAACCTAGACACATCACAACTGCAACTGAATGCCAGGCTTTAATGTTGGCAGCTCCACACAAAGTACAAGGAATGTCTCTGGAGCTTAGCTGAAGCATATTGATGGAGCAGTTCAAGAGAGATTCTACTATCAGTTGCTCTGCTGGGAACACAAATAACACTTTCCTTGCTGGAGATATCAAACTGGCATCTCACATAAGCAATAAATCCATTGAAAATATTTGTAAATTAAGAGTACCAATGACTGTATTATCAGGGGTTGGCTGCCTTCAGCATGTGGCCATCAGGATAGAATCACAGAATCATAGAGTTTGAAGAGGCCTCAGGAATCTAACCCCATGCTAAAAGCAGGACCAATCCCAACTAAATCATCCCAGCCAGGGCTTTTTCAAGCTGAGATTTAAAAACTTCTAGGGATGAAGATTCCAACATCTTCCTAGGTAACCCATTCCAGTGCTTCACCACCCTCCTAGTGAAATAGTTTTTCCTAATATCTAACCTAGATCTTCCCCTCTGCAACTTGAGACCATTGCTCCTTGTTCTGTCATCTGCCACCATGAACAGCAGCTTCTCCATCCTCTTTGGAACCCCTTTCTGGTAGTTTAAGGTTGCTATCAAATCCTGCCCCCCAGGGCCTGCCCATAACATTTTGGCGGGGAGCTCAAATGATACCCCCATGCCACCTTTTCTCCTGCCTGCCTGTTACGTCTCTTGTGCCCTCCTTCCTCCATCACAGCACTCCATCTCTGTGCATCTAGAGCAGAGAGATTACATATGCACCAGCAGCAGACAATTTTCTACACTCTGGGTCCTAGTGGCATCCCCCCAGTCTGGCACCTGAGGCGGCCACCTCAGTTTGCCTCATGGTTAGGCCAGCCTTGCTGCCTCCACTCTCCCCCTTCTCTTTTGTAGACTAAATAAGCCTAAATCCTCAGCCTTTCCTCATAAGCCATGTGCTCCAATCCCCTAACCATTTCTGTTGCCCTATGCTGGACTTTTTCCAATGAGTCCACATCCTATCTATAATGTGGGGGGGTGGGAAGAATTGGACATAATACTCCAGATGTGGCCTCACCAGTGATGAATAAAGGAGAATAATTACTTCCCTACATCTCTTACTAATGCACCCCAATATGCCACTAGCCTTCTTAGATATCTTCAGGCATGACCTCCTGCAGCTCCCAGTGGCTACAGTTCACCATTTCTGGCCAATGGGAAGCAGCATGGGCTGCAAGAATATACTGGATACCATTTTCCGCCAGTGGGTTATTCTGATGAGCTATGTGCCAAAGGCTGCTGTCCCCTGTTGTATGCCATTCAACTAACAATTTGTTTGTGTTATTTTTCACAATCCATATAGAAAAGAAGAAAGTAGTATTTACTCTGGCATACATGTTCCTTTTATCTTACTGCTCTCAATCAGTAATTAAGATAAATTGTTTAAACCTAGATTTTGTTTTGGCTCATATCTTGTTTAATTCTCAGAGGATAGTTTAGATGTCTTGCCTGCAAAGGTTGGAGTCTGAGTAAGATGAGTATTCAGTGAGAAGCTAGCTTTTTGATTTTGCTGGTATATAATCACTATGCAATCCTGAAGCACAGTTAAACAAATGAGCAGTATTTTTAGAACATTTTAAAGTGCATTGTGAATATTAACATATTCAAGTAAATTAGTTTGCAGTCATTATCATAAGCAATTACTTACTGTTTAGATGCTGTTGGTATTAAATTGGCAAGCAATTTGCAAGAATTAAAATGTAACATAAAACTCTTTTCTACATTTCAACAATATAAAAACACACATGATTTTAAAAGGACAGTTCATATCTGTTCTCTATGTCTGTCTACCCAAGGTATGATTGCTTCATTACTTACTTTGTATCTGGGTTTTTAGGATAAACTTTTTTATAAAACCGGATTTAGAAGTACTAAGTAAACTTGAAGTACTTAATACTAATTTTAACAGTAATGCCTCTTACATTGGTGCCTCTTGCCTGTCTTTCTGAAAATCTCAGAAAACAATATTTAATTCTGTGTTCTGATATTAACCTTATAAATCATCAGCACATGTCAAAAGTATGCTAACACTCTTATCCTTCAGAAACAAATAGAAACGGAACATATTAGGAGGAAGTGTCTTAATTTAGGCTAAAATAGCATTTTTGAAAAATATTCTGTGTGTCTTCTCAGAGCAAAACACGAGTAATTGCCACAGAAATCTGTGGGGCATGTCAATACTAGGAAATTTCAAAATAACTTAGTTATTTTTGGAATTATTTCAAAATAGCATTTTCACACTACAGGAAAGCTGCAAAATTAGTCTGAGGCAGGCTCCATTAATGTGGACGTTCTACCTCGACTTACAGCCCCAGGAAGCACTGGGGAATAGTTACTTGAAATGACTCTGGGAAGTAGTTATTCCAAAATAGCAGCAGTGGAGAGTCCACACTACCATTATTTTGAAATAGGTGTTATTTGTCATGGGCAGGGCTCGCCAAGCGGCGGCGAGCCCCGCTCGCCAGCTGCGCAGTTCTGCACTCTGCGCATGCGCAGATAGCTCCACACTGGCTCTTCCGGGGTGTAATCTACTCGCCATGAGCGAGTAGATTACACTATTTGTCGAGCCCTGCTCATGGGCTGTCTCTCCACTGCAAAATTATTTCGGAATAAGCTATTCTGGAATATTTATTCTGAAATAGCTTATTTCAAAATAGCACATCTACACTGCAGAGAAGCCTCAAAATTGGTCCGAGGCGGGCTTTCCTAATGTAGACATGCCATCTCGATTTAGAGCTCTAGGAGGAATAACTTAGAATGGCCCTAATGAGGGACTATTTTGAAAGAGCAGAAGTGGAGCATCTACACAGCCCCTATTCCAAAATAACTATTTTAGAATAGACATTACTCTTTATAGAATGAGCTTTACAGAAGTTGGAATAAACCTCCCATTATTTCCAAAATTATTTTTAAATAATGCTATTGCTGTGTAGATGCTCGCATAGTTATTTCAGAACAACCACCGTTATTACAAAATAACTTTTCTGTGTAAACAAACCAATGGAAAGCAGGGTTATTTTGAAAAAAAAAAACTAGCCTCTTATTCCAAAATATCAGGCTTGGTAGTGTGGATGCTCTAGTTGTTATTTTGAAATATCTCCCAAGTGTAGACCAGGGCTGGGAGTCAACTCAAAGTAAAACTGGCAGTAAGTGAGAGGAGATTCAGACCCATTATGTTTATAGGAAATTTAACACATTTGAAAGGGGCTAGCTTGTTAAATTTGGAAAGTGAGGTGTTCTATTTAGCCATAGAAGAGCTGTATGAGAGAAGTATTTGTATGAGCAATGATGGATTTACCGGTCTTGCATAGAGTGTAAGTTTGCCAGTTACTTAGGTTATATTTTGGCCTAAATTTTCAGAGGTGACTAGGCTCAATCCAGCAAAACATAAAAACACACGCTTAACTTTTAGTATGTGAGTAGCTCCATTGACTTCAGAGGAATTAAGTACATGATTGGCTGCTTCCTGGGTCAGCTCCCAATGGCCAGGAATGGCAAACCATGGCCAGTGGGAGTTGCGGGTGAGTGGGTGGGAAGGCCATGCTTGTGGATGGTTAACATCAGCAAAATGTCTCCTGGGTCACCAGTAAATTGTCCTGATGGGCTGCATTGCCCATTACTGCTGTAAACTCTGTGGGGTTGACATCTTGTCTGTGTAGGTGCTTGTACAGCATCTAGGATAGGCCTATAATGGGAGCCTGGGGAAGGGCCACATTAACTCTTCTGGGGACCCAGAACTATTAGCTTTTGTAGGGAGAGCTATGGGGTAAGGCCAAAAATGAGTTCAATGTGTGGGATGGGCCTGCAGGTTGAGACAGGAGGTTGGGGGGCAGGAGGCGTGAGGTCTCTAAATAGGGGTACAGGCTCTAGGGTGGGGCTTGGGATGAGTTATTTGGAGTACAGGAGGGAACTCTAAGTTGAGACCAAGGGAGTGGGGTGAGGGTGCAGGAATGGGTTCAGGGTTGTGGTGCAAGGTCTGGGAAAGAGATAAGGGATGTAGGGTTCAGAAGCAGTCTCTGGGGAAGTGGGAAGAAGGTTAGACTGTGGGATCTAGAAGTCTCCTTACAGAGGGCAGTTCCTATTTGGTAAAGGGGGAACGGTGTGCCACCTGCAGACATTGGCCCCTACAGCTCCCATTGGCCATGGAGCTAGAGTGGGTGGTGCCTGCAGGTGAGACCAGCCAGAAGGATGGAGCTTCCCTCGCTGCTCCTGGTGACGTTGCTCCAGCCAAAGGGAGTAACAGCAATGTGCAGAGCTGCTTCCTCCCTGCCAGGAACAGCTGGTCCAGAACACAGGGGCTTTAGAGGCTGCAGCTCAGAGCCCTGGGCTGAGGGGAGTCCCCCTACCTTGGGGTCCTGGTCTGCAGCCCCTTCCTTAATCTGCCACTGGCCTGGGGAAACTAGGGTAATATAAATGAATATCACCAGCAACATTTTAAATAATTACACAAATATAATACAAATAAGCACTCATCTGAAGTCTCTGTTCATTTAAGTTTCAGTCTGGAACCAATTACTATAATTATCATATTTCTCAAAATGTGCAGCATTGTAATAGAAACATTTACACTTCCTTATCTACAGGAGTGGAATGCTTCCTGTCTGCAGTCCTCTATTTTGTTATTAGGCTGAACATATCTTAGATAAAAACAGGCACCTAAAAATCACCCAACTACTTACTTAAGCATCTTCAACACTTTCCAATATCTGCAGTATCTCTTCTGGTTATGATTTTTTTTTTTAGTTTACCAGTTAAGGTGCTCAATTTTTTTAAAAAGCCTGAATCTCCCAACTATTTTGTGCAGTTGCAGTTTATTAATTTCACAGCTGAAATTGTATATATATTTTTGCCCAGGCAACAAAATGAAACATGCAGCAGATCACCACATTTTTTGTTAATGAATTTAGCTTCTTAATTATGGAACTGTTTACAATTAAACTTCTTTGGATAGAGCAGGAAGGTAGTCAGAGCAGTGTTGGAGTCATCCTATATTTTCATCCTTTCGTTGGTTCGTCATTCCAATCCTGATCTGCAAGGAACTGAAAATCATCTACTAATTTGTTCAGTCTCCATGCACATTGTAAGAAGTGCTCAGCACCTTACATGATTTTTCTCCTCTTGGAAAAAAAAAAATACATGTACACATAGCTATGATCCTAGGAGCTCAGTATCAATGTCCTCGGGCTACTATCACCACAGAGATAATTAAGGAGCTGCTGTTCCTTGGCCAAGTCACCTTCGAAAATATTAGGACAGGAGGAATAAAAGATGATTTATAGCTGCATTCAAGGAAACATTCATTTGTACATGGATCAAAAAAGTGCAACTTCTGCAGTTTTGCATGCAGATAATTAGGGGCCGTTCAGAACCATATGCTGGCATCAGATAATAAGACCAGATTTTCATATTTGTTTATAAGATTTGTAGATGATTAATATTATGCTTTCTGGTCTGATCTTCCTGTGTAACTTGTGTATTTATAAGAAAGAATCAGGAGACTGATGTACTCTGGAAAGCAGGTGAACCTTTCAAAGAAATCTACCAGCTCTCTTTCCATCAGGGACTACAAACCCTTGCATTTGCATAAGTCTGCAAAGCTCTCAGACTTTGCTGATTCTTTATTTTGCCTTCAAGAACCACTGAATGGGGAATCATTCAGTTATAAGGTGCAGGCTTTTTGATGAAAAGCACAACACTGATTTTAAAAACTAAATATGAGTAAACACTATAATGTTATTGCAAAAAAAAAAAAACACAACAACAACAACCCACAACCAAAAACCACCACACACCACACCACCCACAAAACAAAACAAAACCAAAAAAGAAACCATCTTTCTAGGGAATGTTGTAAGCAAAACATGAGAAGTAATTCTTCCTTTTTACTCCATGCTGATCAGGCCTCAACTGGAGTAGTGTGTAGGAAACTATATTTCAAGAAAGAAGTGGAGAAATTGGAGACAGTCCATAAAGAGCAATAAAATGATTAAGGGTCTAGAAAACCATGACCTATGTGGGAAGATTGAAAAAAAAACCCATGTTTGCTTAATCTAGAGAAGAGAAAACAGAGGGGACATATAAAGATTGTTATAAGGAGGAGAGAGAAAAATTGTTCTCCTTAACCTTCGATGATAGGACAAGTAGTAATTGGCTTAAATTGCAACAAGGGCAAGTTAGCTTGCACATTAGAAAAAATCTCCTAATTCTCCTAGCTGTTCGGGTGGATAAGCACTACAATAAATTGCCTAGGGCTGTTGTGGAATCTTCATCATTGGAGACTTTTAAGAGCAGGTTAAACAAACACCTGTCAGGGATGGGCTAGATAATTCTTAGTCCTGAAATGAGTACAGGGAACTCGACTAGAGCTACTGAGGTCCCTTCTAATCTAATGATTCCATGATTAGTAACCATACAAATTCCAATCATATGGTAGAATAAACTTTTATCTAAACTGACTGTTTGTTTTCCTCTGTGTCTTTAAACAGTGGACAGAAGTGGCAGCATCATTGCCCATTATCTTTGAAAACTCATGGTGACTGGGGGAGGTCTCGGACAATTGGAAAAAAGGCTAATTTAGTGCCCATGTTTAAAAAAAAGAGAAGAAGGAGAATCCAAGAAACTACAGACCATTTAGCCTTACCTCAGTCCATGGAAAAATGAAACTGGATTCCTTGAGGATTCCCTCCATGAAGTACTTGGAAGAGGGGAAGTGATCAGGAAAAGTCAACATGCAGTCACCAAAGGCAAGTCATGCCTGACCAGCCTGATTGCCTTCTATAATGAGGTAACTGGCCCTGTGGATAATGGGAAGGCAGTGGATGGGATATACCTAGACTTTAGCAAAGCTTTTGATATATTCTCCCACTGTATTCTTGCCACTAAGATAAAGTAGAATGGATTGGACAAATGGACTATAAGGTGGATAGAAAGTTGGCTAGATTGTTGGACACAAGGGGTAGAGATCAACGGTTTGGTGTCTGGTTGGTATAAAGCGGGGTGCCCCAAGGTTGGTTCTGGGGCCAGCTTTGTTTAAGATCTTTATTAATGACCTGGATGAGGGGATGAATTGCACTCTCAGCAAGTTTGCAGGTGACACTAAGCTCGTGGGGAGAAGTAGATACATTGGAGGGTAGGGGATAGGGTCCAGAGTAACAAAATTGGAGAACTGGGCCAAAATAATTTTGATGAGGTTCAACGAGGAAAAGTGCAGAGTCCTGCACTTGGGATGGAAGACTCTCAAGCACTGTTACAGGCTGGGGACCGACTGGCTAAGCAGCAGTTCTGCAAAAAAGGACCTGGGGATTACAGTGCATGAGAAACTAGATACGAGTCAACAGTATGCTCTTGTAGGCCAGACTAATGGCATATTGAGGTGCATTACTAGGAGCACTGCCAACAGATCTAGGGAAGTAATTATTCCCCTTTATTTGGCACTTTGAGGCCACATCTGAATAGGGTTACCAGATGGTTTAACAAAAAACACTGACCTCCCCTCCCCCATCAAAAAAGGGGAAAAAATTCTGTTGAGAAAAAAAAAGGTCACAGCTCCTTTAATTCCAAGACTGCTCCATCCTCCCCCCGACCCAGCCAGCCCGAGCTGCGCCGCATGTCCCAACAACCCTTCGATCGGATGCCCGAGCTGGGAAAAACAGAAAATACCGGACATTTTACATATCCGGTATTTTCTGAATTTTTTTTACCAAACAGAAGGCGCAAATACCAGGCTATCCGGTTCGATACTGGACACCTGGCAACCCTACATCAGGAGTATTGCATCCAGTTCTGGGGCTCTCACTGCAGAAAAGATGTGGACATATTGTCTAGTGGAGGGCAATACAAATTATAGAGCTAGAGCACATGGCTTCTGAAGAGAGGCTGAGGGATTTGGGCTTGTTTAATCTACCAAACACAACAGTGAGGGAGGATTTGATAGCTATGTGAAATGGGGTTCCAAAGAGGATGGGGAGATACTGTTCTCAGTGGTGACATGAGACCATTGCTCCTTGTTCTGTCAAGTTGCAATGGGGAAGGTCTAGTTGGATATTAGGAAACACTATTTCACAAGAAGGTTGGTGAAACACTGGAATACATTACCTAGAGAGGTGGTGGAATCTCCATCCGTAGAGATTTTTAAGTTCCGGCTTGATAAAGCCCTGCTTGGGATGATTTAGTTCAGCTTGGTCCTGCTTTTAGCAGGGGTTTGAGTCTATGACTTCCTGAGGTCTCTTCCAACCCTGATTCTATAATACGATCAGTCTGATTACATAAATTAGATGCAAGTTGGGTTTGGTTGCTAAATGCCATGCAAAGGGTGGAGTTTGTGCAATGGTGCACTGTTCAGCAATTCCCCTTCCCCTATGTTAAATTTGCTGTTAGCAATAAAGCAGAGTAATTTGGCTAGTAAATGCAATTAAAAACACTAGAGACAGTCAAGAAACTGTTTTCCCATCACAAAACATTTTCCAAGATGGCCAAAAAATGTCCCATCCTGATTTGAGGTAAAAAAAAGTCAATTTTGAAATGTTTTATTAACTGAAAGTCCACAAAACTGGTTTGGGTCAATCTAAACTTTTTATTTCAATAATTCCAAAAGGTTTCATTTGATTTTGAACTTGTCTTTAACCATTTTCAGACTCAATATATTAATTTCAACTCAACTCAATTGACTGAAACCCCAATAATTTTCTGGTTAAAAAATGTTAACATCATTTGATAGTTTCAAAACCTTTTCCCCCTCCCCCTCAACATTTTTTCAATTGCAAGCTTAATTTAAATGGATTTGCTTTTGTGAACAGCTTTAGATTGATAGAAAAGTTTCCAAACAACTCCAAAATAACCCCAAATCAAAAACAAAAACCCCCAAAACAAACACACCCTTTTTGTCCTCCAAGAATATGGTTTGTCCAAAGTTACTCAGTAAATTGGTGGCAAAACTGAGATCTGAGATCAGCTCTGTGGAGTACCAAGCCCAGTTCCTTGCCCATAAGATCATCTTTCTTGATGGATACATTTCTGTACATACTCATGTTTCAAGAATTTATTTTTGCTCAAAGCATGAAGCCCGATATAAAATAAATCAGTAGAGAAGAAATAGAGAGCTAAAGTTACAAAATGCCAAACCAAACACACATTATGGGTTCTAAGAATGCTATAAAATTGTCTGTCAACCTCTACGAAAAAATACCTAATTAGGCCTATTATCTATATGAAGTTCATGTTAAATGTTACTAGGCACACTCTGTTCTCTTTGTTAATGTTCATTACAGTAATTCCTGTTTTAAAGGGTATGAATACTTGGTGTCATTAAGGGGCTCAGGCTCAGCATGTTATACTGTCACTGACATACAGAAAGCTCAAGTTCAAAAAAGAATTCATTATCTTAAGTGCTGAGCCAATATAAATTGTGCAATTCCAGAGAAAATATACATGTGTTTTGTGTATGGGAAGAAGTTGAATGCCTCAGCAAGCAGCACTGTTCCTAATTCAACCCTCCCTCTCTGTCCCCAATTTATGGAGGGGCCCTGGATCCCAGATCAATATCTCAGTTTATTAATTCTAAACAGCATCCAGTAAATTACTCCTTTGGGTGCGCTGTGCATTGAGGGGGAAAAATCCCCCTCCAAAAATAATGTCACTTTAGCTGTCACATCATGTGAAGTAATCAATGGTTTCTCTTTCTCCTTTCAATTCCTCCCATGTTAATAGTCTTAAACATGAATTATAAAAAGAAGGTAATTTGGTATATTTACATTTCAGCTCCTTGTTGCTGCTATATGTGAGGAATAAGAGGCTGTGCTCATCAGAGAAAATCCCTTGACTAAGTACATTTTTAATATTTAGATTTATTTTATTTGGATTCAAGAGAGATAAAGGACAAGTAGACTTAGCCCTCTACACACCTGGGAAAACTCACAAAGCCTGTTTCTGATCATATGTACACAGCTTTTACACTGGCAAACCTCCCTTGAGGCTGCTTTAGTGTAAGTGATAGAGTCAGGCCCAAACACTGCACTATAATACCTATGGTATCTTTCTTCAATTTTTCTGTTTTAAAATAGAGATATTTGTTTCTGGGTTTTCTATCTGTGCTTCAAATAGACTGATACAGAACACTGAGTAAAGGTAAAAATATAGGGTTGAAAGCAATCCACCACAGCCACTGTTAAGATTTCATATGCTGACAGCAACATTCCTTACTTAATCTGAATGAACATTTTTAAAGGAAGATGTGGGGGCAGAAGGAAAATGTATGCATTTTGGAAGGTAGTAAATTATAATGAGGTAAAGGCAGGAGCAAGAAGATAATAGCAAGCAGTCATAACATGTGGACCATGCAAACAAACAATACTGGAGAAATCAAAACAAGATAACACAATGTGGGAAGCTTGGAAGCAACCATATGGATAGGCCAAGAGAAGGAAAATATCAGGTTGTTACAGAAAGTAGAGACAGAGGAGCAGGAAAGACTGAGTGTGTGTGAGTGAAAAAATAGATTTTTGGTATTTATCTGGAAAGCAGTGCAAAATAGGGGCACCAATTAGGGGGCAGAGAAGGGTGAATTTTGTACCAGGAGCTACTCACTCTAGCCCCAGACAGAGCACTGCAACACAGCTTGAGTGTGATGCCTAATGAATTTGCAAGCTGGGAGCAGCACAGTCTTTGTGGGTGAGGCAAGGTGTTTAAGATAACAAAAGTCTTGTCATTATCAGGCATTCCAGATAAAAGACAAGCAACAAAGAGTGGGAATAACTGATGAGAATGGAGGGAAGTTAATAATGGGCAACACAAGGGCTCATAAAATTCAGTGTTGATAAGTGCAAAGTTGTGACCATGGCAAAACATAATCCCAAATACAGCCGGTACCCGAGTTACGAACGGTCAATTTATGACCGTTTGTACTTACGACCAAACCTCCCATTAAGCATTCATAAGCCAGTCCCCAACTTACGAACGCGCAATCCAGGCTTCCAAACAGCACGGTTGCATTTAAATGAATGTGGTCCAACTTATGAACACTTCGAGTTACGACTAAGTGTTTGGTACGTAACTCGTTTGTAAGTCAGGGACTGGCTGTATGCTTCCATAACGATAGGGACTAAATTAGTTGAACCCAACAATAAAGAAATCTTGGGGTCTTTGTGGATAGCTATTTGAAAATATATGCTCCATGTCTAGTGGCAATCAAAAAAGCTAACAGAATATTGGGCCTATTAGGAAAGGGATAGATAATAAAACAGAAAATATTGTATTGTCTCTATACAAATCCCTGTGCACCCATATATTGAATACTGTGTGCAGCTTTGGTCATCCCATCTCAAAAGAGATATATAGTATTTGAGAAAGGTACAGAGAATTAGGGGTGTTGTACACGTTCCATATGAAGGGAGATGAAAAAGACTGGGACTTTTCTGTTTGAAAAAGATTAAGAAGTGGGACATGACAGAGGTTTATAAAATTATGACTAGTGTGGAAAAACTGAAAGAGAAATGTTATTTACTCCTTCACATAACAAGACATAGGGGGTCACCAAATTAAAATTAGTAGGCAGCAGATTTAAAAACAAACAAAAGAAAGTACTTCTTTACAGTCAACCTGTGGAACTCTTTCCTCAGGGATTGTTTTAAAGGTCAAGACTATAACAGGATTCAAAAAACAAAACAAACTTAGATACATTCATGGGAAGAGGTCCCATAATGGCTATTAGCTAGGATGACAAGTATCTGCCACCATGTTCTGCACGTCCTTCACCTCTGTTTTCCAGAATGGTGACAGGATGAATCACTCAATGATTGCCTGTTGTGTTCATTCCCTCTGAAGCATCTGGCATTGGCCACTGTCAGAAAACAGGATACTAGGCAAGACGGACCTTTGGTGGTTTAACCCAGTATGGCCATTCTGAGGTTCTTACATAGAACCCAGATTATCTGACTTTGCTGTAACCCACTAGACCAAGGATGGGGAATCTGAGGCCCAGGAGCCGGATGTGGTCCACAGCTTGTTTGGATCTGGCCCCTGAGGCTCAGGGCCCCTCCCCCCAAGCATTGGGGAACCTGTGCTGGTACTCCAGCCTCCCCAGCTGACCCACCATGGGGCTGGAACACCCAAAATCTACTAGCCTGTCCCCCCGAAGTTCTGCTGTGCAAGGGGAATGTGGGGAGCGTCCTTCTCCTTCTCAGTCAGGGGCCATGTCAGTCAAGCTTTTTTCTCTTCTCTTCTGTGTGGCCCCTCTCCGGTATTTGAGCTTTCTGTCCAGGAAACAAATTAAGAAAATACCGGACATATAAATGTCCGGTAATTTCTAATTAAGTTTTTATTATCATGAGTATTAGTACGTAGTTGCGTACTGCCTGGCTGGCAGACATGCTCATGCTGCGTGAGCGTGGTGACCCCTTCGCAGCCAGCCCTGCTTCCCACCAGCCGGTTCTCTCTCCCTCTCCCCCCGCTCCTGTCCTGGCCAGTAGTCCCATCCCTTCTCCCCCCGGATTAATTGTGTCCAGTATTTTTTTAAACCATCTGGTAACCCTACCCATGCATGCATATTATTCTTTGGACTGCTCTTGAGTAACCTACTGGTGACTATGCATTACAGATAACCTTCATAGAATCAGCTGTTGCAAACCTAGACAGGCCAAGTCGAAGCTGATGCATTAGATATTCCTGGTTCAACCCTTATTGCACTAGTCAAGATGGCAGCCATAGCTGTAACACTTGCACCATTTAAATTAATAATGAGCTAAATAATGAGACAGATTCTGTCAATGGACTTATTCCATGCTTCCAATGAGATAATGGAGACCAGAATCCGATGACTGAGATTTTATCTGAACTTGGCCCTTCTACATGACTGGATGACATGAGACTGTGCCCACTGATAATGATATGCTTATTAATCATTCCTTTCCAACAAGAATGACATCACTGAACATTTAAAAAACCCAGTAGCACCATAATGCACACTTAGTATTTGAATAATTTTTAACATAATTGTCATTCAGATGATGAGCTCAAGATCAGTGTTTATTTTCCAATCAGAATGGCCATAAATTGACTCTTTTATATACCTATATATTGAGAGGATCAACACCAGGCTGTTTCTGGTTGGGGAGGAAAGGAAGAGCGCAGCTTCAATTAAGTCAGTAAGCAGATCAACAAGCAGAGGGGGGAGACATGATGCTCATCACAATACTGAATATAATTTATCACTTAGCATTTTGCACATTACTTCTGATTTTTCTGTTTCATTAGTACTAATAAGATATTTACCCTACTGCAAAATGCAACTACAGCTTTAAAAAGCAGGTAAGTTTTCATCTGTTTATTGTTATTACAGGAAAGTATAAGGAAACAAAAGAACCATATTCTTATCAGAAAAGTACAGGTAGGAGGCCTGATTTTTTACATTGGGGGTGAATCAGGAATATCTTTATTGCAGTGCAATCGACAAGTAGTATGCAAGAAGAATCACACTCTAGCATTTTAAAATGCAGGAATCCAACTTATGCTGCCTCTATAATACATAATCCATTATTTTCTGCAATGCTGAGATTCTGTACAAGAACCAGACCTGTCAAACCACTGTCCATAAACCCCAGTACAGTAGTAGCAACTTGTTGCTATACAGTACACCCTCTTTTCTTCCTGTCTGACCTAATATCTGATATCTAAAAGGGTGTCATAAGGAGGAGGGAGAAAACTTGTTCATCTTGGCTTCTGAGGATAGAACAAGAAGCAATGGGCTTAAACTGCAGCAAGGGAGGTTCAGGTTGGACATTAGGAAAAAGTTCTTAACTGTCAGGGTAGTCAGACACTAGAATAAATTGCCCAGGGAAGTTGTGGAATCTCTATCTCTGGAGATATTTAAGAGTAGGTTAGATAAATGTCTATCAGGGATGGTTTAGACAGTATTTGGTCCTGCCATGAGGGCAGGGGACTGGACTCGATGACCTCTCATGGTCCCTTCCAGTCCTAGTATTCTATGATTCTAATAGAATAGGCAAAGTTGCTAATCTGCATTCCTCTGCAACCATATTGTTCTGTGGTTTGTATAGATCTGAGAGTGCCTAACGTGAAGTGCTGCTTGTGCTTTACAGTACTTTAACCAAACAATAATGGAGATAAATATTTGGGAACAAATAAAAAGGTGCTTAGGGTTATCAGAATGAACTTGGTATAAAGGCCTGTCTGTTAGGTCAAGAACAGACTGACTTGAAGTCATAAAACACTACGTCCAGGGATGAAATCCCAGCCCTATTGAAGTTAATGGGATTTTATTTATTGATGTCATTGGAGCCAGCAGGGGCAGATGAGAGTTTTGTGGGGCCCAGGGCAGCACAATTTCGCGCATGCACCACGGCCACAGCTGACAGGTAGTAGCGCGTGCGCAGGGCCTACTGAAGCGCGGGGCCCAGGGCAGCCGCCCTGCTCTGCTCGCCCTGCTCTATATCTGCCACATTTCACAGCAAGTGAATGTCCACTATCTTAACATGTTATAGGACCCTCTCGTTGGAATCCACAGTAAAACTCCAACTGACACAGACACGAGCCCTAATTACACAATGTTGTGAATCCCTATTGTACAGTCCATCCTATCTAGGCAATAAGAAATTACAGAGCTAGATAACACTTTAGGAATCAAATGTCCTGACATACATATGTTAAGAAGGAGCTGCCTAATAAGGTCATGGCACTAGATTTTGATTTAAAGAGGAAAGACAATGGCTGCACCACCAGTCTCCAACACCAACACAATTAAGTCATTGAATTATCTTCCATTGCTCAGTCATAAGAAGAAATCCAATAGCAGTGATTAAGGATTACTGTTGAGCAGGTACCTTATGCCTACACACTAGTATGCAGTGTATTCTGAGTCACTGCTGTTGTCTGTGTTTGCTATAAACAGAGGAGAAAAATCTAGAGAAGAGCCTTTGGGAAAAATAAAAATAAAAAATAAAAGTGTACTATACTGTATCAGTCTGAATTGTAAACAGAATGCAAGAGGAATCTTTCCTACAATCTGAAAATAGAAAAGACAGATTTGACATTGGACCTGAAGGCATTATTCAGGAACACCATATAAAAACAAAATTAATTACTGTAAGCTTCCACGGTGAAAAGACAGGAGTATTTCAAAGACCAAGAACATAGGTTGGGGAATCTTAAGTCATAGAGGCAACAGGAAGCAAGCAATATATAAGAATCTAGAGTGAAAGATTTGAGTTACTAAGAAAGAAATGTAAGTATATAAAACAAAATCTAAAGAGCAGTCCAAATGAAGGGGACATTATAGGACAGCAAAGGGTATTAGGGGAAGAGGAAATTGTATAAAGAAAATGGTAGAAGAATGTTAGAAAAGAGCACAAATGTTCTTTCTGCAGTTGAATTCTGGAGAATTGTGGAAAATCAAATGCATTCACTTACTTCTCTGTGGGCTGCATAATAGAAAACACTGAGGCTACGTCTAGACTGGCATGATTTTCCGAAAATGCTTTTAACG
>CM057847.1:25602992-25650682 GCA_030068395.1 Apalone spinifera | reverse complement strand
AGCAGCAAATTTCACGGGGGGGGGAGGGGAAAGGAGCACTATTGAGATTTTCAAATGTGTTGCAAATAATCACAAACTCAAAACAAGAGCATCACTGATGACTAAGTGGACTAGAAGGCCATTCCGTCAACCTTAGCTCATGCAAGCAACACTTACTCAAATGATCAATCCAAAGCAAATAGGACCATTTACTTGATGGAGGGCTGCTGATATGAATAAGGCCAAGAGGATTCACACCCTCCACCTGTACAGCAGTCCTGTACAAGAGGAAATTCTGCACTTGCTTATTTTATATTTTATTGTTTTAAATGTTCTGTATTACTTCAAGTAAAAAGAATATACATTTATTCAGATTCCGCTAATCCACTGAATTCTTCCAAATAGTCTGGGGGACAGAACATTTCTAATACAGAGCTTCTCACAAACCATGCCCCCCAAATACCTCATTAAAAAACTTTCAAGACACGATACATAAAAAGAATGTATAGTGAAACTATAGCTTGAGAACTTGTAACACATTTTAGAAAGCAATGCTGAAAATGTAGTGAACTTCAGTTTAGTTTTTAACAGTTTTTTTAACTGAGGAAGCACTTCAAATACCAAGCCTGTGCAAATTCCACAGCAGAGAGATATAAAATGGAAGTCTCTAGCATCATACAAGAACAAAACAAACAACAGAAGAGCGATAGCAGGCATAGCTTTCTTAATCTTAAAGCTATTACAGGAGAACAAAGAGTGAAATGACTGGAAATGCAAGGACAGCTAAAGTAATGGGGAGTATTAAATATCACAAGGAAAAAAAATAAAACTGTTTGTTAAAAGCTTCAGGTACACAATAAAATGACTTTGAAGTGAATGCAATATGCCAAATTCAATCCTAGGCAAAGGTAGAGTCATTTTCATTGGACCCAATAGGAGTGGCCCTTTACTAAGAGCAAATATGGTCAATATATCATCTGATTTTGGTCCTAAAAGGAGTTCAGCAGCAAGATTTCATTAAGAAAATATTGTGCTCCAATGGAGATGGGAAGAAATAATTCCTAGGATAATATTCATACATGTGTAGAACAGTATGCACCTTTAAAGTCCTCAAAATAGGGAATCAGGGAGCAAAGTACGTTCCAGGAGGTACCGCGTACCCTCGATACACATTGAAAAACACTGACATTTTGAGAACTTAGGTGCTGCATAAGCCTGTATTTGCATTCTGCATGTTGAATTTTATCATCACTTGCAAGGCGGTAGGCACTGTAAAGATCCATGGACTTGAATGAGCACTAAGGGTGATCTGCATCTCCTGGAACTTATTTATCACCTTGCATGATGAATCTGCAAACTCGTCATTCATAAATTTTCATAGTTGGATTCTATAGCAGCTCTTCCAGGTCCTGGTACAATGAGGCCCAGGAGCCCATGGAATAGCCATTTCAGTGAGTCTATGCTGTTTTCACCATGTCAATTACTTAGATTTCAGTCAGACACTTACTTAGTATTGACTATGACTAACATATTCATCTGCTTTTGTTAAACACAAATCTTGAAAAAATGTCATTCACTAAGAGTATTGCACATCATTTTCAAATAACCATACATAGCAGCTGTTTCAGAACAGCACTATAAAAAGAGTTTGAGCACTTCTTATTTGTATCACATAATGATGCATGCTTACATAACAAAAGCAAGAGAGGCTGCCTCTAAAATTGTCCCATACATAGATTTGTTTTGTTATACAAGGTTTATGCAACATGTCACACAAAGATACACAGTCCAAGTGGCTTAAAGCGCCTGTTACTACCATGAATAATTAATCAAATTCATAGTTACATTTTAGAGATTATCTTTCAAAAGCTCACATTACTAAGGTTTGTGAACTCCTTGCTCACACTAGCAAGCTGTTATTCATACAAGCAGCCCCATTGTGATAAAATTGAAGTACAATTGTAAGTGCACTATAGCAAATTGAAATCAGAATTTTGATTTTCTCTATATTTTTATAGTTCTAAAACAAATACATCAGAACAATTTATTTGGCCAGTCTCAGAATACAACACCCTCCCTCCTGGGAAGGTTAAATAAAAGATATATTTCAAATGATTTTCAGTCACATCCATTTAACAATCTGCCATTTAAAATCAATATTCTGCAGTGATTAGTCTACAAGGTGACTTTTGCTAATTGACTAATTGCTTTTGCTATGTGGAAAATCCCTAAAAAAATAAATATACTACAAATGAATTACCAGTAACTGTGTATAGCAGGAAGTCAATTTCTACTATAACCTATGTAGCAAGCCAAGTGCATAAACTGGGCTGGGCACTGCAGTCAGTGTATGTAGAGTTTTTGAGCACTGGGCAGGAAGTTTAGAAACCAAAATACAGGTGGTAAAATTCTGTTCCAGTTTGTCCAATATGGATTAAATTTACAGCATTACAGAGTTCCTACAACACTCTCTGAATCATTAAAGAACAATTAGACTGTAAGCCAGCAATGGACAACCTGGGCTAGTGAGTGTGCTACGTGAGTGGCCCTCCTTCATCTCAGTAGTCTGCAAAATTGCCATAACCAAGATAGTCTCTGGGGATAAGGTAGTTTTGCTAACTGTACATGTGTACCTAGAATTTGTAGTGTGTGCTGATTGATCCATAACAGCACTCTGACAGGATGCAGAGGGAACACATGCCCTCACAGTCAATGTTGTGTGCAAGCAGTAAGCGCCTCACTTCATGTGCCTTTGTTTTACATGCATGTCATTTTAGTAATACATGTAAGGGGACTGTTAGCCCCTTACTAAAACTCTGTGGGAGTTTTTGGTTTGCCAGCTCCCAGTCTCAAAAGGGGAAGGGTCCATGAGACTGGCAGACCCCAGAGACAATGGAAAGCAGCCAACACTCCAGCTCCGCCTGATTGACAGGTTGGACAGGCCAGTGAGGAAAATAAGCGGCCAGGCCCCATCCTCCGTGTGAGCTGGGATTTTTCTGGATCTCTGAGAGCAAGAAGAGAGAGCTAAGAGGAGCAAGCTGTTTGGAGAGGCAGTCCTGAAGTAGCAGAGCCAGGCACACACAGCCCAAGGAGTGCAAGCTGTGTGGAGAGGCAGTCCTGCAGCAACAGAGGCAGGCACACACAGCCCAAGGAGCGCAGGCCCTGTATTGAGCAGCAGATTGGCAGTGAACAGAGAGCCAAAAGGGACAGAGAAATAGTACAAGGAGCTGGAGACTGGCAAAGCAGCACAGCCTGCAGCTAGGTGTGGTGAGCAGCTGGGACCAGCAAAGTGGGGGGAGAGGCTCTGGGCAGGGAGACACCACCAGCCAAGAGGCCCTGCAGGCCAGACTGGGAGAGGGGTCCTGCCACCTAGAATCTGAGGCCTCGTGGTCACTGCCAGAGCAAGCGTGTCCAGCCTGCAGCCCCCCTGAAGCACAGCCAGGATCTATAAGGGACCTTTAAGGAACAGACTGTGAACTGTCCTTACACTCTGCAGACTGCTGTTTTGATGTCCCCAAGCTACAGAGCAGGACTGTGTGTGTTCTCATTTAACCATTCTCATTTTTTTCTGATTTTCTCTTTAATCAGTTGATGTTTAATAAATTGTATTTGCGTTGAACTTTATGAAATGATCACCGGCCAAGAAAGCATGCAGTGTGAAGAGAGTACTCTGGAGTGGGGACACCCTATTCCCTGCCCCAAGTAACTGCAAGGTTGGGGATTAAGCCCCAGGAAACCTGGGCCCAGCCTTGTTGGGGTTTCGAGGACTCTGCTGCTCAGGAGAGTGGAAGGGGAGCCCTCAGGATCAGGGAGGCTGTGGGGTAAAGGAAATGGGAGCAGGGACTGAGATCCATTTCGCTGGTCCATTTCACCAGGGTAGTATAGAAGCCAGGAAAGTTCCCCACAATAGCGGGACCATTCCCCCGCTTACATACAGTTGGAAAAAAAACCCTATGTGGATGGAAACCAGCAGAACCTGGCAATCCTGTGTGTGGCCAATTGAAAACAAAAAAATCTCACAGGCCACACACAGAACCCCGATGGACTGCACACAGCCTTTGGGCTACAGGTTATCCACCTCTTTGTTTTCTATGTTTGTATGGTGCCTAGTACAATGGAGTCCTGGCCTATCACTGAGCCTCTTTGTTACTAGAGCAATACAAAAAAAAAAATCATCATTTATGTCTCTCCGTGGTATCTGGAGACTTTTGAGAGGCCTTGTTACTGGGGAGAATTTTACTCATGCATATTGAGTTGATCTATTCACTCTGTGCCCCAGCTTTTCTCACAGTATCTCAGGGGGGGTAAAAGGCATGGAGTGGAGAATAGATGGGCTATAGATAGGGCTTCTTGCTGTTCATCTTGAAGAAAATCTCAGGTGCATAGTGGCCATTTTGATGAAAATGAGTATCCTAGGCAGTCCACAATAGTACTTGAAGATATGCACATGAGTAGTCAGCAGCAAGCAGCATAGGAAGAAGGGATTCTGCTCTCTCAGGTGTATCTCACTTCCTTGTGCAAATGCACATCTCCCCACTGCTTTTGCATGGGACACAATCCAAAGCTAAGTATTAACAGAAAAACTGACTGAAAAGCATACACCCCATTAGCTCGATCAGAGAATGTAAAGGCTCCTAAGGAGCTGTTGTGGTCTAACAAGTCAATGAACTCTGCACTAAGAAGGATTTACATGAATAGACTGTAATAAACTCTGAAAAGCTGTTACACTCTATGAAATCACAAATTCACATTTCCTAAGAGACTGAAGCAGCTGTTTGGAGTATCTATTGTTGTTCAAGTGTATGATTGTTATTAAAAGCAATGTAGGCAATAAAATATTACACTGATCAATGAATTATAAAAATATTATGTCTAACTAAATGTTCTATGTATTCTATATTATGCATAATTAAATTCACAAGTATAGTTATCTGCTCTTAAAAAAAATCAGAACAAGTAAATACATTCACAGTATCATGGAAGATTTTTTTTTTCAATTAAAATGTTTAAATTCTAACTTAAGTGTACTATTGCAGGTCAAGAAATTGCAAGTTTAAGATGTGTTTTGTTGTCAGTTCAAATCATAGTAAAGAGCAAGTATCTGAGGGTGATGGTTCATATTACTTGTTGACAGACCCTTTCCATCTTCAGCCGCTACAAACTTTTCAGCTCATATAACCATGGGCAGCAGGCAAACCCCTGCTTTGGGGGGAGGGCAACGGGATTGGCCTACACCTTCTGCCCAAGACCCCACTGCTACAAGCTGAAGTGGTGCCCGCAATGCTGCTGCCCCCCGTTCCCTGTGAAAAGCCCTGAGGGGTCCCCCAAATGGGATGAACCCTGTACAGCCTGGCCCAGGCACGTGGGCTGAGCCACCCCTCTTGTAACAATGAGTGTCCATCTCCCTGGCCCCTGAGCACTAGGCCAACGCCACTGCCTGGCTGAGTCAGTAGCCTCCCCAAACGCTGTGACGGCCCCAACACTGGGCCCAGCTAGCAGACTCTGCAAGCATCAGCTCCTTCCATCCTGAAGGCCCTGCCCTACTGAGCTGCAGGCCCCAGTAACAAATCCATTGGCTTTCCACATCACTCCTCAATCCCCTGTCCTCAGGAGGAGGGACACAGTGACCTTTGGAGACCTTTGAGGGTGGGATATGGTGTGGAGGAGCCAGTGGTGTTCTTGGTGAAGGAGAGGAACTGTGGCCCATTGTCTGGCGGTGAGTTGGTGGTAGCACCAGAGAAGGCAAAGCCTTCCCTGGCCTATTATGCCCACCCCCCATGCATATAGAAATGTTCTAAGAGAAAAATTCTTCTCTTGGTTACAACTACTTCAATTCCACTGACTTTAAGTGGATGCAGTTCAGCAGGATTAGCTCCTGATGGGCAACACCACTTTTATTTACCTGCACATCTGGAGGTATGGCCACTTGCAGCTCCTGTTGGCTACAGATTGCCATTCCTAGCCCATGGGAGCTGCAGGAAGTGGCGTGGACCAGAATACTAAATTACTTCCCATAGCTTCCATGGGCAGTAAAGAGCCATCCGTGGTCAACAGGAGCTGCAAGAAGCTGTACATGCAGTTGCACAAGTAAATAAAGCACCAGTGACCCACCTGGAGCTAACCCTGGCTAACAATGAGTTGCTCATTGCCCATCCCAACTTAGATCACACATAAACCCTAAAAAGACTTTTTAAGAAATTGTCATGTAGCACCTTGGAAATTAACCAAAATATAAATAGATAGTATCATGAGCTTTTTGTGGGCACAACCCACTTCTTCAGATAACAAATATGGAATAAAAGGCAAAGAGATTGAATTATAAGGCAGAAAAGAGGAGAGAGAGGGAGGAGGGAAAAAAACTGTTGATTAGTGTCTGTGCTAAATGAGGCTAACATGGTGGGCTGTATATGCCCAATACTTAGCTTTTGATGACATTTGAGTGCTGAATGTAATGGCCCATCCAGTTAATATCTTTGTTCAAATTTGCATATGAAGGTCAGTTTGGCAGTTTCTCTCTCTAGTTGGTTCCTGAGATAGCTTTTAAGAGAATAGCTACCTTTAAATCCATTAGTGAGTGCCCAGGTAAGTTAAAATGTTCCCCAACAGGTTTCTGTGTGTTACCATTTTGAATATCTGATTTGTGTCCATTAATTCTTTGTCATAGAAACAGTCCAGTTTGGCCAATATACATGGCCGAGGGACAGTGCTGGCACTTGATGATTAGTTGATGTGCAGTTCTACAAGCCTCTGATGTGGTGGCTTATGTGGTTAGGTCCTGTGATGATGTCGCTTGTGTAGATGTGTGGACAGAGTTTGCAATGAGGTTTATTGCAGGGATGGGTTCCTGGGTGAGTATGATGGAGGTGGGTGTTGAAAAGGATTTGCTTCAGTTTAGGGGGTTGTCTGTAGGCTAGGACTGGCCTGTCTCCCAAGGCCTGTGAAAGTGAGGGATTGTTTTCCAGGATAGGTTGTAAATAATAGGCTGGTGGGGTTTAAGGTGGGGGCTGCAGGTGATGACTAGTGGTGTTCTCATATGTTGTTTGTTGGGCCTATCTTGAAGAAGCTGATGTCTGGGTAGTTGTCTGGCTCTGTCAATCTGTAATCTGTTTTTTCACTTTCCCAGGTGGGTATTTAAGTTTAAGAATGCCTGAGAGAGATTCTGTAGGTGTTTGTCTCTGTCTGTGGGATTGGAGCAAATCCACTTGTATTTTAGGGCCTAGCTGAATACAGTTGATCAGATAATGGGTCCTGGATGGAAGTTAGAGGCATGTAGGCAAGTATAATGGTCAGTAGGTTTCCTGTATAAGGTGGTAGCAATGTGGCCATCATTTAATTGTACTGTAGTGTCAAGGAGGTGGATCTTTTGTGTGGACTGGTGTAGGCTAAGGTTGATGGTGGGAAGCAAGTTGTTGAAATCCTGTGGGCCCGTATGATGAAGAGGTTGTCAATGTAGCGTAAGTATACTAAAGGTGCTAGAGGGCAAGAGCTGAGGAAACTTTTAAGGTCAGCCATAAAGATGTTAGCATCTTGTGGAGCTATGTGGGTGCCCATAAGTGTGCTGCTGACTTGAAGATATAAATTGTCCCCAAATTGGAAATAGTTGTGTGTGAGAACAAAATCACAAAGCTCAGTCACCAGAGATTCAGTGGCATCATCAAGGACAATGTTCCTGACAGCCAGGAACTCCATCAGTGTGTGGGATTTTGGAGTAAAGAGCTTCTACATCCATAGTGGCCAGGGTGGTGTTTTCAGGAAGATTACTGATGTTCTGTAGTTTCCTCAAGAAGTCAGTAGACTCTTGAAGATCACTAGGACTGTTGGCAGCATAGCGTCTGAGAAGAGAGTCAACATAACCGGATAATCCTGCTGTAAGTGCGCCAAGGCCTGAGATGATGGGATATCTGGGATTTTAAGGTTTGTGGATCTTGGATAGCAGATAACAAAACTCCCAATCAGGGATTTTGGGATGTGTTAATATAGATTTGGTCCCAAATAGTAGCAGGGAGTTTCATGAACAGATGGTGTAGGGTTGTTTTTTTTTAAAATTATTGTTATTCTTTAATGGGATCAGAGGAAAGGAGACTGTAGAACCTGGTGTTGGTGAGTTGTCTGGCAGCCTCCTGTTCACCCTAGTTTGTGATATACGCCTTAATGCAGGCTCTCCAGACAGTAATTAATGTCACCCAAAATGAATTTAGGATGAAATAGGTATACTGGGCCAAATCCTGACTTACACTGTGCAATGTCATTAATCTAAATGAAGTCGAATGGGATGGGCAAAATTTTGACATTTACACTTCCTATTCTTTGTTGATGTGGATTAGAAATAGTTAGGTCAGGACAGCATTTTACTATGCCTCAAGGAGGTATTTTGTCATCTGTGTCACAACAGTAACAGGAAATGGAAAATAAATGTTACCATTATTATTGTCAAGTACAACAGCCCATTAATGTGATTTTTTTTCTAGTTCAACCTTTGGCAATGTAGGCTTCCGACTCCTACAATGTTCATCTTCAATTTTTTTTTTGTAGAAGTTATTGCAAACTCTCTGTGACCTAGATATTCCTCCACAAGACTTTTCTCTCTGTACAATACTGATGTGCATTTTAACAGTCCTGTTTGTATTGCCAAATATAATTTCAATAAACTTAAAAACAACAAAATGGTCTGGTAGCACTTTATAGACTAACAAAACATGTAGATGTCATCATCTACATGTTTTGTTAGTCTATAAAGTGCTACTAGACCATTTGTTGTTTTTTAAGTTTAGCCTGTACAGACTAACTAAGCTACCCAGTATAATTTCAATGGTACATGCCTAAAATGGTAGAGGAGGGATAGCTCAGTGGTTTGAGCATTGACCTGCTTAAACCCATGGTTGTGAGCTCAATCCTTGAGAAAGCCATTTAGGGATCAAAGGCAAATCCTTGGTCCTCCTATGAATGCAGGCAATTGGACTCAATGACCTTGCAAGGTCCCTTCCAGTTCTATGAGATGGTATATTTCCATATATTATTATTTTTCCAGTCAATCATATGGTCTCTGACAAGAGGGAGATTTTATCTTTTAGTTTATCCATCTACACTATTTTATGTAGTTTTAGCCCAACAGCTGGTTGTCTGCAGAACATCAGAACATAAGCTTTTTTTTTTTTTTAATTTAACATTAGTATATGGGATGACACAGACTCCAATCCCTTGCCATGTGCATTTTTGTACTGAGTTGTGAAACACTTATTCAACAATTCAAATGGTTCAAATGGAAAAGATTTTTAATTATAGTGAATGGTATTACAATAATGGGCTGGGTCAATCTCTAGGTAGATGGAGTTTCACTTATATCACCCTTGAACAGACACCAATGAAACTGCAGAATTGTGAAGCACTAATCCAGGAGATCAAGAAGCTGTTGCTATTTTCTCAGGTGTAGCTGGCATAGCACTCACAAAAAAATACCAGGACAAGGTGAAATAGATTGAAGAAAGAAATCTCATTCCAGATAAGTTAGAAGGAGGAAGAGATGAGAATATATCCAACTCCAAAAGGACTCCCTGTGTGCCCACATGCATTACTTCCCATGCCTCTGAGAGCTAAGGCTGTTATCTCATAAATATCACCACTATTTCTGGTTTATAAAAGAGAAACATCAGAAATTATGCCTGGCATGAGAACATTAGATGGATAGAAAGCTGGCTAGATTGTCAGGCCCAACGGGTAGTGATCAACGGCTCGATGTCAGGTTGGCAGTCGGTTTCAAGTGGAGTGCCCCAAGGATCGGTTCTAGGGCCAGTTTTGTTCAACATCTGTATTAATGACCTGGATGAGGGGGATGGATTGCACCCTCAGCAAGTTTGTGGATGACACTAAGCTAGGGGGAGAGGTAGATATATTGGAGGGCAGGGTTAGGGTCCAGAGTGACCTAGACAGATTAGAGGATTGAGCCAAAACAAATCTGATGAGGTTCAACGAGGACAAGTGTGGAGTCCTGCACTTGGGACGGAAGAAGCCCAAGCACAGTTATAGACTGAGGACTGACTGACTAAGTGTCAGTTCAGTAGAAAAGGACCCGTGGATTACAGTGGATGAGAAGCTGGATATGCGTCAACAGTGTGCCCTTGTCTCCAAGAATGTTAATGGCACATTAGGGTACATTAGAAGGACCATTGCAAGCAGATCTAGAGAAGTGATTATTTCCCTTCATTCGGCACTGGTGAGGCCACATCTGGAATACTGCATCCAATTCTGGGTCCCCCACTACAGAAAACATGTGGACTCATTGGAGAGGGTTCAGCGGAGGGCAACCAAAATGATTTGGGGGCAGAAGCACATGACCCACAAGGAGAGGCTGAGGGATTTGGGCTTATTTATTCTGCAGAAGAGAAGAGTGAGGGGGGATTTGATAGCAGCCTTCAACTTCCTGAAGGGAGGTTCTAAAAAGGATGGAGAGAGGCTGTTCTCAGTAGTGACAGACGGCAGAATAAGAAGCAATGGTCTCAAGTTACAGTGGGGAAGTCTAGGTTGGATATTAGGAAGAACTATTTCACTAGGAGGGTGGTGAAGTACTGGAATGGGTTACCCAGGAAGGTGGTGGAATCTTCATCTCTAGAGGTTTTTAAGTCCTGGCTTGAGAAAGCCTTGGCTAGGATGATTTAGTTGGGATTGGTCCTGCTTTGGGTAGGGGGCAGGACTCGACCTCTTGAGGTCTCTTCCATCCCTATGAGTCTATGATTCTATGAACAGACCTCGGAAATTTTGTTTGTTTGATTTTGCTCCTGGATAGGCTGTATTGAGTTTATACGTTCATCTAAAACCTTAAGTGCTTGATCAACTTCCCAAGAAATATTGGCCAGTATAGCATAGTGACAGTAGCTTGAACAGAATGTTCTTTCAGACCATGATTTAAAGCAAACATTCTGCAGGCTATCATTAGCATGATCAGGAATTTAGCTGACAACCTAGGGGTGTTATACAAATATTGCATTTAGAAAGGTAAAGATCTTTCATGGAAACCTGAGGTAAGTCTTATGTAGAGGAAATAGATGTTCTGTAATACATTTGAATAAGGCTCTGGCCGCATAGCAGATCTAATCTGACTCCCACTGAAGTCAATGGAAATAAACCTGTTGATGTTAATGGGAGTTGGACTCTCACAAAGTGAATTGACAGATAATGCTAATTATCTGTAGAAAACCTCATAAAATCTCCTCCTGGATACAGCCCTCATTTAAAAAGTCTGACTTACTTAGTTTTATATGGGTTGAAAATAAAGGGGAAATATTAGGCAGTACAGAAAGTTAAAAGCTAGAGGCAGACATATTTTTTCAGACCATATTATTGTAAGCATGACCATTTAGGGACACATTCTTTCGGGGCACAGAGTGTGGGAACAGGTTTAGCAAGACTAATGGAAAAGCAAGATTCTATCTATTGGATTTTTCTGTTAGTTGTCAGCAGTTTCTTGGGCTTAAAGAGAATAGTAAAAGCATTATCTAGTGTGATTCATGAAGGCCCTAGCCAGCAATGAAAAGACATTGGGAGTAGGAGAGTGGGTGGCTGGAGGTTGCTCCTTGTTACCTATGGAGAAGCCTAAGGTCTGAATTACCTTGGAGGCCACCACACAATGCCAGCCAATAAAACATGGAGATACCCCAGTCGGGCCACGTTGCACAGCTTCTCTGGAACTATTGGTTTTTATCCAGTATTTCAGTCATTTTACTGTATATAGTTGTTCTAAGGTTCCTATTAATTTCTTGACTATTCAGAGTTGACAACTTTTGTAACCTTCTTCCAAAACTCAAGATCATACACTAGGCAGTCACACAGATTGCTCTATTAGAGGTCTGCTTATGCTGAGTCTTTATTCTCCTCTTTGGTTGTCTTCCATCCACAATCACTGCAGGTGACACGCTCGTGTTATAGCCCTCCAGACTCCACTACGTAATCTCCCTTAGCCCATATTCAGTTGCAACCACCTGCATTAGATCACTTACAAGTTCATTTTGTTTTCTATCACAGTGTCCACACATCTGACAATCTCAACATTTTCATTTCTATGGCAGGGAGCATATGAACGCCCACATGGCGGAACCAAAAATGATCATGGAGTACTTTGCTTTTGCCTTTGTGGAATTTCATCCAGTTTACCTCAGACCATTTCTCCAGTTTGTCTAGAAAATTTTGAAATATAATCCTATCCTCCAAAGCACTTGCAATCCCTCTCATTTTGGTATTATCAGCAACCTTTATAAGAGTACTCTCTATGCTATAAGCAAAATCATTGATGAAGATAGTGAACAGAACTGGTTCCAAAACTGATCCCTGAAGAACCCCACTTGATATGCCCTTCCAGCGTGAGTGTGAACCATTGATAAACAATCACTGGAAATGGTTATCAAACCTGTTATGCATCCATTGTATAGTAGCCCCATCTAGGTTATATTTCCCACAGTACAGTAGCCTTGTCTATGTTGAATGTTGTTTATTAATGAGAAGGTCATGCGAGATTTTATGAAATGCTTTACTAAAGTCTAGGTGTGCCACATCTATCACGTCCCCCAATCCATAAGATTTGTTATCAAGACTTTTTAATTTTGCCCCTGTATACTTTTGTTATTGCTCTGTATTCATTGTTTGTAACTTAATGGAGTTTCCACTTTTTGTAGGATTCTCTTTTGATTTTTTGATCATTCACGATCTCCTGGTTAAGTCAGGGAGGTCTCTTGCCTTACTTCCTATCATTCCTGTCTGGTGGAATAGTTTGCTCTTGGGCCCTTAATAATATCTCTTTGAAAAATTGCCAACTTTCTTCAATTATTTTTCTCTTTAGAAAGAAAAACACAGGACCCTCACCTGCCAACTCCCTGAGTTTGGTACAGTAAATTATTTACTTATTCCCACAATATAAGAACTAGGGGGTCACCAAATGAAATTAATAGGCAGCAGGCTTAAAACAAACAAAAGGAAGTTTTTTCTTCACTCAGCGCAGTCAACCTGTGGAAGTCCTTGCCAGAGGATGCAGTGAAGGCTAGAACTTTAACAGGGTTAAAAAAAGAGCTAGATAGAGTCATGGAGGTTAGGTCCATCAATGGCTATTAGCCAGGAGGGGTAGGAATGGTGGCCCTAGCCTCTGTTTCTCTGGAGGTGGGTGACATGGGAGGGATCACATGAGGATTACCTATTGTGATCCCTCCCTTTGGGGCATCTGGTATTGGCCACTGTCAGCAGACAGGATACTGGGCTAGATGGACCTTTGGTCTGACCCAATATGGCCGTTCTTACGTTCTTAGTCTGCATTCTTGAAATCCACTGTCTTTATTTTGCTGTTCTGCCTTCTACTATTCCTGTATGAGGAAATCAAAAAGTCCAACTCCCACATACAGGTGTGTGGAAAAATGACTATATATGTATAGAAATGATTTCTCAGTGATCAGAATCCTATGTGAAAATGTTGCAATGTATTAGCTGAAGAAAAATAAATAACCACTATCTGGTGATAAATTACAGATTATAGAGCTCCAGATTTTTGTTCTGCACACGCTTTGGGAGTTGAAACACGAGCTCCCCAAAGAGTGTATATAAGCAAACTGCTTCTGAAATCCCAGGATTCTTCTCAATTATGTTATAATCACAATCACACGGTAGTTTATTACAGGTCTTCTACCATAAGCACACACCAGTCTGGATACCTCAAATAATCCCATCCTTGTTCCCTTCCCAGGCACCTGTAGTCTCCTCCTATCTGTGGCATAGAATTTGGGACAGAAGGTCAGACAATCTTGAGCCGTGCAACTCCAAACCAATCAATAACAGGATTAGCAATAAGCTTCATATTTGATTATACCATGCTGTATTACATATTTCAGTTGGAACACTTGGATCACCATCCAAAATGATGGCAGAAAGAGAAGGCATTGTTTATATAGTAAATGCTATAGATAAAAAAAGTGTTATGAACTGATGCATACAGAGGCAATATACATATTTCAATATAACTTGGAGCTAGAAAACCTATAACATAAACCCAGGGTGGGCAAATATCAGCCCGCAGGCTGGATCCAATCCTCCAGGATTAGATCCAGCCCCACAGCTGTACTTATATGCACAGCCACAAGTATTGGGGATCAAAGCTTCTGTTGGCCACAGATCACCGTTCCCTTTTCTGCTGCTCCTATTGGTTGGGAATGGTGATCCGTGGCCAACAGGAGCTGTGATCACTGGTACCTGCAGCTGTGCAGAACATAAGAACAGCCATACTGGGTCAGACCAAAGGTTCATCAAGCGCAGTATCCTATCTGCCAATACCAGATGCCCCCGAGGGAGGGATCACAATAGGTAATCCCTCCCCTGTCACCCACTTCCAGAGAAACAGAGGCTAGGGACACCATTCCTACCTATCCTGGCTAATAGCCATTGATGGACCTAACCTCCATGAATCTATCTAGCTCTTTTTTGAACCCTGTTAAAGTTCTAGCCTTCACCGCATCCTCTGGCAAGGAGTTCCACAGGTTGACTGTGTGCTGAATGAAGAAAAATATAGGGGTGGTGGCCTCCCAGGACTAACCCTGGCGAACCACCATTGTGTTGTTGCCCACCCCTCCCATGAACACTGGTGCTAGAACAGTTTTTGGAGTGGAAGCTGAGCTGCACATCCCCCTACTCATGTCCATGCTCCTAAACTCCCCCTAGAGCTGAAGCTGACAGTCAGGACCCCAAATATGAGGCTGGCAGCTAGGACTCCAGGCCTGGGTGGGACTCCTTATGCGGGACCTACTGGGGGCTGACAGTGGAAGTTCCAGGCACCAGTGGGCCCAGCAGCCAGGACCTTGGGAGGTAGGGTCATGTGCCCAAACACCCATCTGTCCGCACCCCTGCTTCTTGTGCATATGGCTATAAACATAGATTCATCAATGGAGACACATAATGAACTGAAGGTTCTCAGAAACAAACCAGGCTACAGACTTGAAAGGAACAGTTCTAGTCAATGCTTATACTTTTCCATTGTTGTTTTGCATTTCTATTGTGATAGCACCTAATATAAACAAATTGGGCCTCTTTGTGCTACATGCTGTAAAATCATAAAATAAAATAAATGAAATTAAGTGTCAAATGGGGGAGGAAGGAGGATGTCAAAATGTTTGCATTGTTACTTATCCACATTCATACTCTGATTTCACTGACAGTTGCACTCAGACACATGGGAATAGAATTTGGGTCAGGATTTATGGCTCAGTGTTTTGTCTTGTTTTAATCCCATCTCAATCTTTTTTAAAACATAATAATAAAATAATAATAATAATAATAAGCCTTTCCTATAGATAAGTGAATTTAATCGTTTATGCCTAGTTCCACAAACATTGTAGATTTACAGACAAGAAGTACAAGTATTTCATGGTTTTATAGCATACTTAAAAGCACGGAACCGGATCCTCAACTGCTATAAATCAGTGTAATTCCAGTGAGTTAGGACACTTTATACCATCTGAGGATGCATCCCATTTATTTTAGCTAATTTTAAATGTAGACAAGTGCAAACTAGAAAATTATTGCACTTCATAGAAAAAATGCTTATGGTGACTCTACCTTCACTTTACATTTTAAGGTATAAACATAAAGAGATCACTAATGCAGTATTACAGTTTATTGAAAGCTGATGAAGGCAATCAAAACCAACCCCTTGACGATGACAGACTTGACAATGATGCTTTTACTTATTTAGAAATGCATAAAGGTGTCTCTCACCAAAGCACCTAGGTATCTTACATCATTACAAACAATTCCCAAATAATATAAACAGAACCTGAAATGGGATAATGCAACAAACAAAAATCCTTAGTGTATATTCTACACAATGGAAAATTAAATACATTTAAGAACAAATGACACTAATGATATTGGTCACTATTTTGAAGCCTTTTCCCATGCTCATTCCAGCTAAACTTTCTCCAAGGAAATGGAAAATATTACTTCATTTAGGTATAAATATACCTATGTCTTTATAGTTTACCATGGAGAAGAAAGTTACTGGCAATTATAATCCTTTCTTTTACAATTTACTGCACATTTCCCTTGAAAGTAGTTTAGCATAAAGATTCCTTGAGAGAAGATTTCTGCAATATATTTATATTATATCTAAATCAGTGTTGCAAAGATTTTTGTCATTACACTGTTAATGCTAAATTGTGGACATTGTCTGGACACTAGTCTTATCTTTTCCTGTAATATGACATTCAATAGGGAGGTTAAGACTGGAAATTATGATCTGTTCTCCTAAGGTATATTATGCGGTTTCAGAATATACTAAGTGAAAGCTTTGTTATCCAGCACTCTGTTAATAAGAAAACTTTGATAACAAACATCACCCCCTAGCCACAATACTACCATGTCTTCTGGTACACGCCTGATTCCTGACTGTCCAGCCAGCCATTGCGGGGTTTCTGATAGCAGCACTTTCAGCTGACATCATCAGTAGGCACCTCCTTCCCCCTCAATCTGCCTTGAGCTGCCAGGAGCCAGATTTGCTGGTAGGGGGCGGGAGCAGAGCAATATGCTTTATTATCCAATACATTCAATTAACCAGCAGTCCCTATTCCCCATGATTGCCAGATGACAAAGTTTTCACTATATTTATGAAGAACATATACCTTTATGCTTTTACCTCTTCAACTAAACTTTCATACAAACTTATTCCAAAGAAGTTAGGTTAAGAGTCACTTTAAACAATTCAAAGTGAAGCTTGTTTCTGATATCTGTGTGAAGAGCAGGAGTGTGCCATATATCGCTGGGTTACTCCACTATCTATTTGAAAAACTCCACAGAAGAGGGCAGAGGTTTGGCAACAAAGTCAACCCAAACCCATGCCACTTCAACATTCATTCCACGGCATACCATTGGGTTTGAGGCCTCTCACCTATATGATAATAACATCATAAAGACCACACACAAGTACTTTAGTGAGACAAAATAATGCTCAAAAGTCTTGAATTAGCATTTATGCAATGGACTTTGGGGAATGAAAAATACTCTAAACAAAAGGTAACATAGGTAACATATATTCACTTATTAGAAATGGAGGAGGGGAGCTGAGACAAATGACAAGAGAGAACAATTTCCACAGTCTAGGGACCCCAGGAGATAACCTAAAAACTAGATGACAGTGGACCATAAGCAGATGTTAGAAGAACGATAGATCATTCTCTGTATGTATATATACAGAGAGACAGATTATAGATAGAGATAGAATATAGAGACATACCACTAATATTGATTTCTAGTAGAATCAAGTCACTTCTATTCAGCACAGGAAGGAAATATGATGTCAGTACATTCCATAATCAGCTAATCTTTGTAAATTCATTAAAGTTTTAAAAGGAAGAGGATTACGTTTAGAATTACAACCCTCAAATAATAATGGTATTTCCTGAGCAAACCAGTTATTGTTAGCACTTACGATGCTTAGAGACTATTAGAAATTAAATTTTAAATAAAAACTAGAAGGTGGCTTTGCAAGGTGATTGAGCAAGACTATTTCTATCAAAGACAAAATGCTTTTCATGTTTCTTCTAACAGAACTCCTCTCTTTCCTGTTTTAAAACAGTTTAAGATTATGAAGAGAATTATAAGATTTTGTGCAGGCACCAAAGAACTCTTATTTAGATAAAGTAACCTGGAAGTTAAATATACCATTTATGGTCAGTTTGATCATGAATGTTCCTATCTATTTTTATCATTCATGTTACACTTAATTGCTAGTTCCATGTCTCATAGACACCTGAAGATGCCATTGAGCACTAAGTATCAATTACATTACTTACAATGATGTGACAAAGAATTACTGTCCTAATTAAGGACACAGAATCTTTATTGCAAGAAAAGTATTGATTCCTAAAGACAACCAGATGCTCAGCTAAGCCAAAATGCCATTTATCTATTGTATATTCTGAAATAAAAGAATGTTCCCTGGAGAAAGTAAAAAGGAGGTACTAAGTAAGGTGCAGACTGATCCTGTTTTATTGTGCTCAATATGTTTTAGCTGTGATTTGCACTAGTGTATCAGGGAGCAATAATGGCATCATCTGGAAGGGAAGGAAATATTGGTTAGAAAAATGGTAGCAACTTACATTAGCTACCTAGCTATAGACAGAAGAAAGGCTTTCTAAATCAAGGATTCTAACAGAGAATACAAGAATTTGCTGAAAATTTTCTTCTCGGGGTCCAATCCTGTTTCTATTAAAGTCAATGGGAATCTGCCATAGATTTCAAAGGGTGCAGGATCAAATCTTTAGGCACATATATGTATATAAACAGATGAGTCTGTTTATGGATTGTAGGATTCAAATTTTTAAACTATGGATTTTTTCTGACCACAGGCCAGGCCATCTGTACTGTCTGTTTCAGGGACTTGAACAGTAATTCACAAAATTGCAGATATGGCAGATGAGATCTGTGTTCACATAGCACAGTGCTTTGTAACGCCAGTGTGTTTTCTGCAGGGGGACGGCTTCTTTAGTTAGTGGAGGCTATTCTATAGTGCACTAAGGAGCCTAACCACACAACCCCAAAGGAGCTGAATGCAGAGACACACTGATTTTGAAAAAGCAAGATCCCTTCACTCATCTGTTTATATACATATATGTGCCTAAAGATTTGATCCTGCACCCTTCGAAATTACAGCAAATTCTTGTTTTCTCTGTTAGAAGCCTTGATTTAGAAAGCCTTTCTTCTGTCTATAGCTCGGTAGCTAATGTAAGTTTGCTATATGACACCCATCGCTGTGGTGTCCTTAGTCAGCCTATGGCAACAAAGCCTTGAAGAACATGCTCATTGAACAAAATTCAGCCAAAAGACATACAGCCCATTCCTGTGAGGTTCTGATCCCTCTCAACATGCACTAAAGTCAATGGGAGTTAAGAGCACTCAACAATTCCCAAAAATATACTCAGCACTTCACAGGACTAGACACAGAGAGGAATCCTGAGAGAATCCAACTATCACTTGGAAAGGAAATGCAGCTGGTCTGTCTGGAAGCTATTTCTCACAGAAGCTATTAATTCTGAAGCAGTGCTTTATTGTCATAAAAGGGTCTTGCAGGACTTTGCATTTCTTGGAAAATATATTTTTAGTGGTGCTGTACAGTTTTAATGAGAGTTGTTACAGTTTCATAGCTTTTTAAAGCTATTACAGTGTGCATTAAATTCTATACATAGCTGCTGAAAACACACCACCCTATTGTTACCCTATATCCGAGCAGTGCTTTGTACAACTCTTCCCTTGTCTAGGAACAGGAAGGAATCATTTACCTTCACAGGATCATCTTGGGACGCCAAAAAAGCTGTCCATTTTGTCTGGTGTTCATGCAGAACAAAAGACACATGGGGTGGGGGGGGAGGGCTAGTCCTTTCAAACCAAATGGGGAATTTGTGCTACAATTCATGCTATTCCTCACTAGCATTTCCACACTCTGGGAAACCCCCTCCAACATGGGTAGCTTAGGAGTCAAAGCTATGTGAAATGCTCTGTAGCTAGGGCAGATTTCCAAGGCCTTTCCCAAATTGCTAGGGATGCATAGAGCTTACAGACTGCTCCTTGCCTCTCTTGCAAGGGAGAAAATCACACACACATCACAGCTTCTCAGAAGAATTTGGAGAAAATTCTTTTCACAGAGAATGACCCCTCCATTCTCACACATATGTTAGACTTTTCCACGGGAGGAAGCCAAGAAATGGGTCCTGAAAGCACATTATGCTTCAATAAACCACCACTGCACTTTACTACCACCATATTCTGAGCCTCTACTCAGGGCAGATACCCTCATTTTAAGAAACCCTGAGGTATTTTGGTAGGGCTCAAAGGTAAACATTTATGATTATCTAGATAGAATGGTGACTATGTGCATAAGATGACTAGCTAACCAAATATGGAGCAGTCTGATATTGAACTCATTCAAACTGGTGTAACGCTGATGATTTGAAAGGAATTACTCCAGATTTCCACTAGAGAAGAATCAGGTGCTAATTTTCAAAAAGTCGTCAGTACTGTGTTATTTTTATATCTACCATAGTTTAGTAGGAACCCACCACAACTGCCTCTGTGTGCATTTAATATGATTTAATATAACATGCATTTAATATAATTAAAACTGTACATCAAAGCTATCCATACTGATTAATAACAAATTAATAACCCCCTAACATTAAAAAATTGTTCCTCCCCATGTCAACACACATCACCAATATATTACTCAAACCAAGAAAATACAGAGCAAATTCACAGCATTCTATGTAATGGTGAACGTGTCACATGCATTTCTTAGCAATGAAACCCTAGTAGCAAGCAGAGCATTTTAAAATATTTCACTACTGGGACTTTGTAAAACGAAAAATGACCCAGACCAGTGGCTTTTCTGGGGTAAATGGGTAGCTGGGTTAGTGGGGTTTAGCTTCACCACAGACCATCAATCCCTCTCACTTGATCATTAATCACCAGGAGAAACCCTTCACCTTATAGCTTATGTGAAAAGAAAACCTTAGAAAAATGTTCTAATTTCATAGCCTTACTGAAGGAGATCTAACAGCTACATAAAAAGAATAATGAAAATCAGTACAGACTTCATTAACTTTTATAAATACTTGTTTTTTCTCCTTTTTTCCCTCAAAGTTTAATTATGGGAAGTTGGGAGCGTATACTCAGACCTGTTACATTCCCCTGACTTCTATACTCTGATCTGTTTCATACTGATGTCTAGGGTTGCCAGATGGTTGAAACAAAAATACCGAACTCCTCCCCCCCCCCCGAAAAAAAAAACTGGGAAAAAATTCTGTTGAAAGAGGGGCAAAAAAAGGAGGGGGGGGGAGAAACCAAAGTTGTTGAGCAAAAAAAAAAAAAGGACTCCAAGGACTTATTAATTGGGAGCACTAAGACCCAAGGGAAAGCATTGCTTCCCCTACGTCTTTTGGCCGGCAGCAATTTTGTGCCAGCAGCTTTGGGGAACCAGTTAAGCATGGGGGCTCAGGTTGGGAGCCGGGAGAGGATTCGGGGGAGGCCGGGCACTGAGTGCTTGTAGGGTTGCCAGGTGCCTGGCATTTTTGCCTCCTAGCCAGGGAAAAATTCTGAAAATACCGGACATTTTAGGTGTCCGGTATTCTCTAAATGTTTTTACCAGACAGGAGCCAAAAATACCAGAGTGTCTGGGTGAATACCGGACACCTGGCAACCCTACTGATGTCTATAAGATGTAATGGAATGGAGGAGGTAGTAAGTACTAGAGAATATATATTAACAAAGATATAACTTCTCTACCAGTTTCAGTTTTAGCATAAATGTCCAGCTTAAATTATTATAGGTGTACTTTTTTCCAAATAAACACATATTTCATTAATAAGAGTCAGCCTATTCTTTCTTCAGCTGATTCCTACTGTAACCCATGCACTTAATAGGGAGCTATCTCATTAAGAGACCCCGTGGGCGGGGGGAGGGGTAGGAATGAGTTGAGTGTTACTGTTGCTGGGCAGATTCAGCACCCCACCCAGAAGCTTCTGGAGTTGGGTCCAGTAGTTTGGGGGTCAGACTTCATGAGCAATCAGGCAGGGCAGATGCTTTTCTAAGGCCTGTGTGAGCAGGAAGAAGCTAAACCAGGAGCAGAGAACTGGCTGCTGTTCCTCACTCTGCAGCACTTTGCAGCAGGGTTTCTTCAAGTCTGTTCAGTTGTGAGCTAACTGACTAGTTAATCAGTGAGCTGGCTGCCTAGCAATGACCATAGCAGAGGACGAATCTGCCTGGATTCCAGCCAAGGATTCCCGACAAGCAAGTGGAGAGAGACTTCAGACTCAGCATATGGTGCAGATTTGATATCAGAAGCACAAACTGAGACTTTGGTGAACTAAATCTAAGCTCTTGGGACCTTTCAGTCTTTTCTTACTGTGTTTGTGTGGACTGAACTATTCAAATTTCACTTTTAGTTTTCTCTTTACTTATGTTTATTGTAATTATAGATATTATTTGGGGGGTATAAAATAGCTGTGTTCTATTGTAAGAATTATTTATAAAGTTATTTAATTACATTCATTCTTTTGGAAGTTGAATGTAGGGAGGCTGACACTGTGCTGAAATTCCTTACAGACTAAACTCGGGGCCTCCAGTACTGCAGTGGAAGTGGGGGTTTCTTTAGACACTGGAGAAAGGCAATGAAGTCTAGCCCACTCAAGGTTACACTACCATCGTAATAATTCTGTTCTCTTTGTTCCCTGTAGTGAAGAAGATTCCTTTATACTCAGAGGAAAAACTAGTTCTTCATAAATATTGAAAGAAAGCAGACTTTCTACAGAGCAAAATCCCATGCTGAGGGAGTTTTCTCCATATGATTTTTGAAAATATGACAATCCCTTTTATTACTTTCGTAAAGGCACCAAAGACGCGTATAGAATGGATGTGAATGGACAAGAGTAGTCAGTAATTTACAGTGATTATCCTATATTCCTATTCAATACAAAACAACAAAAAATGAAAATACATGCTTCAGTTTGTAATGTCAGTCTCTGAGGGTGCATCTACACAGCGGGGCTTAGCTAAATTTGAGCAGCTTATTTTGAGTTAAGTGACTTGTGTAGCTTATTTTGAAATAGCTTATTTTAAAATTGGGAGCATCTAATGGTACTTACTTAAAATAAAGCACTCTTCCTCCAACTTCCCCTTACTTCTCATGCAATGAAGGTTACAGAAGTCAGAGTGAGAAGTATTCCAGCTTGACAGTATTTCAACATTATTTCGAAATAACTGTCTGCTGCGTAGACATTGACTAAGATATTTAGAAATAATGCTAGTTATTTCAAAATAATGTTGTGGTATAGACATACCCTAACTGATCATAGTGAATCCTCTTTATATTGGTTTTACAAAATGATTTGCTTAAACAAAAGTTATTAGTGGTGCCCTAACATATATGCAGCTGTACCTTAAAAAGCTAGCTACTAAATTTGCCTGTTGGCGATCTTAGAATTTTCCATAGCATCCCATGGTTATTGTACAATCTCTAAGAAGAACTTATATTCTAATTACACAACTATAAGCACAAAACAAGAGTACAACTTTTGTTCCACAAAAGACTAAATCTGTTCAGTGTGAATAACATTTTTACCATCTCTACTCAGCATTTTCCATTAATTTACTGTGAAAGTATTTGCGTATAGAGGTATATTTTAATCTTTACTAATCACTAGCATATTCAAAATACAAGATAATATATTCCATTGTGATGTTGTACACCCACACTTCCCATGTTGATGGACCAGATAATATTCTTCAACAGCCTCAGCATTAAGGATCTTTTTACGTTAAAATAATATTCACTGTTCTCTAGAAAGATGAATGAAGTGCTTGTCTTCTATACCAGCTTTAAATGCAATCATTCAGGATAAATTATAAATAGATTATATGTAATTTAATTATGGAGCTAAGATACATACACAGAGATGTTCATTTCCATAGAAACCTTGTTAAACAGTATAAAGAAAAAATTAAATAAACATATCTTATAAAAAGGGTAGCAGTAAAAAAAAGCAAGTGGTTTAAAAGCGGGCTATTATAATGTTCAAGAAAATTAGTTTATATGGAGGTGGTCTATACGTTTTATAGAACGACTTATTCAAAATGCAAAAATATCCAAGTACACTGTTTTTATCACGTAGAATCATTCTTTACCAAGCAAGCTCAGTATAATGGATTTTAGCTCACTCTGTCTACGTCTACACTGCAGAGCTATTTCGGGGTACCGGAAGTATTCCAAAATAGCTATTCCGCATCTTTAAAGAAGACTGTTATTTCAAAATAGGCGGGTGTGCTATACTTGTGTCCCTATAGCCCAGAAACCGAAACAGAAATTTGGGTCTGTGACCAGACACTCCAAGGACCCACACTAGATTTTTTTTTTTTTTTTTTGCTTTGTGACTACACAAAATTGGCTATTTCCTGCATAAGACAGCCTCCCAGTTGGAGTTTTCATCTGGTTAACTGGACTGCTCACACTGACAATATGTGAGCATGAGACTCTCCCTGGAATCCGCACAGGATGATGTCCACCTCGAACACAATATACCTATAGATAAACTGAGGCCCTTTTCCTGAGCAACAGGTCATCCGAAGAACTTTCCATGTTTGGGTTGGCATATGATAGACCACCAAGGGAGGGATGTTTCAGACTAGCACTTTATTTTGAGCTAAGGGTGCAGTGCAGACACACCCTCTGTGGCTATCTGCCACTTTTACTGCTCACGTAAGGTTCCACCAAGCAAACCATGTATGAGAGCTGGGCTTTTTTGTATGGGAATAAGCTGTTGTGCATTTAAACAATGCATTTTAGAAAGCAGAAGAGGACTGGGTAAGTCACAAGCCAGGGTGCTCTGGTACAACTACAGCTATGGTAGCTATGTTTTTGTATAATATATAATATAATGAGGCCCTGAACTAGACTGGGGCCTCTGGGTGCTATTATAATAGAAATAATGAACAACAATATTTTGGCAGCTATCTACCTGCCTCATCCCTTCTCAACTGTAACCCACAGAGCTGACTTTAGTATTTTATTTTGTTTTATTTAGCAATAACAAGGAACCTACACTGGAATAAGATACAGCTTAAGCAGTTAGCATAAGGCTTGAGGCCTATGAACTCTGGCACAGATGCAGAGTGCAATGATCACCCCCTAGGTTATGGTGGGGTTGCCAGGCGTTCAGTTTTCAATCAGAATGCCCGGTGAAAAAGGGACCCTGACAGCTCCGGTCAACACTGCCAAACAGGCAGTTAAAAGGTCCAGTGGGGGCACAGGGTTAAGGCAGATTTCCTAGCTGCCTAAGCTCTGTATCTCGCCCACAAGCACTGTCCCTGCAGCTCCCATTAGTTGTGGCTCCTAGCATGGGACGTCACTCAGGCAAGGGTGGCAGCACATATAGTGCCAAATCCCATAGGCTGGGAACTATGACCAATGGGAATTGCAGAGATGATGCCTGCAGATGTCAGGGCAGCAGAGCATGTGGAGAGAGCCTCTGTGCATCTAGGGGTCTGATGGTTGCATCCTATGGTAAGCACTGCCATTACTCTGAACCTCCAAACCCCCTCATACCTTAACCACCTGCACCAGTTCACAGTCCCCTGCCACACCCTCACCCCACCCCCAATTCCCTGCCCCATCCCAGAACTATCTCCTGTACCCCAACCTCCTCAACCCCCAACCAATCCCAGAGCCCACACCCCCAGTCAGAGCTCTCATCCCCACACACACCCCAACTTCTGGCCACAGTGCTGAGCCCCTCTCCTGCACCCCACATCTCTTAAACCCAGCCCTGCTTCAGAGCCCATTCTCCCCAGCTGGAGCTTTCACCCCCCACATCTGAGTCTCTGGTCACTGCCCTAACCCCCTCTCCTGTACCCTAAACCCCTTATTCTTGGCTCCAACTCAGAAACATCACACCCAGCTGTAGCCCTCACCCCCCCTCACACCCAACCCCTGCCTCAACCTAGTGGAAGTGAGTAAGCGTGGGGGACAGTGAGATATGGAGGGAAGGGATGCAAGGTCTCAGAGAAGGGCCAGGGCAAGGACAGGAAGGGGGGCAAGGATGTTCAGTTTTATGCAATTGCAAAGTTGGCAAGCCTAAGTTTTGGGAAACGTTTAAGGTGGGAGTCTGTACATAACAACAGGAATATGAAGTACCACCAACTTTTGGATCAGACCATCTGCCGATGTGTGACACGAGTGCAAGGGCAATGAATTGACGAATTGATAAGCTGAGATCATAATATGCTAACCTACAGGAGAAGGGTGCTCTAACATTTGCACATTGAGGAAATACTTAGAAGGAAGAAACCCTTACATTGTTTTTTTTAAACTGCCCTTTTTTCTAAAAAACTTCACCTGCGTCTACACAGCAATCGCGTTCTTTTGAAATTAAATCGAAAGAATGCAGGGTTTTTTTGACATTGGTAAACCTCAAATTACGAGGAAGAACGCCTTTTTTGAAAGAGCTCTTTTGAAAAAAGTCATGTGTGGCTGCAGAACAGAGATATTTTTTTGAAAGAAGAGGCAATCGAAAAAAGCAGAGGTACCCTGGTAGCCATTCTGTGAATAGCAATCAGGGCTTTCTTTCGAGAGAGCATCCATGCAGTCTGGACGCTCTCTTTCTAAAAAGCAGATTGCCTTTTTGATCTAGTTTTGAGGTGTGGATGCTCTCTTTCAAAAGAAGCTTGCAGTCTAAACATACCCTGGGAGGTGCTGGGAAACGGTGAGGGTGGTGATGGTATGATGATGAGCAATAGGGACTGACACTGTGGATGCTTTGGAGCAAAAGCAGCCATGGAAAAATATAGTAGGTGCTCAGCACTCACCAGCAGGCCCCTCCTCTGCCTACCCTCCAGTACACCCTGTTGGTAGTGAGCCCTAATGGTCAGCTCCTCCCCTCTCTCCCACTGTGCCTCCCACCCTCAGAGATCAGCTGCTTAGTATCATGCAGGATATGCTATGGGAGAGGGGAGATCAGGGAAGGAAGAGATGGAGTAAGAGATGGTAGGCTGGGCTGGGTGACATGTCCGGGGGACATCCCAGATGCCGAGGAGTGAAAGGGACAGGACTAGCTAATTCTGGCGGCAGCACAGTAGACAGGAAGCTGCCGGAGAGCGCTTGGATGGAGAGGTGCCTTCCACTCCCTGCTTGGGCTCAGATGCTGGGGATCAGGGCCAAGTGAGATGGAAACCCTCCTCTCCCGGCATGTTTCTGGCTTGTTCAGCTGTGGTCTCAGGCAGCCAAGCCTTGGCAGGGTGTGGAGGCTGCCCCCTCTCCAGCCAGGCACTCTCAGGCAACTGTTGGGCTACAGAGCAATGACCAGGAGAGGCCAGCGTTAGAAGTGGCTTCCTCAGTCTCCCTTCCCAGGTTCTCTCCAGCCACAGAGAGTGGTAAAATGTGCAGAGGGGAGGAGAGATTGGAGGCACTGTGGGAGGATAGAGCACTCCACTGCAGGAAACATGGGGCAGGAAAAGTACAGTGGCCCTGAGTGGGGCATCAGGTGGCACACGTAACCTGTCATGTGACCTCCCCTTTAACTTGTGCCCCCCAAATATGGAGAGGCACCAGTCTCCTATGATGAGGTGCACTTGAGAGAGGGGGTAGGAGTGAAGTGAGGGCAGGGCCTGGGATAGAGAGGGAGTGAAGCACTCCTGTGAAATCAGTTAGTGTTGTGGATAGTGATGGGGATAACAACTAACCTTTATACTATTCCATGAAAGATTGTGAGAGTAGCTGGCTGTTCAGATGTACATTCTGCACTATACCTACCCTGCTGGATTAGCATGTTTGTGAATTTGATAAATGTATTAAAATATTACAAATACTGAGAGTTTCCAAGAGGGAGTGTGGAAGATATGTATATTGGGGTTCCCAACTGAACAGTAATTTTAATAATGCCGGATCTGATCCTGCGACAAGCATCTGTTAAACCTCAGAGTGATAGCTGGGAACTCTTGAATAATCAATATAATTAATTAATACACAATCCATAGATCAGGGAACACAAAACCCTTTGGAAAAAAATCTATAGAATTGAATAGAATGAAACAAATTCTGTAGGATGGTTTAAAGACCACTAAACAGAGTAAAAGAGAATTATATCCATGCTACAGAACACTACAGAATTATTTATTAAGTAAAAAGGATATTATTCTTTATTAACTTATATAGCACTCTAGAGCAGTGGTTCTCAAACTTTTTGGCCCGCGGCTCACCGTGCTCAATGCAAGCCTTTCTGTGGGCCACCAGCCTGACACCCATGATGACAAAATGCCTTCACTAATCTCTAAAGAGCTTAAATACTAAATTATTCCTATTAGGCTACCAGAGCTATAACAGAAAGGAGTGTATATAAATGGTAAGAACGGAAATATTATTAATCAAAATCATTAAACAGATTAAGTGCTTTAAATTTATCATGTTAGTTTACCAAACTTCATTTTAAATAAAGTAAAATATTAATTTGTCAAAAACAAATGATTTCAACATTTTCTTTATTTATGGCAGGGGTGGTTTCAGCTTCATAAGCATCCTGGGCCCGTCCAGCCTTGCTGAAAAGCAGATAGTCCATTTTAATAGAACACACAAGGTCTGCATTACAGCACAATCCTTTAAAATCAATCCATACCTCCTGTCCAACAGGAGGAAAGAGCTTACCAGAAATCTCACTTTGAAACAATTGTAACTTTCCAATACATTGAAGAAATTCTTGCTTTTGTGACTGAACTTAACAAAGATTTCTGGGGGGTAAATACTTTTGATGCTGTGAGTTCCCTTTCCCTTCTTTCCTCCATCACTCCCTACACTATCCCACATATATGAAAATAGCTTCTCATAGGAATTGAGGCCTACATTTTCTAAGCTGGGTGCCTACTGTTAGGTGTCTAAATCTGCTGAAGTTGTTCAACTCCTTTGAAAACAACCCATTGATATCTAGCGGTTACATTTTCAAAAGTGCCTAATTGACTTAGAAGTCCAAATCCTATTTTAAATGTAATATAGGCATTTAGGAGCCTAAAAGCTGTGGGAGGCACTTAGGCTTTTAAACATGGGTTGTTTTTTTTTGCGGGGTAGTGGTGGAGGGGTAGTAGCCCCATCCTCCTCACCCCCCTTCCCCATCCCCAAAAGTGAAATCCTCAGGCTAGTGTGGAATTTGCCACTCTTCAAACCTACCTAGCACCGCTGGCATGACTGGAGCTGGCTGCCCTCCCCAATACAAAAATCAAACTATTGCTTGTGGTGCTTTAATATCACTCAGGCACTTCTGAAAAGTTTACACTGGGTCTGGTATTGTCAAGAAAATCTAAGGGAGTTTGGTTCCTATCTCCCATTGAAATCAAGGAGATGTGGGTGCCTAGCTCCTTTAGACTCCTTTGAAACCTCAATTAAGGGGTCTAATATGGGTGCAGAAGTCTTATCTTTAGAACTCTTGGTCCTTAAATATCATAAGTTTTCAATTCCACTTTAACTGTGAGAAAAAGCAAAAGAAGGGGATTTTCAGGGAGAGAAGTGATGCCCCTTTAGTGGGTCAATGCATTGTCCATCCCTTTGCCTGCCACCCCAGCTTCTCCTACACTGAGCTCATATCAAAGAGTGAAACTGGCACGTGTGTTGTAAGTGGGAAGGAGAGGCACAATCCTGGGAAAGGAGAAGGAAACAGAAGGGATTTGGGTGAAAGGAGGGAGATGGGAAGTGAACAAAAACATGCAGAAGGAGCAAGAATGCAAATGAAGTGAACAAGAGGGAAGTGGTGTGGGAGTGAGGAATAAAACCAATATAAACTTGCCTTGTGACAACTCCTTGAAGTTCTGGGACATGTGGTCCTTTATTCCTTGTGTCCTCAACCCTTGGGAGAAAGACATAACTCTAACCTCCCTATGCCCAATGCAATGGAGCAGTATCCACAAGGTCATGAGGGAGGTTTTTGCCAGTGCACAGGCTTCTGGGCGTGACTTGGGGACAGAAAGAGGCTACCTAACATGGGGAGGAAGAGTGACACAAACGGGCGGCATGACATTAAAATAAGGTTATAAGGGAACAAATAGCAAAAACAAAGGTGATTAGGGGAAAAGAAAAAAATCCAAAGAGAATGAAAATTTAAGAGGAATAAAGAGAGAAAAATGAACAGCTTACTTTCAGGGGATACTATATTTGAGGTTTTTGGCTCTCAATGCAGTAAGTACCCCAAAACTCTCATTTGTGTCCTAAACGGAGGAGTCTTTACATTGACTTGAATAGGTTTGGATTAGGCCTCAGATACAAAGCCAAAACATATTTTATGGGGAATCAAAATCTTCTTGCATTACCTCAGCAGTGGTGGATTAGCCATGGGGCATGTGCCCAGGTACCCTAGCCAACTGGAGAACTGCTGGAAAGTGAGGTCAGAGCATAGGGGCTGACCTGCTCCGCTGTCTCCCCTCCCCTAGTGTTCATGCTTGGAGTGGAGGAAGCTCTTGTGGCCTGTCCCTGCTGCCCAGCATGAGCTTTGGACCAGTGTGGAGGGGGGAGTGAGTCTGCAGGTGGAATGGATGAGCAGGACTCCCCCCATTTATCTAGCTCTGGGCCCCATAAATGCCTAATGTACATCTGTACCTCAGCAATGTTCAACTGCAATCTATTACTCTTTGTATAAGCGGCTTGTGTTTTCCTTTCTAAACCAAAATAACAGCGTGCATATAAGTTTTCTTTCTAAAACTGCAAACTATCTCAACTTCATGCTTAAAATAATGGGGGTCAGATCTTAGCTGGTTTCAGCATTGGTTTCAAAGGAACTACATCATATTCGATGGAAATGGCCATGACATTTCACCTGATACACAAAAATGAAACAAAATCTTTATACAACTAGATGGACCCAGACAACTAATGAGTAAAAATACTTTTTAAAAATATACTTATTAGTACCACATTCTGCAGCCACTTTTCAGGGTATAAATATTCTTTAATGTTCTTTTTGGAGGTCTCATCACTATTTTACCAGAATATATTAATAGGCTGGTATTTAAATTGGAAAGTTTAGGAGAGATGCATCTCCTGAAGCATTTAGTCATCTATTTTAAGAGCCAATGCTATTCGCCCAGTTTATCAACTGGTTTTGCAAATGTGTGAAAATTCATTATGGCTTTATTTGTTAACAGCTTGAGATCTTTCTAGCATTGCCAGAGATATTTTGCATTCCTTAAGGAGATTTTTTCCAATTTCAAAAAGCAAGCCCTATTTGCTTTAAGTTAAATTGAGTGACTCCATCAGACATTACTTCTTTTTTTTTTCCCCAAAGATACTTTCTTAATTAGGTTCGGTAGCTCTGAAGGAATACCGCTTACCATTTTGAAAAACAAATTCGATCTCAGATGAGAGCAGACATCTGTCTGATTCTGGGTGTATACAGCAGATCATCATGATAAAAAAGTGTCTAAGGTAAACAGTGAAAATTAAAACTTTTCTGTGGACAAAATATTCTTTTTAGATAATACAGGCTCTATCTATGGATAGCTGAAATACTTCTCAAACGCAATTATCCTGGTTTTGGATGCTGTGAAATTGTCAAAAGATATTGACATAATACAGGGAAAAACTCAGTTCTTTTATTGTGCTTAAGATTGATTTGACCCTTGAGCTGCTACTTTGGAGAACTGAGTTTTGTAACCATGTAGCCCTTTTCTTGAAATAGCTCATTTATAGATTTCTCTCCTTTTGTACACAGAGGCCATTTCATACTTCTTTCAATACAACTATGTATCCCACTATAGTTCTGTCTAAAATGGGTGGATTAAGGGAATTTTCTTTTTGCCAAATATATAGAGCTCTGCAAATCTGCAACTACTGTATCCACTTTATGTCTGTGGGTATAGGGATATCCATGGCTCATTTTTTGCAGATATGGATTCAGATGCAGATACAAAATTTGTATCTAGAACCATGTAAATTTGCAGATAACTGCTTTATATTTGCAGGTATCCACTTCAGCTGCAGATACCCATAAATATAAAGCAAAATGTGTATCTACACCTGTATCCATATCCACAAATCATTTCTGCAGATGCAGATGCAGATTTAGATACCAATTTTGTATCCATACAAGGATCTACAAATACATTATATATTCTCTCGTATAACATATTATATATACAGTAGTATATTTTTTCAAAGTATGAAATACACCATTCATCCATCAGAGCTGTCCCTAAGGGAGCATAGGGCCTATGGCAAACCCCTCTCCAGACCCCAGGTGCAGGGAGTAGGGCAATCACCCCCACTATAGGCCATGTCCCTTCACCAAACCCTGCCTTTGCTCCTCCCATTCTGCCACCTTGCCAAAGCCGCATCTGCTGAAGAAGGTGAGCTGGGAGGGGAGAGGAGATTACCTGGGGTCCTGGTGCAGGACAGCAGTACGGGTCGCCCTCCCTCCCACACTCACAGCAGTGGCAGCAGCTGGAACAACCTGACAGCCTGCTCCACTCTACCCTGCTGCCCTCTCCCAGTCCACCACACCCTAAGGCCAAGGTGTTCTGCCTTCCTGCTGCCATGGTGAAGCCAAGCACAGCACACTGGAAAAGGGCAGTAGCGCATGGCAGAGCGGAGCAAGCTGCCAGGGCGCTCTGGTTCCCACCACCGTGGTGAATACAAGGGTGTCCAACCCCTGCTGCAGCCCTGTCCCAGGCCCCTGGCTAATCCCCTGTGCTGCCCTAGGACCTGTCCATTGGTGCTGGAATCCATTTGTCATAATCAATGTTTTAGATTCTCCTTCACTGAATAATGTAATGCAACTGTCAGATCCTAGCCTGTCTCAGTTTATTTCAGATCATATTACTTCACACTGTATATGTTTCTCTCTTTATTATATTACAGTTGCAATATATGAATCATCATAACATTGATGTTTGCTCAACATAAATTCTGAGTGATAGGCCCAGTTTTAGTATAAAAACTCTTTCAACAAAAATGAATAAAACCGAATATTACAGCATTGTCGAGGGTTCCTTATGTTTCCAGTGCATAACAATTTGGATTTTTTTATGATCTGCATCTTGATCTACAAAAAACATACTTATAAAGTGCACAGTAGTCATAATCTGCTGCTGCTTGTGAGATAAATGTCTGGAAAAGACCTGGTTATAAACTGTTATTTTTCAGATGTATGCATTATATATCCCACCGTCTCTACTTGTTAATCAGAGAGACAAAGTGGGTGAGGAGCAACTTTTGTGGGTGAAAAAGACAAGCCTTCAAGCTACACGGTGCTCTTCTTCAGATATTATCTCACCCAGATTGTCTCTCTAGTATCCTGGAATCAACAAAGCTATAACAATATTGCAAGTAAGATATTAGTAAGGACAGACTGTGGTGTTATATGATTAAAATATGATCATGTAAATCATGGTCACTATCACTGTTATATAATTGCATGTACAATGTATGTCACGTAGGTAATCAATAGAAAAGTTAGTATAAATTACATTGAGAAAATAATATCTGAATGCATAAATCATTGCCATATCTGAAGTTATGAATATTGACAGTGTACTTTTATTTTAAATGCATTTGCTCCTGGATAACACACACAAGGTAGTTTATATCCAGCCTCGCCAACAAATTGTGAATGAACCATTCAAGCTGATGGCCCATCAGCAAAAACAATGGTCCAGAAGCTTATCCTCACCTGACGGACTTTCCTATGGACATTTTTCCCAGAATATGGGTAATGGCCCCAGCTGAGACTCACTGCAAGGGCATGTGACCAGCTCATGTTACACTGGACTCCATCTTGTGCCAGTTCTTCCCTACTATCCATACTAAAAGCAGACGCTCCACATGGCAGCAAGATTAACAGGCATCCAGTTTTCGATTGCAACATGTAGCTAAGAAAGGACCCTGGCAGCTCCAGTCAGCACCGCTGACTAGACCATTAAAAGTCCAGCTGACGGTACAGCAAGATTAAGGCATCCTGCCTGTACTGGCTCTGCATGGCTCCCAGAAGCAACCCTAGAAAGGAAACTCACACCCCCAGCCAAAAACTTCAGCCCCTCCCACACTTCAAAACCTTTGAACCTATCCCCCACCCAGAGCCCCTTACCCAAACCCTGCATCCCCAGCTCTACCCCGGCATCTGCACTGCCAAACAGAACCCTCAACCTTCCCCGTGTGCTCATCTAATCCACTGCTCCCCTAAATCCTTAACCCACCCCAGAGCCTGCACCCCCATCTTATCCCCTCCTGAACACCAGCTCCCTGCCCCAGCCCAATGAAAATGATTGAGTGAGCCAGGGTGGGTGACAGTAAGCAACAGAAGTAGGAGAGAGAGAATGAGTTGGGGTCAGTGCAGAGGCAGGGAAAGGGTGTTCATTTTTCTGTGATTGGAAAGTTGGCAACCCTATCTTGCAAATGAAAGCTTTTCCATTTTATCTCTTTCCTGTTCTGATCTCTAGAATACAGACTTACACTATTGGAAGAATTCTAACCAAGGGACTGAAAACCTTCCAATCTCTTGGAAGCAACCAGAGAAATTACAAGTTGTCAGTTTATTCCATCAATGTTTCAAGTCTGATGCAAGAACTTTGCAATTATTGCATGAATCCAATTTCTTTAACCAATTTTAACTTTCATCTCATTTTTTTATTTTATAAATTCTCATTTAGTTATTTGATATTAAAGGATTGGCAAGAGAGTGATTATTGGGTAAGATCTGAGTTAAATATTAGTGAGGGACAATTTTCACTCATTGATACATTTGCTTTCCACAACCAACTCTCTGTATAACTTTTCATGAGTGATGTACTTAAATACTTGGATGCTAATATCTAAACACCTAACTTTGGCTTAGTGTAGATCATATCCTATGTGTGTTTTATGACTTTTAAACCAAACTTTGCATCTGTAGATAATCTAATGACTACCCAGATGTTCACACATTCTTTCTTTTACATTTGCATTATATAATTTCATATTAGCTTTAATAAACTTTTCAAATTTTTTAACTGGGTATGTGACTGTCCTTTGGGATCACAAGAAACTTTTGGTTGACAAAGTTGATTTTAAATAACTACTGATCATTAAGTTTCATGTCAGTGTATTGAAACAAAGACTGAGATACTCAAGGAGACTGCATTTCTAACTTCTTATTAGCCAATGTGTGAGAAAAAAAGTTTACTTTAGTTACTGGTATGGAATATCTTATAGAAGAATAACCACCAGTGTGGGGTGAGTCTGCCCTATTTCTGAGCAATTTGTCCTGAATCTGGTATTCTCAGCTGTGCCCCACTATGGCATGTAACACAAACTAGTTCATTAACCTTTCCTGAGCAAACCTGAGCTCGATAAAATCTTGGAGACAGAGTTTGGTGACTGGCTATTTCAGCAATACTAATCTCAGGATTGGACAACATGCTAGCATCCAAGGGAGAAGAGCTGGCTTGAGTCAAAAGAGACTCACTTAGCCTCAGGGACCTGTGGAGAAATAGACCACCTTGCATCAGACTGTAGTGAAGAGAAGTCAGTGAAAAACAAAGTCTATATCATAATTTATTTTCCTGTAATTTATCATTTTTCTTACAAAGCTTCTTCTGCTCCGCAAGTATGGGGGGGGGGAGCTTTTTGGTGGTTTAGCTCACACAGTAAAGACCAACATGGCTGCACTAAATCCACAGCTTGCAAAGAGAGGAAGTGAAGGAAGAGAGGAGGCAGAAGAAGTCTTTTTTTTAATGTACCTTCATTTCCAGCTTCCTATATGCAGGCAAATGCTCTGCATCCTTTTTGAAAGAGAAGGCTGGAATGGGTTTCCTCCAGATCTCACCCATACATTCCCTCAATTGCTTACTTTGGAACTAAATGAGGTATATCACCCTCCTCTTCCCCCATCTTCATCATCTCATCCTCATCAGAAATGAAAAAAAATCTTTGTAGATTCCTCAACTTCTGAAATATAGAACAACTATTATTAGCTTTAGCTGCTTTTAATTACAAGTTTAAGAGAGGATCAAACTAAAAGGAAAATGTTCAGATTCTCCACTCATCTTAAAAATAATGAAGACTTTGATTAATATGCACTGAGAAAAAAAAGATTACATAGTCAAGACATGACTTTGTCAATCACAGGCTCATCTCAATTCTATCAACAGTAACGTGACAAAACCTACTGTACTAAAAAATTAAGACTGTCTTGAAGGCAATGAATTTTCTAGACCAATTATGCTAACATGACGTTTTTACTTAGCTTTCTAATTCCTTAAAGACTATCTTTTCAGTTTGCAAATAAAAAGTAACCAATAGCCATTCAAAGTTACAATCTTGAATAAATGGATATACAGGATTTTATTATAAACAGAACATACAAACTGTTTATTTATTCAAAATGGAACCCTTAGCTGAGGGATAGCTCAGTGGTTTGAGCATTAGCCTGCTAACCCCAGGCTTGTAAATTCAATCATTGAGGGAATCATTTAGGTATCTGGGGAAATCTATCAGGGATGGTACTTGGTCCTACCTTAAGAGCAGGGGACTGGACTCGATGACCATGCAAGGTTCCTTACAGTTCTAGGAGATATACCTATCTTGCATTTAAGCTGTTATTACTGTGGACAGAGTAGCCATCAGGGCACCTGTGCTTTTTCCTCTTTCCTTTTCTTTCGAAAGAACCCCCTCTTCCCCATCCACACATGCCTTTTTCCGAAAGAGCTCTTTCAGAAAAAGGCTTCTCCCTCATAGAAAAAGGATTACCAACACTGGAAAAAACCCTCTGTTCTTTCAATTTATTTTCTGAATAATGCAATTGCAGTGTGGACGTAAGTGAAATTTTTTCAGAAAAACAGCAGTTTTTCCAACAAATCTCTGTAGTGTAGACTTACCCAGAGTGATATATCTACAACCTAACTGAGCAGTTTACATGCATCCACTTCATTCACATAATTTGTCTTTTATATAGCAAAAGTTTCATATGCTAGCTACAAACATATTTTGGAATCTCAGAAATATTTCCAATTATAAAAGAATAAGCAGACCTTAGGCGGCTCTCATTTGAAGTATGGAAAATCCAGACTAACTCCAACAAAGTTAATGAAATACTCTGGATTTATCAAAGTGTCACTGAGATTGGACTTTGTCCCTGTAGCTTTAATCATGTCTGATAAAAGACCCAGTTTTAAGATGTGTTTAGAATAAAATAGTCGTGTATATTCATTTTTTATCTTTGCATATGGCAAAAGCAATTTTTGCTACTCCTGTGCGATATACATTCACAAAAAACACAATATATGTATACATACACATTATAGATACTCTTATTTATATGAGCAAAGAATAACTAAGCAACATAGAGATTCAAGAGCATCTGCATATTTTTAGTGACACATTGAATTTTATAGTAAATTGCTCTCTGGAGAAGAAATGAGCACCACGTACTGAATATGAACTTTTACCATCCATTATCAAATCATTTTTCTTTTCTTTATGAGCCTTTTGTTCCTGGCATTCATGTAGCCTCAGAAGATGAAGGTTGCTTTATACATTCTTACATCAGTACTCAGTTGTGATTAAGATTATTTTGTCATGGTCATGACTTCTATGACAAAAGCCATGATCTGGAGAACTAGTATCACTGACATTCATGGGTTTTGTAACTCATAGAACAAGATTTCACACATGGATATACTCAAAAGAAAGAAGCACACTCAAGCATTAGTTGTTGTGCAATACAGAGTTTCTCACTACATCCTAGCAATGTTACAAGGCAATCCATCAAGAATTATAATCTAGGTTAGAACAAAATAGCTTTATATAGATCATAACAGGAACAGATGCATATATAACTAATCCCAATTAGCTGGAAGTCCTGACAGAGCAGACTGCAATACTTAATCCATTACTATGATATAGAAAATAGATGGCTTGTGGAGACGCCTAGTCAAATGTATCATGATTATAGAAACTCGTAAAAGGATTCAATCCTTATTTCCTATGGACAGATCACTTTTCTGAACTACTACATAGAAACAAAGTATTAAACCTGCAAAGGCATCACTTGCAGTTATCTTTGGTCAAATTCAAAACCAGACTAGATTTCCTTGAACAGAATAAATATCTAAGGAATAGTGCTAAACATCCATGACAACAGATATATTGTTAACACAGAAAAAAGGGACAAAGATTTCTATGCTCTCATTACTTTAATCACCTGAAGGAGACGAGAGGAAGAAATAACCTTTGACAACCACGGAGCATGGCAACTGTACTACAAATAGAAGAAGCTTTTGAGCAGTAGCAAATCTTGTTCCTCCCCTTCGCTTTGCCATCATTATATTATTTGCCATAAGTACAGTGTATTCCTGATATGATTCACACACATTGATTCAGCCCTATAAGATATGGGCCCCAATCCTCTTTATTATCTGAAATATTCATTGAAATAATGACAATTTTATGCACAGAGATGTTACAGCAATCATGCCATAATAAGTTTTCTAAAACTACCAGATATCAAACACATCATGGTTTATAAGAGTCATATTTTAGCTACCTCTGCAATCTGCTATGGCTAGAAACAATAGTGTTATGCTGTTGGAAAGCTCAGACTTTTTGCCTTACAAGAATGTAAGACATTCATTTGTCATAAGGTTCTGGTCATTGAAGCTTTCACTCCTCCCTCTAACAGTTCTTGGACACTGGCCTAGGACTGAATTTTACAAGCCTCAGACCTCAGAACACTGCAGATGTTAATCCCAAATAGAGTTGCCAACTGTCTTACCACAAAAACCCAAACACCCTTAGTCCACCCAGTCCCTTCCCTGAAACTATGCTCCTTCTCTCTCTACCCCTTCTTTGAGGGCCTGCCCCGGTTCACTCCATCCCTGCTTTTTCCTTTGTTTGCCCTCCCCCACCCTCACTCACTTTCACTGGGATAGATAAGGGTTAAGGTGCAAGGTCTGGTCTGAGCCCAAGAGGTTTGGTGTGTCAAAGGGGGCTCTGGGCTGAGTATGGGGCAGGGATGTGGCGGGGGGTGGGGGGGAGAGTTAAAGAAGAGAGCTCTGAAGCAGGAGGGAGCTCAAGGGATTTGGAGCATGGGAGGGAGTGTGGGCGGCTAGCTCCTGGATGGGGACATATGGCTAGGGCAAGGGATTGGCGGTGCCAGGGGGTGAAATGGCTCTGGCCAGGCAGTGCTTATCTCGGGTAGCTCCCAGATGGTGGAACAGTGGGTCTAAGCCAGGTTCCCTGCTTGTCCTGGACCACTTATTGTTCCCAGAAGCAGCTGGCACATCCCTGCAGGTCCTGTGCAAGGCCAGGGTAGGGTAGAGAGCCTACCTTTCCTGCACTGCATTACTGGACTTCTAGCAGCTTAAAATCTCCAAGTTTGGCTGCAGTAGCCTCCAAGAGATTAAACCCAGTTGCAGGAGACTGTGGATGAAACTGGAAGGGTTAGCAACTCTAACAAAGGCAAACAATACATAACACTTTTTTTTTTAACTAAATCCTCTCAGCAACTCCATGAAGTGCCAGGGAAGGTATTCCAATTTGACAGATGGGAATTCCAAAGCAAGCAGGTTAAGTGGCTTGCCCAAGGTCCCAGAAGGAATGCAGAGGGAATGCACTTAGAGTCAGAATTAAAATTCAGGAGACTAGTGGGGAGGGAAAGGATTTCCTCATCAGATGAGAATTTCTTTCTGAAATATTTTTTGTCCTAAATTGGGATAAGAAGTTGATATCTCAACATATTTTGCAAACTGCAAATCTGAAAAACATGTCAGATCAGATCAATTAAAATGATTTTTTTGTTTTTGTTTTGATAATTTGGAAACATTTCATCTGTTTCCACTTACTTTATTTTTTTAAACTATAACTCCACTTAAGTTTCAAAATGTAAAAAAATATTACAACCTGAGAAACTGAACATTTGTTTAAAAAATGCAAAAATTTGACATTTTGACATTTTCTAAACTTTAACTATTTTTTCAAAATGGGAAATTTGTCAAAACTGAACTTTTCCAAAAAAAATTTTTTATTGAAAACCATTTCATCAAAAAAATTAATGACCCGCTTCAGTTAGGATTTCACTACATCCTAGTGCTTTGCTCACACCAGTAGTCTCTTTCTATCACTGTCTAGACTGCAAGCCTCTTTCAAAAGAGGCTTTTTCAAAAGATACGTTCAAAAAAGCCTCTTTTGAAAAAGAGCATCTAGACTATAACCAGTACTTTTGAAAAAGCAAGCCGCTTTTTCGAAAAAGAGCACCCAGGCAGTCTGGATGCTCTCTTTCGAAAAAGCACAGTTTGCATTACATAGCACCTTTTTTCAAAAGAGCACTTTCAAAAAAAGGCATTCTTCCTTTCGAAAGAACGCAGTCTAGATGCAGAGGAAGTTTTTTTGAAAAAAGGCAATTTTTTTCTACTCCTGGATACACATCTGCAACTCAGTGGAATCTGATATCAATTGGAAACATCTGCATGAGCCAATGACAGCATTTGGTCCTGTAGGACAGATTCTAATCTCAGTTATATTCAGTGCAAATATAGTTACTCTATTGCAGATAGCTGAAACTAGAATCTGAACCACTGAATCTAAATCTTACTTAATTCTCTGTATCTGTCTGCACTTCGTCTGTTTTAACATTAAAGAGGCAGAGGCACAAGCCTCTGTGGTATTTCCATATGAAAGCAGTGACATACACTGTATCTCCACCCTAGACTGGGGTTCTTGGTAGATATTCTTTTGCCTCAATGACCACAGCTTGTTGCCTCTGTAAAGTTTTATGTGAAAAAGATTTTCCCTCCTTCTTATTCACACCAATTATTATAGAAAACCAGTACAACTCAGAGAACTGCAGTACAGGACTCGGCACATTTTTGCCAAAAATGACAATTGCCTCATAAATAGATTTAGGAATCTCACACTAACTCAGATGAAGCAAGTCCTCTCAGCAAGAACTGAAATTACCAATAAAACAATAAACAGGACTATGTAGCACTTTAAAGACTAACAAGATGGTTTATTAGGTGATGAGCTTTCGTGGGCCAGACCCACTTCCTCAGATCAAGTAGTGGAAGAAAATTGGCACAACCATATATACCAAATTTTCGTCCGCTATTTGATCTGAGGAAATGGGTCTGGCCCACGAAAGCTCATCACCTAATAAACCATCTTGTTAGTCTTTAAAGTGCTACATAGTCCTGTTTTTTGTTTCAGCTACACCAGACTAACACGGCTACATTTCTATCACTATTCTCAATGAATAGTGAATGAAATATTCTATCACTATTCTCAATGAAATAATGTGACTGTCAGGAGAAAATGAGAGAAGTGTCAAAGAAAATAATTGATTCTAACCTCTCATTCAGGGATGGGCAATAATTTTTGAAGGGGGCACCACTTCACAAATTACAGAAGGGGCAGGGCCTTGCGTGGAAGTGGAGTGGCCAGTACACTTCCTGTGCTCCCCTGCTCACAGTCCCTGATTGGCCTGGGGGTGGGTGAGCACGTGAAATCTTTCCCTCCCATGCCTCGAGAGAACTACCAGCTGTTTTGAATAGCTGGCGGTTCCCTCTAGGAGGAGACTTCACGCAGCCCCTGCCTCCAGGCCAATGAGCAGGGGAGCATGTAAAGTCTTTGCCCCATGCCCCCACCCTGCAAGGGGCACACAGTGGCTAGAGTGAACCTCCACCTGTTTTTAACAGTTCATCCTAGGTGCCATGCCCCCCTGGTGGCAAAAGGAAACTTTGCATGCTCCCCCCACCTCTAGGCCAATCATAGTGAAATGCAATCAGATTTTCCCTAGAAGACACGTCCACAAGATGCTAAAAATCAGGTTGTAACCATCTTTCCTTTTCCAGATGTTTCATATTTCTCTAAAGCAAAATTCCCAACTTTAGCAGGACTGTTGTGCAATTGAAATATGCAGTACTTGGCTCTCTATGTTTCATTCTAAAATGCTGGGAAAGACTGGACTATGACATTGCCCGTATCAGCATTTAAAACATTTCTAAAGAAGAATCTCTTACTATTAAGGCATCCAGAAACATAACTGAAAGTAACAGGAATAAAAACTGTAAAAACATTAAATAATTAATCTTCTCAATATCCACATGAAGCAGATTTAATATTATTGTTTGCTTTTTACAGACAGAGGCAGTAGGTGTATGATTGACTTACTCAAGGCCACACAGTGAGTCTGCTGCAAAGCCTACATCTAAATTGATAAGCCACATCCTCAATTAAAGCAGCATGTCTAGCTCTGTTAAAGACAATGAAGTTACATCTATTTTCACCAGCTGAGGATCTCATCTGGAAGTTCCTGGGTCTCCAGCTAAAAGACAATCAACTACTGCATCACCTTGTATCTAAAGATAAATATTCACACATCACTGCAAAGCCAAATGGAGAGCATGGGCCTAATTCTCTTCTCAGTTTCACGCTAGTGTTACTCCTCCAGATCAGCTAGCCAGATTAACACTAGTGTAAATGAGCCTCAGCTGAACCCCATCACATACTGAAAGTAATCTAACTTCTTACATTCAGAGTATATGAACATGCACATCAAAGAACTCTTCTCTTGTGCAGATTCTCTCACATGTCTGGAGTCCGAGGTTTGATCTTTGTGCAGTACTTGACATTACTGCCTATATACAATGTCATTCGGCTTATATTGTGGGATCAGGAGTGGCACTGGGGGGAGGCACCTTGTGGGAGCTATAGCCACCCAAAAATTTGCCTTGCATCCTTTAACCCCCACCCCACACCCTGTAGCAGCTGCGACTTTCCAGCCACCAGCTGGAAAGGCTGATCTGAGAGAGTAGTAGCTGATGGCCAGGCGCTCAGCTCTAAAAGTGGCCATGCTGCCACCAAAAGCCACTCAGGAGTAAGTCCAGGGAGAGGGGTGGGTAGCGTGCCCAAGAGCAGTCCCTGGCTCGTGTCCCTAGCTGCTGGCTCCCCACAGCTGCCCAGACTGACCTGCTCCAGCCTGGGTTCCTGGGCCCTACCTCCTGTGGTCTCTGCTCCATGAGGGCTCTTCCAGCACTGGAGGCTGGCCCACCCCCATTGGCATCCGTTACTAGCTTTGAGCAGTTAAAATGCAGCAGAGAGCTGAACAGCAGCTGCTGTCTCAGTCAGGGAGGAGGTCTTGGGGAGGCATGGGGGAGAGGTGAAGATGAGACTAGAATTTAGGAGAAGCAAGGGGCAGAGTCACGGAAAGAGGCATGGTCTTATGGTGAGAAGGGGCACATTCCCCTAATTTTCTGCCTAGACTACTTCAGCCCTCTCCCCTTTTCACAAAGATGGTGGCACTGCCTCTGGATGGGATACAGTTTGCCTCTAGCCACAATTCCAGTTTTTCTTTTAATTGAGACCAGTTACTCTGTTTTACAAGGTGTAGTGTTTTCTAGTACTGGACCTAAACCAATGATCCAGACTTAAGGTGTAGAACCTACAATGCTACACCATGTGTGTCTATTTTGGGACTTAGTTAGTTTGGCTTCTAAAATTAAATGATCCATCATACTCTCCCTTTTGACTGTCACTGATCCACCCATACAGCTGTACTGTAGAGCCAGTGTGCAGTAGTATTATAATCTGTGTACATCCCAGTCAGAACTAAGGCTAATTTACTGACAAAAGTCTAACACTTTGAATCAGCAACAGTCTTAAATCTAACACTAGACGAGATTAGCTCTTTGTGCAAATCTGACAATACACAGCATGACTATGGATCTGGGAAGCTCACAGCAAAATCTGCTACAAACTTGGTTTTTATTTCCTAATATAGCATCAAATAAAATCAGAGGTTGCTGAGAAATTGGAAACTGCTTTACTCTTACCAGAATTTAACACAATTGAACAGATAATTAAAAAGATCAACAATGTTATATCTGTTGCTGGTTGACTGTAAACCAAAAACACAGAGACAACGGGAATCTGATTCAGACTTTAGACAGAATGACAAAACACAGGAATATATTGACCTATTTAAAAGAGTTATCTAAACATTAAACATGCCCATAAATTTAACTCCAAGACAAGTAAGCAAAATAAATTCAGAACATATGTGTGTGTGTATATATACTGGTATATACTGGTAAGTACTTGCCCAAGAATTAAGTATTTCTAAGATAATGGTGTGTGTTGTCCTTCATCTGAATTTCTCAGGAAATAGATCACTGCTAAATCTTAATTATTTCCATGAGAAAACAGGCAGAAGAGAGGTAACTACAGCAAGAAGAGTAGCTCTATTATGCAGAGATCTAAGAATATCTTTACTTAAAAAATGGATTAGAGCAAAATATGATCTGTGGGCCAGATCCAGCCCACCAAGCCCCCAGATCTGGCCTGCGAGAGCCTCAGCAGGTTCTCAGTAAAGCCAGATGTTGCAGAGCCTTGTGCTTATGTGAATGCTGAGAACCCAGGAGAGGGGGCAGAGGCTTCTCATACTGTTCCTACCCTCAGTAGGTCCCATTAGCCAGTTACTGGCCAATAGCAGCTGCCTATTTGCAGGACAGGTGCATCTGAATTGCCCCTCCACCTTCTCCCCTGGGTTCACAGTGTTCACAGCAGCTGTGAGCTGTACAGGGGCATGGAAGGCAGGGACTCTGGTTAAGGAACTTGTTGGGCTGCTGCCTGGGAGCCACCCAGGTAAGGTCTCCCAGACAGAGCCTGCCTCTAGCATCCCTCCCCCAACCCTCTGCCTTCCTTCTGCACCCGTACCCCAAACCTTCTGCACCTGTGCTCCAGCCCCCATACATTTTCCCACACACTGCATCCCCTCCTCTGCCCCTCCTCAGGTCACAATCCTCCTTCCAGACCTTGCACCCTAATCCTCCATCCCTGATCACAGCCCAAATCCCAGCACCCACTCCTGCATTACTGCCCCAGGTTACAACCTCCTCCCATACACTATACCCCAATCCGCCATCCCATCCGAGGTAACAGCCAAAATCCCTGCCCCCCCTCCTGCCCCAGGTTACAACCCCCTCCCAAATCCGGCACTCTCTCCTCCTACACCCCTTCCCCAGCCCAGAATCCTCTTCTGCACCTCAATCCCCTGTCCCTGGTCACAATCCCCTCCCAGATCCTGCACCCCCTTCAATACCAAGTTCACTACCCCAGGTCACAATCCCTTTTTTTCACCCAAGCTCTCTCAGAGATCCCACACTCTGGGCCTTTACCCCAATCTCCCTTCTGCACCCAACCTCTAACCCAGACCCTTGCACCTCCTTCATTAATATAATAGAAGAGTGCAGCCCTCAACCACTTACCAAATTCTTGGAGTAGCCCCCCCCCATCAAAAATTATTGCCCACCCTGGATTAGAGGCAGTATAAAGCACTCAATTTGCTCAGTGGCTAGAATATAAATGTGAAGTCTATTGGAACTAGATTAAATGTTATCTCCCAAAAGCCTGTTTCCAGTGTCCAGTCACTGTAGAGGCAAGGAATCCTCTCTCAGCCCTGGTCCACACTAGGGACTTATCACAAAATAACTCCCCTTATTTCAAAATAACAAGCGGAGCATCTATACTACCAAGCCCGTTATTTCAAAATAAGGGGCTGGTTATTCTGAAATAATAGCTCCTGCTTTCCCTGAGGTATATTGGTTATTTATTTCAAAATAGTAGTAATGTGGATGCTCCACTGCTGCTATTTTGAAATAACCACTCCCGAGAGTCATTCAGAGTAATTATGCCTCAGTGTTTCTTGGGGCTTTAAGTCAAGGTAGTGCATCTACATTAAGGGAGCCTGCCTTGGACTCATTTCGAAGCTTCCCTATAGTGTGGACATGCTATTTTGAAATTGTTATTTTGGGAGTTATTAGTTCAAAATAAGTTATTTCTAAATAATTTCCTAGTGTAGACATGCCCCCAGTTTGCGAGGTGTATTTTCCATAGGAAGGGGTGGGGTGGCTTCAATGCCATTGCATCCTGAAGGGAAGCAGTTGAGTTGAAGGCACAATCTCCAGCTCCACTTTCTGCCCACCGTAGCAGATACACGACATCTGTCTACTCCAGTGTGGTGTGACTGATGATTTTAGCTTGACCATGATCATTTACTAATTTTACACAACTGCTGAGATTCACCCTTCACAACACTATCAGCTGCACAGGGTGACTATTTTCTTGTGCTATCCTGTCTGTCTGTTCTATTTACCAGTTTTTCATCTTTCACTTATGTAAGCAGGTTCTGAAAGAATGCTTCCATTACAGCCAGCTGGAATGGGAGAGAAACCCTGCGTGTGACTATTTAAATACGGTTTTCCCCTGCTTTGCTTATATGTATTAGATATTCAGTTGGTGGAGTGGTGTTTTACTCATTGTAATCAACTTGGCTGGTGTTGGGTCACAAATTGTGTTAATACTAATTGGAATGCCTGTAATTATTGTGGGACTACAAAAGAAGAAAGTCTGTGCTTAACCTGGCACAAAGGAGGAAAACACTCTCAGTTTAAAGAATGAGAGTCTGGCATGTGCATATAAATAGAGTTTGCTTCTTTTTGCTTAAATCTACTAGATATTCAACTGTTGCAAGGTGTTTTGTCCACTCTAATTACTTTGACTGTTGTGATGGGTCACAAACTGCGTTAAACACTAAACTTAGTTTGCAGGAATTGTGAACTATGATCACCGATGGTTGCAATTATTGTGGGAAAAGTCAGACTGTGTTGGTTGAACCTAGTTCAAAAAGAGAGACACTATCAATGTAAAGAAACATGGATGGACAGAGTCCTGTGAGATAAGGTGGGGGAAGGCAGGACTCTGAATCAGCAGGTTACATGCCCTCCAGAGTTCAGAGGTGAGCTGTAAGGCTGGTTCAAATTGTTTCTCCCCACTGTTTCAAGGATAGAATTAAAATAGGTTCTATAGAGAGTTTCTTTAATTATTTTAAATTTACGCCAGTGGATGCTGGAATTTCTTGTGACTGGACTGTGCTTTGGGCCTAGAGCTGAAATCACAGAGAGCTAAAATCACTAGGTTTGACCCAGAGCCAAATCCACCACAAGCCAGAAGAAGCACTGAGCATTTGGCTGTAGGTCAACAGGAGCAGCAGCAGGTGAGCCAGTGGCCAGCAGGTTGACCAGCAGGCAGCAGCAGTGTAATAAGGGGCCAACAGGGCAGCAGCAGTGTGATGAGTGGCCAGCAGGCAGATGACGAGTGAGCAACAGAGACAGTAAGATGCTTCTCTGCCTCCCCCACTTATAATGGGAGGTGTACTCTGCAGCTCACCTCTGAACTCTGGGCCTGACCTGACCAAGGGCAGCAACTGTGAATGGGGTGCAGAAAAGAGTTGGGAAGGGGACTCTGGCTCATAGTTTTGTTAATGAACCCTGTTTGTGATATTTTCCCAAATTAATGCCAAGTTACTTCTCTTTCATTAAAAGTTTATTTTCTACACTCAGATTGTGCTTGTGAGTGGGAAGCATTGCTTCTCAGAGGCACTCAGCATTGGTGTGTGAATTCTCCAGGTTACTAAGTGGGGCCTTGAACCAGTTCTGTTTGGATGGATGAAGAGGATCCCCTAGATTGTGAACCTTGCCCTGGCTGCTGCTGGGTCTATAGGACAAAAAGGTTACACTTATGACATGTCTACTCTGTTCTGCAGTTCAGACAATGGCGCTGTGAATAGCAGGATGAACCAAAGTGATGTGCTGGGATGCTATGGCCATTCACATAAAGCTTTGTAATTCTAGCTAATGTCCTGTTTGAAATGGACCTTTAAGTTTGTGCCCACAGGGTCCTGCTGAACTGAGAACAGTGTAGACATGTCCCTTACTTAGGATGAGATTAAAAGAACCAAAATCTCAAAGCCAGGAATCAGAAGTTTGAATATCAAGCAAAAGTTACGGCTCACTTTAGTAGCAATAACTTGTGCTCTACCAACTCTTCACATATATTGGCAACCCATGCAAGTCATGCAAAAATCATTGCAAGCCAAAGGGCTGAGTTTGAGAAATGATGTAGCCATTCCCAGGATTCTGGACAAATAATGATCTCTGTCACAGTAGATTGTAAACAATCCTAAAGCAAGGGGAAAGCCTCAATGTTATCACCATTAATGAACCAAACCAAGCAACCATATCAGACAATCTGACTTCATTGCATGAAATCCTCACTCCGTTCAATCTACACATTGTTAGGAAAAACAGTGTTAGGAAAGTATTAGAAGGGTAGCCGTGTTAGTCTGAATCTGCAAAAGCGGCGAGGAGTCCTG
>CM057847.1:25579698-25593762 GCA_030068395.1 Apalone spinifera | reverse complement strand
CAGAGGGGTTAGAGGGGACCCAGGCCCACCCACTCCTCTGGGTCCCAGCCCAGGGACCCTATAAGTAGCAATTACCTGCTAAGTTTCAAAGTCATTAGTTGCTGTCACATCCCTGGGCCACTTCCCCAAGAATGCTATTCCATCCAGCCCTTCTCTAGGGCCTTGTGATTGAGGTCCCCTTGTCAAGGGTTCTGCAGGATTGTCTTTGGCTTCTTGTCTACCTTCAGCCACAGGGCCTGGGTCCAACCAGGTAGGATGCCCAACTCCCAATTAGAGCTGTCCAAAGTGCTGATGTTCCCCAGAGTCCTGAAGTCTGCCTGGGTCAAGCTTCAGGAAGGAACTAAGAGGCCCTGGCCTAGCAGCTCCTTTTATAGCAGCCTGCTGAACCTTGATTGGCTGCAGCAGAGGTTGCCCCTCTGTTCTGCTTGGAGGACTTCTCTACTGCTCCTGTTGCTGGCCAGGGTGCTGAAAGGCCTCCAGCAGGGATGTCAGACCTTGTCCACCATATCACAGATGGAGATTAAGAGTCAAATTCTGATGACACTTCAGTCCTAATCTTCATATCATTGAAATCAGCAGAAAAACTTTCACCGCCTTCAATGGGAACAGATTTGGGCCTTTTCCTTGTTGCACTCCCAACAATGGCAGCAAGAAAGCACTGGTGTAAATGAGCAGCAGCATTTGGCCCCTACAGTTTAATCTATAATCAATTCTATGCCGTTAAAAAAGGTAAAGTGTGGTGATATATTTTTTAAACTTTTTTCAATTTTAAAATGAATTAAAACATGTCAAATTCTTCGAAAACAAATTTTTATTTAAAAATTAAAAAACCCTAGATATTAAATTTGAACATTTTTCCAGTTTCTCTCACTTTGTTTACTAACATTTTCATGCCCCTTAAATAATTTATTCTCATATGTTCTTCCAACAGAAGGGAGCCCTACTTAAGATAAAATATATTTTGTGACCTGAAAAAATGTTGAAGAGCAATTTGGCATATCAGTCATAGAGAAGTCCAACTGAATTTAAATAGAAAATAGTGACTATTTTGTCACTGTTTTAATCCATTGTACAGAATGTCATAGGTAATTGCATCCTTGGTTAAAAAAAACATATAGGATAGTCAAAAGCACCCATAGAAAATAAATGATTCTCTCTTAAATGTTATAGCTCAGATTCATCATTGGGGTTTGGGAACTTTGAGCACCAAATAGACCTAAAGCCTGCATAGCTTTAGAAATATACCACAATAGGGGATTCCTCCACTAACTCAGCCTCCTACAACATTTCCCCACTGGCTGCCAACCTTGGGGCCATGCCATGGGGAAAAAAAGTTCCCTGTGTCCTACTGACACTGGCTGCCTTAATGCCACTGGCAACCAACTCAAACTAGTGCATCATTAAGGCAGTTCTAATTTATGGCAGAAAGCCAGCCTGGTGCATTACACAGTACAATGGTGGCTTAAATTCACTTCCACCCCACCCTCCAAAGCTGTGTTGGCCTCAGAGAGAGATATGGGCTTATGTGGTTTTAGAATAATTTCTATTATACTCTACTGATTTAATCTCTATTCCTTATGTATTAGATCAGGGCTACTCAACTTTGGAAGTCCTGGGGGCCACAAATGATACTCACAGCACATGCCGAGAGCCACAACTTAAGTGTGGTTGCATATATATGCAAATAGCGTATTTCACACTGACAGGCATGAATACAAAAATTAAGTCTTAAGATGCAGTGCCGGACTCAAACGTGGCCAGTGTGAGCCAGTCAGAACCTCTCAGGCTCGTCCCACAAGGCTAAGCAGCCAGCACTTCCCGCAATGCCCCGGGGCTCCTAGCACCTCCTCCCTGGGGGCTAGAAATGCCAACACCCTGTACCCATCTGTTCCAGCCAGCCCGTCTGCTTGCATCTTTCAGTGTTCACCCCGCCTGGGAGACACGTCACCACTGTGAAGCATGTTCCCAGTGGAGGTCATGTTCAAAGGATCCCACCCATGGGCCACGTGTTGAGCCCTGCGTAAATCCAAACTGCACCACATGCTGCAAACAAATGAGCTGTGGGCCACAAGTTGAGTAGCCCTGTATTAGATATTTCTCTAAAGCAAGATTCAGTACCAGGTTCCACAAGTTATTTAAAAAAATCCAATAAATTTCACAATTCAACATCCCTTCTTATACTGCTCATTCCATTTTCAGTAGGCTTGACCCTGCAGTTCTTAGTCTCACAACAGTCTCACTAAAGTTAAGTTGCTTCAGTAAGTCTGGCAAAATCATGCACATTTGTTATCTAACTTTGGGATCAAGATTTCTGATTGTCTGAGCCTGGGGTTGAGAGCCAATTAAAAACAAGCAACAACCTTATCTGGCAACAACCTACCTACTGCCTCACAGCCAATCAGAAATGATTCATTCCAGTCCAAACAAGTATAACGCAACCAGGAAATGAACTTTATGCAAATTGAATATTGTAAGGACAAAACAAGAATTGTAGGGGCAAGCAGGCAGTCAGTTGAAAAGCATCGGATGTGGCATCCAATGTAAGTTGGGCGTCATAAGTCCAAAAACTCTCTGTGGTCATAAACTACTTTTCTAGCTTTTCTTGGTTCCCCCCGATTTACATGTATAGATTAGCTAAATGAAGGAGCAAACATGGGCTGGAGACGTATTAACTCTGCTGCATATGGGAAGAAATATGATTGCTAACTAAACACATTCAGAAAACAGTCAGCCAACTTTGGAAGAAGATGGTGCTTGTGTCAACTTTTAAGTAGACATGGGCTGTTGCTACACTTCAAAGGTGAAAGCGCTGCAGGAAGCAGAGGGGCAGTGGGGGACTCAAGCAGTCCCCCACTGGCCCCATGTTTCCCATGGCATTTCAAAGCATGGAGCCCAGGGTTAGTGGGGGAGTCCTCAGCTGACCCCGGGTTCCATGTAGCGCTGCCACTTTGAAATGCCATGAAGCCCAGGGCCAGTGGGGGAGTCCCCAGATGGCCCTGGGCTGCACACAGCATTTCAAAGCGGCAGACCTGGGACTCCATGCAGTACTGCCACTTTGAAGCACACCCTTACCTCCCCATTGCTGCCTCTTTCTGATAGAGGCAGCAGGATGGGGGAGCAATTAGTTTGTCGACTAGTTGTTCATATCCCTATTTCTTTGTAATGATAAGCTGGAAAAAAAGGGCTAACAGATTATTATCTCCAATTGGATTGTAAATATTTAACGCCCCAAATCTGAAGTTCTCACATGGGCAAAGAACCCATTGCTGGGCTCGCACAATCTCATCATTCTTAGAAAAACTGCTTTTTTGGGAAAAAAAAGACTTCCATAGTTTAACTAAGAAAATCATCTTTGATGTTGTGTGACATTTACTTTCATTAGCCTCTTAGCATGTCATCCTAGCCAGCATATTCTGATGGAGCCCAGCTTTGTGATACTTCTGCAGAATGACTTGCAGTAGCAATCACTGCACAGTTCCTCCTATGCTTTGGTTCCTCTCTGCCAATGAAATGGAGGGAAGTATATGACCTCAAATAACCAAATATGTTACTCTGACCAGTTCAGTAAATAGGTATTAAGTGATTTTTATCATTGAAATTTGACCCAACTTTTAATTTCTTAAATTTATGTATACCCACACAGGGATTTTTTACTTTTATGTTTACATTTTGGGGTGAGGAGGCTGGAATCTTGTCCTCAACCCTGTGTGTGTGTGAGAGAGAGAGAGAGAGAGAGAGTTGCATGTGAAAGAGAAAAAAAATGTTTAAAGTTATTTAATATACATGGCCATCTTCTTTGCACTCAGTACTTTGAATGTTATAATATAATCTAGATATAATCTAGATATTTATAGTATACCTTTATCTAATCAGACTGTTCCCCTCTAATTGTAATCACAGCTACAATAGCAAGTCAAGCTATTAACACAGCAATATGTATCAGCTCTGCCTACACAATATTTGCAAGCTAGAATGGAAGTTAGTTCATAAACATCTGACATAAATACTGCTACAGACTTGGGAACATCAAACTTAATAGTAACCAAGAACAGAAATGAAGTGATATAAGGAGAGACATAAAAGAGGCTAGTGGTGTCATTCTGATTATTTAACGAGGTTAAGAGCTATTGCAGTCTTTAAGAAGAAGGAAAAAAATGGGCAAGTAAACTTTGAGCTAAATGATTTGTTGAAAAATTAATAAAATGATTGAGGATGTCACACCACAGTTAACCACTGTAATGATGATGTTTGTGAGAGAAGCTAAAAAAATGGAATTACCACTATAGAATTGGCTATGCTTACTCTCACACTGTGCATAATAGTCTGGTGTCACAGTTTTGTCTCTGTACACAGTTTTCCACTGGTCAGAAATAAAGAAGGGTAATTTCCCTTTATTCCTAACTCAACTGCTTGCTATCAGTAAAAATCCATTTCTGAAAATTAGAACCAGAAGGAAGAATACTGAATAGTATGCTAAATTAATTTCTTCTGTTAACTTATTTGAAACAGTATTTGATTAAAACAATAAAACATGTTCTAAATCTAAAAACATGATTGCTGCAGGCTGAGCCAAAAATGTTATTACTGATAAGCAACAATAGACTGTTGTTATTTATTTAGTTCTTGTAAAGGCAACACAGTCAATCAATAGCTGTGCATGTACTAAGGCAGTAGGTCTTGTGTAAAGATATTTATCAGAAATCCATCAGCAGTGTTCTGCTTTTGATTGCAATCCTCTATAGACTTTTCAGAACATCACCAAAGATTGTATACCTCTTTGACAAGCCACATTGACAGGTCTAACATTATAGAAGCTGCACTACCTAATATGCATATTTAACAGCATATCCAATTAACCACTTTGCTGACTGAGATTTCTTTGTTAATTCATTTTATTCCAACTTACGTTAATACTTTGGCAGTAAACATGGAAAATGAGTGATAAAGCATACTGGAAATTTTAAAAGGGAATAGAAAAATGTTTAATTTAAATCCATATTTAGAAAATGATTGTATGTTACAGCCTAAAAGAAAAACCCTCAACTGTGAATGGATACTAGTTAGACCAGGAACCTATATAAATATTTGGAAATGAGTTATTGAAGAAACTATTATAACTATACACAACTCATTCTGAACCCTCTCCCTCCACCCCAAAATTAATTAGTTGTAATTCAAAGCTGTAAGAAAAATTGTCTTCACTTCCAGATCACATTTCCTTTCAATGCAAGAAAAGCTTAAAATGTTTAAATGTAATGTAAATGTAGTATTGTGACTATAGTGTAAACTTTGTACTGCAATGTAATACACATTTTACAGCTCTAAAATACCATTTACTTTGAGGACATGCATTTTATTATTATTATTATTATAGATAGATGCAGTAATCAGGTTATCTCAATAGATAAAAACTTAAAAAGTGATCATACAAATGTATTACTTTATCTAGTCTAATAAAATATTCTACCTATAACTTTCTTATTCATTGTTACACATAAGGCAATAAAAATGCTATATGTGCATTGAAAACATACCTTCCAAAATTGTTTTGACTTCATTTTTCATGGTATCATTGTAATTATTTTATTGAAGTAGTAGAAACCCAATCCCACTCTTTTTACCTAGTCAAAACACCCGTTGAGTTCAGTAGATATCTACACTGATTAAGAACTGCATGATCCAGCCCACAGTGTGACACGCTCATAAATGCTGGATGGTGATTCTATTATAGATGCCTTTTTAAACAACTGCAATTTAAAATTTAGAGCACATGAAATTCAGGTGCTGATACAATAGACAGTTATTGTGTAGATAGGTTCTGAGAAAGTTTCCCCCTACTGTTCTACTAGTGTACCACAGCTCAGATATACAAAAGCATTCTAGAGGGAGATTTTGTGCTGTAGAAAAATATCCTACTAAAACATGGACAGTCTTAAAAATATCCCAGAAAAACTAAACAAAGTATAATCACTCCTAGTTATATGACCTGAGCAGCACTGAAACCCAGTTGGGAAAATATCCAATATATTGTGAGTTATCACCTAGTCAGGATTTCAATCCAGATTTCTGAAGGTGAAATATTTGTACAATAACAGACTGATCCAATCTGCTACCTTTTATTTTTAAAGTGCATTTCTAAGATCCAAGGTCAAGCACAACAAAAGATTATTTTAGAAAATGTAGTGATGCACATCACACTGCTGAATTTACAAACAGACTTTGTCAGATTCTCAATTGATGTAAACTGAGATTGTTCCACTGTAGTCTTTAGACTCAAGCCAATTTATACCAATCTGTTTGATATATGCCTTCTTCCAGTGAATAAGTTGGTGAAAGCTAACTGGAGTCAGACTCATTCCTGCTGAGACAGAAGTGATGCTTCAGGCAGGAGAAAGATAAGTGAGGGCGGTGACTCTGAGTTTTCGTTGGGGGAATATGTCCTATCTTTGCTAATATGATGTGTAGTCTTGGATTCAAAGTGGATCCATCACAGTTCCTGGATTTTCACATATCAGCTTTCTCCATTTAGGTTACTATTCTGCTGTATTGTGGACCTTGCCACCATGGCTCATGCTTTTGCAATCACCACATTGAACTTTGTTTGACTTGCCTATAAAAGGTGCCTGGTATTCAGCTACCACAGAAAGCAACAGCCTTCTTCTTAAATGGGGCATTGAGATGTCAGTATATAAGAGTTAACACCAGTGTTTCATATTTTGAAACTTATTCAGAGGCCACTTATTCCCTGGCAAACACAAGGTACTTTGGAACCACCTTTCCTAAGAAATCACCAATTTCCCTATGTCCTTCTGTTGTAGGAACTATGATCCAGAAAGTTTGCTAATTTTTCCTGAGGATAAACTTGCCATATACAGCCAAAGAATAATCTCAGTGGAAGTCTCCGTCCAAAAGTCCATCACAGACCCAAGTTTAATGGGCACAACTACAGGGTAAAACTAATTTTCTTCAAGCATCTGAAATAATGTTAGCTTTATTTTTCTTTAATTTTAAGAGCTAATAGAGGTTGGGATTCAACTGCTTCATTGACAAAAAGGTGAGAGATGACTACATGATTGGAATTCTACTCATCTTCCTATTAAACACACTTCTGGTAAGAAAATAGCATATTAATGTGTCATTAAATATAAAGCAAAGTTCCAACAAAAATATACATGGATGTGAGAGCTGTAAGACTGTGGAATTGTCTTCCAAAAGGAGCTGGAAAGCTACCATTGCTTGTGTCTTTTAAAACCAGAATGGCCAAGAGTAAGGTGGATGTGGTTTGAGAAGAGCAGGGAAAATAGGACCGAAATAAGTTCTTTGGGAGTGAAGTGATGTTTGTTGCCAGGACCAGGTGCTGCTAATGAAGAGTCTAGCTTTGTTCAAGTTTGTTGGACACAGAAAATACAGCCTTATCTCATTTCTTCTGATCTTCCTGACACTGCAACATTGGAAAGAACATTGCTCACACGGGATCAGGTAGCTGACCTCTCCTACAGGTAGTTTCTATCTCTAATTTCTGTGATTGTATACAAAGACCATTCAAGTAATAGAGTAAAAAAGACTGCTTTGAGGTCACCATAAAGTCGGGAATGCTTTGGTAAGTTTACATTTCATCAGAATGAAAATACTGCTGAAGAATTAACGGAGCTAATTCCAAAGTCCACTGCTGGAGGAAGGCAAGTTTGAGGATCAAAATTCATTGCCTCTCTGGTAAGCATAGGCTAGAAGCACTCTAGAGGAAATTCACTGTGCCCCTGGGGAAAGGAATGAGAGCCTTGTCCATCTCTCTCTCTCTTTTACGAGCAAACCCTTTTGGTTGATGCTCAGGCTACACTGCTGAGCTCCTGAGGGGCTACATCCCAACCTACTTGGCCAAAAGACAAGATGCCTCAGTGAAGCTTATAGAAGAAATTAATTATTATAGAAATTAAATATTTTAAAAGTATTACAAAATGATAGCGAGCCTGATTTAAATGCACAAAAGCAAAGTAATTTAGGATTAAGGCAAACACCTTGAAATGCACTCTGATCACTAAAATGTGTGAGATATGCACTACCCTGCATCCAGCAAAATCAGCTACTTTCACTTACAGAGTTTCCGCAAAATCCTCTAAAGGTTGACAACTCCACCATGTATTATTAATTCATATTAAAGATAGCATACCTTGCCTATGTCAGTTGTAGGTGAGCAGAGACCAGGAGCTGCTCTGTGGGAAGGGAATAATAATAATAATTAATAATTATTATTCCCTTTCCACAGAGCAGCTCCTGGTCTCTGCTCACCTACAACTGACATAGGCAAGGTATGCTATCTTTAACCATGCCCTCTTGAAATCTGTTTTGGAGATTATTTAATTATTTGTTTTTCCCCCACTTTCCATCCATCTCTAAATTTGTTTAGAAGCCCTTACATGATTTCACAAAGTATCTAATAATAGAACAGAAGGAGCTATTAGTCAGCTTTCCCCACCTAAGTACAATGGGCTGTATTCTGAGATTTTTGGGCGTGTTGCAGAGAGTGGGAGTCTGAATGTCCTTGCTATTCTGGATTTAACCACATTATTATTAGTAGTAGTATTTTAATGAGCAAAAAAGTATAAAAGTAATTTCTACACACTTTTTATCAGTCAAATAATAAAACATATGACACACAAAATGACATTTAAAAAAATAAGTACTGCAAACTTATCTACTGTCATTGTTATGCCTTGGTAAAAAAATCTAATGTACCCAAACTGCCTCATGTTTGTAACTGGACAGCTTGCACAAAGATGCCAAGGGTAACAATAAGATCCATTTGTTACATTTTAAAGCTTGTAAATTTCACCACATGATAGAGCAAATGAAGCATGGCAAGATGAGAAAATACAGAATGAAGCTGTATAATTTAATCAAAAGTCAGTGGTTTTCAAGAAAAGGGGGACTTTTGCATAAAAATATAGATGCATGCTTAGCAGTCTTTGTACTGATTTTGTTAATAGTGATTATGTTTGCTTTTTCATTTATGTATGGATATTTAAATATTCATATGATTATATTTGCAAAAGCAAAATCCATAAGAAAGACATAGTCATAGTGTGGTATCTTTAGAAACCATAACCATTCTGTATCCTTGTAAATTCTGAACTAAAAAGCTTATTTGCACTTGCAAAGAATTTCATTTTAGTCCCTTTACTGCCCTTCCCTGGCTGTGGTAGTGTGCATACCCATTCCATTCCCCTCTCAATGTTTAGATGTTTATCCCCGTGCACTGCTGATCCTTTGTCTAATTAGTGGTCCCAAGTTTTACTTCATCGACTTTAGAGCAATATAATTAATTAGAAGGAACATTATTATCAGAAGCCTTTTAAACAAAACATAGGCTCCGCCCAGTCCCCAGCTCGTTTGAAGGGGGGGGGGGGGAAGCTTTTGTTTCCCTGACTCTGATTCTACTGATGTTAAATTCTCAGGGTGACAAGAAATAATGTCCAGCGCATCCTCCCGTAGTGCCCGAGGACAGGGAGTTTTGTTAGCCTAGGGACAGCGGATGAGTGGGAGAAGGGGGGATTCGGGAGGAGAGACGGGAGGGCAGGAGGACTGGGGACTGCCAAGAAATCCCAGGAGACACCCACAAATCAGAACTGAACCGAATCAACCAGCAGACTCGCGATTCTTTCCCTGCCCGTGGCCGGACCCCGCGGCGGAGCGAAGGCACGAGAGTCCGGCTGCGAGGGAAAGATCCGCCGAGCTGGCTCAACCTGGGCTGCAGTAACGCTGGGAGCAAGCTCCCAGCGTAGGCAAGCAGCATCTCCCGGGACCTTGCCCTGGGGTCTCCTTGGGTCTGGGGCTCCCTCTCCCTCTTTGCAGCGGGGGCGGAGGGTGAAGGGTTCGTTTACAAATGCGAGTCACCCAAGTCCGCCCCCCACATGCCGATGTTCAGACCGACCCCGGGGGCGTCTCCACGGACAATCTTGAGGGGGCCTGTGACCCCCACTCCACGCGTCGCCTCTGCGAACGGCAGCATTCAGGGTCTGCCCATAGGGCCCCTGCCCCGGACCCTAGCGGTCATCCACTGTGGATCTCTGCCCCTGACCATACCTGGTCATAGAGTCCTACTGACAGCTCCTCGCCCCCTTACGCCCCTGTCCCTGCGGCCCACTGGCAGCAGCTCCCTGCCCGTGGGTCACTGGCCCTAGGACCAAAGAGGAGCGTGGTTCACGGACAGCACATGGGCCAAACGCCACCAGCAACATGCACACGCGCTGCGGGGCTCAGGGTTACCGAACCGGCCGGGGACCCACCGTGTCCGCCTCGCAAGGAAGCCGGGGACCTGTAGATAGCGATAGGCACGGACTGATGTTTGCTGCTGCCATGGAAATGGTGAATGTGGTGAGCGCCCAAACTGGAGGCGCCCCACGCCACGCCGAGGAGGCCGCTGAGAGTGAGGGGGACTATCCAGAGCAGGGCCAGGCGCCCCCCCGCGCCGCTGCTCCTGCTGGCGGGGCCCGGCTCCGGGCTGCATTTCAGCAGCGCCCCCATGCTCTGCTCCAGGGCGCGCCGGCCCGCGGGGTCCCCGGCAGGAGCGGCAGGCAGCGCGAAGGAGGCAAAGTTTGGAGAGAGGCGCGCAGGGGCACCCCGCGCCGGGGCCGCTCACTTGGCTGGGGGAGGCAGCTCTGGCCACGGGGAAAGCTGCCGGGAGTCCTCGGCGCCGGGTCCTCCGCTGCCCCTGACAATCCGACACATCGTCAGCGGCGGCCCCGCCAGGCAGTCCCCAGACTTCGCAAAGGGGCCGAGGGGCGAAGCCAAGCCCCACACTCAGCCAAGCGCCGGGTCCCCTCGCTCCTGCTCAGCGCCAGCGCCCCCCGGGCACCCGGGCATCTCCCCGCCTCGGTAATCCACAGAGAGCCCGGCAGGCCCCCGTGGGGCTCGGGCAGCAACACCGCGGGCGGGGGGGGGGGGGGGGGGGTCCCGCAGCAGCCGGCGGGCGGGCGGGCGCTGGGAACCGGGAGGCACTGGCCCCGCCGCTCGCCTCTCCACTCAGCTCCGCACCGGGGAGCCGCGCCAACGGGCTCGCGCTCGCACACGCTGTCGGGCTGCTCCGGCCAGCTCAGCGGCCACGGCTGTCCCCGGGCATGTTTGCAGGAGAATCGGGCACCCCGGCGCGAGAGCCCGGGCGGGGGAGAGCCGCGCGCGCGGAGAGCAGGGCTATGCAAATCTGCAGTCCCCGAACAGCAAATCACCGACGCTCGGATGCAATGCAGAGGACGAGCCTATGTTCAAGAGGGAGGCTGAGTTCAGCTCCAATCCACTCGCCCCGATTTTCCTCTTCCTTTCCGACGCCACATACTAAGGGAACATGTGTCAGGCGGTGCAGTGAGCGCACACCAACGACTCCTCCCGCCACCCGATTGTGGTGACGAATTAGTCTAATGCGGGGCGCCATTCCCCTCCTCCGACGGGTCAGCTGTGCTGGTGTCTGGAAAGCTCACTTACATCTTCCAAAGCAGGACTTCGGGGGCTTTCATTGGACTCAACTTGCTCCACAAGATGTTCACACCAGGGCTGCTGAACACTGCTTGCCGCTGTCTCTCTCCTCAAGCATCGGGTGTGACGAGCGGGTGGCTACACACATCGCTCCTAACAAAGAGTTCTCATTTTCCCTGACATCGTGTGGCCGGGACGCTTTTGGCTAATCGAAACAACTAGGGAAGGGATGGAGAATGGAACAGCTGACACAAAACAATGGGGGGAAACGTTTGTAGGCATCGCTGCAGGTTTAATCCAATATGTTGAAATACTGGATTCTGTATGTTCAGTAGGCATATAAATACATATGCTCTTGCTCTTAAAACAACACAAAGAAAGCTATAAAAAGTAATTTCAAGTTTAGCTATGAAATCATGTAATTAAAATGAAAACGCTAGTCTGCAGATATTGCAGCTTTCCTTGACTACATACTGCAAATCCTGAGATTTCTTAAAAGCCACCTGATATAGAAGATTTTTATTTATTTATTTATTTATTTATTTATTTTGCAATACCATACCTGGACACAATAGGGTGTGTTAACCATACAGTTTTAGCTTTCTTTATTCCAGCAGCTCTAGACTTTTGTCTGTTTATGCTATGCTTTTAGCAGTTTCATGGGTGAACGTATGTGTGAGGAAAAAAAAGTGGGTGTGAAAAATTGTATTTAATATTAATTAAAAAGAACCCTAATATAAGTTTTTCTAGACGCTTTCTAATTTATTATGGGTTATATTGTCACAGCCCTGAGGTGTACGACAGAGAAAGGAATTAGAGAAAGGAATCTCTGCTATTTCCAGAAAAGGTTAACCCTTGGATATGAAGGAAGAACAGGTAGCTTGGGTATGTTTACATGTGCTGCAATCACCCCTCCCAGATGCAAAGTAGACATACCCAGATGGATGGTTGTAAGGTCAAGTTGTGTCCTTTTCTCAATTGATTATGGCCTTAGACTCTAGGCATGTGATTTTCCAGAAAGTTTCTAGAAATATTCTATTATTGTAATATCAGTTGACTGCCAAACACATTTTTGCTCAGCCCTAGAATGAATCACCACCAATTGTTCTAGAAGGAAGTTTTAAGTGCTGTCTCCAATTTAATTTAGAATTGTGCAAACAGATTATTCACCTTTGATCTACAAAAGCAGAATTCTACTCCTCCTCCACAATAAGAAGGGAGCCACAGTTTGTTCTCTCATAATCTCCTAGCCAATAGGAGTAAATGTGCAAAGCTATTCACCACACCTTCCTCAGAGCAAACTGTAATCATAGAACCATAGAATACTGAAACTGGAAGGGACTTCAAGAGATCACCAGGTCCAGTCCCCTACCCTCATGGCAGGACCAAGCACCATCTAAATCACCCCTGATGGATGTCTATCTAATCTGCTCTTAAATATCTCCAGTGATGGAGATTTCACAACCTCCCTAGGCAATTTATTCCAGTGTTTAACCACCCTGACAGTCAGGAAATTTTACCTAATGTCCAAACTAAACCTCTCTTACTGCAATTTAAGGCTATTGCTTCTTGTCCTATCATCAGAGGTCAAGGAGAACAATTTTTCTCCCTCCTCTTTGTAACTCCCTTTTAGGTACTTGAAAAATGCTATCATGTCACCTCTCAGTCTTTTCTTTTCTAAGCTAAACAAACCCAATTATTTCAGTCTTCCCTCATAGCTCATGTTTTCTAGACCTTTAAGAATTTTTGTTGCTCTTCTCTGGACCTTCTCCAATTTCTCCACATCTTTCTTGAAAGGTTTGCTTTTTTTCAGCATTGTCACACTGTTGACTCATATTTAGTTTGTTGTCCATTATGACCCCTAGCCCCCTTTCTGCAGTACTCCTTCCTAGATAGTTACTTCCCATTCTGTATGTGTAAAATGGATTGTTCCTTCCTAAGTGGAGTATTTTGCATTTCTCCTTATTAAACTTCATCTTATTTACCTCAGACCTTTCTCTAGTTTATTCAGATCATTTTGAATTATGACACTATCCTCCAAAGCACCTGCTATCCCTCCCAGTTTGGTGTCATCTGCAAACTTAATATGCATACTCTCTTTGCCAAGATCTAAATCACCGATGAAGATATTGAACAGACCCAGTCCCAGAACTGACCCCTGTGGAACCCTAATTGTTATGCCATTCTTGCATGGCTGTGAACCATTAGTAACTGAGAACAAGCGCTCTGAGAACGCTTGTCCAGCATCCACTTTATAGTAGTCCCATCTGGTTTGTATTTCCCTAGTTTATTGATAAGGTCATGAGAGACCATATCAAATGCCACAATCTAGCCCTACATTTACTAAAGTCCAAAGACAAATAAGCACAAGATAGCAATAAGATGTCAAAAACAGTGATGAAAAATACACACAGATTTAAGGCCCACATTCTGGATATGTAACTTTAGGTCAAGTTTACTCTATAAAATTAAATCAAAGTAAGTTACTCTGACATACAGGCACTGCAGTAATTGAATGCATTTTATACATCCACACTATACTCCTTGGCTATGTCTACACTCGTGGCTTCTTGCGCGAGTAATATGCAAATGAGGCTA
>CM057847.1:25563029-25576229 GCA_030068395.1 Apalone spinifera | reverse complement strand
TTCTACGAGGAAGAAGCCTTTTTGTGAAAGAGCTCTTTTGCAAAAAGGCATGTGGACGAGGAAGAGGGATTTCTTTCTGAAGAAGAGGAAAGAGGAAAAAAGCTCAGGTGTCTTGGTGGCCATTCCGTCCATAGGAATGAAAGCTTACATGTAAGAGAGCATCCATGCAGTCTGGATGCTTTATTTCAAAAAAGCAGATCATTTTTTCGATGCACTTTTGCAGTGTGGACGTTCTCTTTCGGAAGAAGTTTTTTTGGAAGATCTCTTCCGAAAAAAACTTCTTCCAAAAGAAGCCTGCAGTCTAGACATAGCTAAGAAGTTTGTGGCATAGCAGGATCTTAGCTACAGCCTAGCCCCTGGGCCATGCTTCCTTAATTTTTGAAACTGAAAATACTGCAGGAAAGAAAACAAGCCAAAATGAAATTACAAAAATAAATAAAAATATAATTCAGGACAATTAAGAAGAAAATTAAAAGAAATGGAATCTGCAATACACTTATACAATTACAGACTCAAATGCATATTTCCTGCTTTACTTTTTGTTTCCAAATTTTCCTCTTGTGTCTGTTATCACGTTGCCAGATCATTATTTAATTGGTAAAACAGCTTCACCAAAATAAATTATTTTTCCCAATCACTAAACCAACTTATCAATAACCTTTTCACATATAATACTGCAGTTTTTAAAAACCTCCATTCTGGCTGCTCATAATGACTGTAGCCATTCTACAGATGGGTAATTTAAAATGGCTATTATTGAATATGGAAATCCAGTATTATCAACCATGCAGATAAATATTTAGCACAGATAGTTACAAGACTGACAAATGTTAAATGGTCCCCTCTCTCTCAGGCCATCCAATTTGTTACACAGACAAAATTTTTGCCATTGGGCCCCGCCTGAAAGTCTCTTAGGTCTTCCACAGATCCACTTCAAGCTGTACTATAACAGAACTCTGTTGACGATAACAGAACTTGGTGTGGATGTAAAGTTTTTTTGTGGATCCCTTTGCAAGGTAAGAGCTTTAATGCATGCACTTACTGCTGACCTGCCTTTTCATTATCATTAAGGAGCCATTATAAAATATCAGATTTGAATAAATAAATACTTTTATAGGCACTTCATCTAATTTTGACCAGCATAACTTGAAGATTTTGGTATGGTCTCCCACAGTATTCTTGCAGGAAGTTAAAAAAGCATGGATTGGCCAAATGGACTGTAAGGTCTCTGGAAGTGGGTGACATGGGAGGGATCACTTGAGGATTACCTGTTGTGATCCCTCTCTCTGGGGCATCTGGCCACTATCGGCAGAAAGGATACTTTGGTCTGACCCAGCATGGCTGTTCTTATGAAAGCTGACTAAATCATTGGGCTCAAGAAGTTAGTGATCAATGGCTCGATGTCTGCTTGGCAGTCGATATAAATAGAAGTAGCCTAAGGGTCCGTTTTGGGGTCAGTTTTGTTCAGCATCTATATTAATGATCTGGATGATGGGATGGATTACACCTTCAGCAAGTTCGCAGATGACACTGAGCTGGGGTGGGGGAATACATTGGAGGGTTGGATAGGGTCCAGAGTAACCTAGACAAGTTGGAGGATTTGGCCAAAAGAAATCTGATGAGGTTCAATGAGGACAAGTGAACAGTCCTGCATTTGGGACAGAAGAATCCCAAACACTGCTACAGTGTGGGACTGACTGGCTAAACAGAAGTTCTGCAGAAAAGGATCTGGGGATTACAGTGGATGAGAAGCTGGATATGAGTCAACTATCTGCCCTTGTAGCCAAGAAGGCTAATGGCATATTGGGGTGCATTAGGAAAAGCATTGCCCGCAGATCTTGAGAAGGGATTATTCCCCTTTATTCAGCACTGGTGAGGCCACATCTGAAGTATTACATCCAATTCTGGGCCTCCTATTACAGAACCGAAGAGTGAGGGGGGAGTTGATAGCAGCCTTGAACTACCTGAAGGGAGGTTCCAAAGAGGATGGACAGAGGCTGTCCTCAGTGGTGACAGATGACAGAACAAGGAGCAATGGTCTTAAGTTGCTGTGGGGGAGATGTGGGTTGGCTAGTAGGAAAGACTATTGCACTAAGAAGGTAGTGAAGAATTGGAATGGGTTACCTAGGGAGGTGATGGAATCTCCATCCCAAGAGGTTTTTAAGTTCTGGCTTGACAAAGTCCTGGGTGGGATGATTTAGTCGGGATCGGTTCTGCTTTTAGCAGGGGGTTGGACTCGATGACCTCCTGATGTCTCTTCCAACTTTATGATTCTATGGCTATGTCTAGATTACATGCCTCTGCCGACAGAGGCATCTAAAATAGGCTACCCAACATAGTCATTGAAGCGGGGATTTAAATATCCCTGGCTTCATTAAAATAACAATGGCCACCGTGCTGTGCCGGCTCAGTTGATCGTCGGCAAAGCGAGCGAGTCAAGACGTGGATCCGTCAACAAGGGAAGCCTTTGTTGACCGCTCCCTTATGCCTCGTGAAACGAGGTTTACAGGAGCTGTCAACAAAGGCTTCCCTTGTCGACCGATCCGCGTCTTGACTCGCACACTGTGCCGACGATCAGCCAAGCCGGCACAGCATGGCGGCCATTTTTATTTTAATGAAGCTGGGGATTATTTAAATCCCCACTTCATTGACTATGTCGGGTAGCCTCTTTTACATGCCTCTGTCGGCAGAGGTATGTAATCTAGACATACCCTATGATTCTAAGTTGAACAGAATCTGTGAGTGCTAAGGTATACTTACAGATATAAGTATACCTTAGCACTTATATCTGTAAGTATACCTTAGATATATATGCAGTACTTGTATACATCTTTTGCCAAAGTTTCTAGTGCAAATCTGTGTTTGGAGACTTCTTTGAAAGAGACCATAATGGCTCATTTTTAGGTTTTATAGTTTATCATGTTAATCAGGATTTAGGGACTCAAATCTATGGATAATTTGACTGATGTGTATTCAAACTAAAAGCTGTGGATCCTGAGAGTACCAAGCATACCAAGCACCTTGCAGGTGCAGGCTCTTAACATCAACAGCCTGCCACCATTACAACATCTGAGCCTATATCAGTGTTTCCAGGCTTCTTACTGACATAATATTTGACACAATACAAAAGGATATCTGAAAAGTAGAGACTTATGTTGCAAGAGGATTTGTACTTTAAAAATTCTCAACAAAATATTTAAATAAATTATTTGCTGTAGGTGAGCTTTCTGCTGTTTCTAACTTTATAACATTCCATGATATTCAAGGGCCACATACAGCAATTAATTTAAAAAAAACTAGCAGAGGCACTACTGGTTGAACCTCTCTAAACCAGGACTTTCTGGTGTGGCAATATCCAGGATCTGGGAGAAGAGCAGATGTTCTGGACCAGAGAGCCTGGGAGGCTGGCAGCAGGAGGGCTAGGCTCCGGACTGCCAGCAGGGGAGCTGGCAACCATGAGCCCAGCTGGGCCAGTGGCAGCAGGGCCATCAGCCCAGCCGGTAGCAGAGCTGGGCAGACTGAGGGGAGGGATGGAAGCCCAGCTGTGAGCAAAGCCGGGCATCTAAGGAGGGCCAGCAGCTCAGCCTGGGCCAGCGGCACCAGGATGGGCAACCCAACCAGGAGTGGAGCTGCACATCCAGCATCCACGGGAGCAAAGATTGCCAAGGATCCAGTACCTGGGGCTAGGAGCAGAGCTGGGCTGGAGGACTAGTGGTGAAGGGGCCAGAATTGACCTCTCCACATCTGGCATACTCCCTCATTTGGGACTGGTCAGGTCCTCTAGGTGTTGGACAAGGGAGGTCCAACCTGTATGCTCCCACTCTTGTTTGTGCTCCTATAATGCTAATCCTTCACACCACCTCCTCTCCTAGCTTCTTAGTTCTCCTTGGAGATATCAGTTAAAACTCACTAATGCAAGTAACAAATAACATCTTTGAAAGAACAAAAAGGAAAGGCTGGGCCTTCCCAGTAACTCTGTAGGGTGTAGAGTAGATGGGATTATTGTGCAAGGAGGAACTTGCAGAGTTGAAAGATCATCTTCCTGGTTGGAAGGTGAGGTTCAGTTTGCAGCCAATGCTATGCTCTGATGGCTGTTGTGTTAGAGTTATATGCTGTTTAAATAAAATATTTTACATATTAAATAAAATGTCCTGTGCCTTAATAAGAACAAGACAGTTGATCCATCCTACCATGCAAGAGAAACAGATTTGATTTGGTTTCTCATTGCCTGATCCATCTGGCTGGGCACAGAGTGAGGTTAATGTGGGACTCATTTGAGGAAATGACACTTTACATCAGTCTGCTCTGATTCCTGTAGCAGAGAGAGAAGCCAAGAGCAAATTTATCAAGTTCTTAGAAATGGTGTTTGCATACACATTCTAGAAGGGATATGGAAGAAGCAGGCCACTGACTAGAACAAAGAGGTTGTAGGTAGGGAGAGCAATAGAGAAAAGAGAAATTGGTGGGAGGAGAAAGGGAGAGATGAAAAAGTAAAAAGTAGGTCAAGGAGAATGGGGAAGAGGAGGAGTAAGGGGAAAAAAGGACAGCAATGAGAAGAACAAGGAAGAAAGCAATAAAAGATTTCTGAAAGGTGGAGAAAGACAGAAAGAAGCCAAGGAGATAAACAGGTAGAAATAATGTATGGAAAGGAAAAGATGTAAAATCCTTTCTCTTTCATTTTTGTGATAGGGAAAACAATTCCCTCCAACTTGAAGAAAATTGTGGCAGTCAGACATTTCCAGTCTTTTAATGTTTTATTTAAAAAGACTAATTGGGAGTTCTTAACACTCAGAGTTAACCTTTTTAATGAAAAGTAAAAGTTAAAAGTGTCTGTGAGTAAACATTGTTAAAACCCATCATAAGGAACATTCCTTATTTAAAAGTAGGGGGATTTCAAAGTCATTTTTATCTCCTACTGACTGGATAGAATATGAACTCCTTTTAGCTGTGTACTCAGAATAGAGCTGGGTGAACATAAAATGGATGTGGTTTTAATTTTCAAGGCTAGTGAAATCTGAACTCAAACCTAATTAGCTGATGTTTCTGTTGTAATGCCAGCTTCCAATGGCCCCATTGGAAGGAAGATATTATTATGCCAGAAGGGCTGGGAATATGGTCCTTGTCTAAACTAGGGAAAATTAGGGATTTATTTTTATTAGAGTTAGCTGTCTCAAGCTAATTGAATTGGATTAAAACTGTATTCAATACTGAGGTCTAGTATACAAACAGTAGTAGGTATTCTTCAGTCTGCACCACTGAGAGGTAAAGAATGTACTCATTTTGTTTTATGGCAGTCATGAATGTGGATGAAGTGTAGCCATATAGCTAGAATATAAATTTATGCAATGTACTGTGCCTCAGTGTACCCTGTCAGCTACCCTTTCTAACTAGCAGAAAGGAACAACCTAGTGCTGTTGGTAGAGATGTATCATGCAAGTTGTCTGTGTCAATTATTGACGTTAAGGCAGAAACAGACCAAAAGGGTCCTTGTGACTCACTATGGTCACCCTTTTATCCTTAGAACTGCTTTTTTAAAAATTGAGTGTGTAAGAATAGTTTTTATTATGGAACAATTTGCAATATTAGTAGTTACAGGAGACCCCCTCACTTACGACCTAATTGGTTCCTGCAGAACTGTCATAAGTCAAGCCAACATAAGTTGAACCCTTATTTCCCACAGGTGCAATGTTCTGTTCCTGGCCCACTTTGCCTCCTGGGAGTTGTAGTCCCCAGCATGCCGGGCCCAGAGTCAGCCGGGGCGCAGTGCAAGGTGGTAGGCAGTTCTGCATGTCCCCGAGCCAGTTGTGTGCTGCAAGCTGCATCCAAAGCCAGCCGGGGCCTGGGTCAGGTGGTAGGCAGTTCTGTGTCTCCCAGAGCCAGCGGCACAGCACGAGCTGCACCCAGAGCTGGCCAGGGGATGTGCTGGGTGGTAGGTGGCTCTGTGGCTTCTGGAGTCAGCAGAGTGGCATGACCTGCACCAAGAGCTGGCCAGGGCTGCAGGCGACTGGCTGACCTTGTGGCTCACTGTGCAGGTGGACTTGAGAAGCCACGTTGGGCTGGAGCAGGGCAGTCGTAAATGCAGGGGGTCGTAAGTTGGGCGGTCGTAAGTCAGAGGTCACCTGTACTTGAATCTTAGAATATTTTGTACTAGATTTATTTTCACAAAAGCAACTATGTAATTTTTGCTTGTGTGAAGCTATTATGTAACTTTTGTTTGTATGTATGAAGACTGTTAATGTTTGAAAGAAATTAGTCTCAAGACCAGCACAACATGCAGATGGTCAAAGGAGGGGCTGGAGACTCAAGAACATCAAGCAACTATCAAATGTACCAATTGCATTTGACGACTGAGGAGGGGCAGACTGACAACCTGAAGTTAGAAGCAAGAATTCCTAACATGTGAAAATAACAAATCTCATCAAAACCATGATAGTGCAATACCCAGAAAAGTTATCAGCAGACTAATGTTAAACAACAATGAAAACCATCTCCAAATAAACATATGTTGCAAAGTAACTGATTGTAACATAATGCAGCAAAATCCTTGGACGTGCATGAGAAGGGAGTCCTATAAAAGATGGAGTATCTTGCCAAAAAGCTTTGGGTTCTGTCCTGCCAAGATCTGGAGCAAAAGTCCAGACTGACTGAGCCTGGATCCTCCTTTGCATTCAGCCTAACTGGCCACTAGGTTGATGCAAGCAACAGATTGGTAACTATAACAATGCTGGCAGGTGTGTGCGTGTGTGTACGTGAGAATGCATATGTGTTTTACTTTGCATTCTCAATAAATGTGGCATATTGCCTTCCTCCCTAAAAAGATACAATGTGCTTCTCATAAGCATAACTGAAAAGACGCACTCAAGACAACAATCTCTGCTGCATCTGCCAAATTTAAAGGAGATGTTTTGACCCTTTGGGCTCTGCTTTCTATGAGCTCTTTTCTCCTCTGCTAAGCTGGCCTGCTTCCTCTTGTAACCCCAGGGACTTTGTTAAACTTTTGTTTCTAAAGGCTGCGTTCTTGAGTTGAACTTCCCATTTAATACTCCAGTCATTTGAAAAAGTCGGTTGTACACATGAAAGCTCATGTGATACCATCTACATGTTTTGTTAGTCTTTAAGGTGCTGCTAGACTATTTGTTGTTTTTTAAGTTTTTCCAGTTACAGACTAACTCAGCTACTCCTCTCAAGCTTTTGAACATATGAAAGCTGTTGAGCCTCTTTTCCTGATGAGACTATAAGGTCCATGTCTTGCTCCCATATAAAAGTGTGCTGATAACACATGCACAATACACACAGATCTTTGTTTTGTTAATTTGTTGTTTTGCCATACTCCATTGTTCAGTGAAGATACTGTTCATAGAATCATAGAACCATAGAGCTGGAAGAGACTTTAGAAGGCCATCAAGTCCAGCCCCCTGCCCAAGGCAGGACCAATCCCAATTAAATCAACCCAGCCAGGGCTTTCAAGCCAGGACTTATCACCTCTAGGGATGGAGACTCCTCTACTTCCCTAGGTAACCCATTCCAGTGTTCACCACCCTCCTAGTGAAATAGTTTTTCCTAATATCTAACCTGGACCTCTCCCACTGCAACTTGAGACCATTGTTCCTTGTTCTGCCATCCATCACTACTATGAACAGCCTTTCTCCAGCCTCTCTGGAACCTCCCTTCAGGAAGTTGTGGGAACTTTTCCTATGCAGATGTTGAGTTCTGTTTGAAGTGAAAGGTTGCCTGTGATAGTGGACGCCAGATATGTGAACTCATTCACTACTTTAAGTTCATAGTTGTTGATCTTGATGGAAGGTGTTTACTAAACTCCTTGGCATTTATGTTAATCTTTTTTAAGTTTATAGTAAACCTGAAGATTAGGCAGGCTTTGGAAAAACTGTCCATAATATTTTGGAGATGAACCTTGGTGTAGGTTAGCACTCTGTATCATCAGCAAAGACGAGGTATTGAATAAGAGCTTCTCAAGTCTTGGGGTTAGAGCTGAGATTTGTAATATTGAACAGTTTTCCATAAGATCTTGTGTGAAAGTAGATTCCCTCAGTTGAGGAAGCAAAAACTTGTTTCAGTTGCAGGGAGAAGATCCTAGACTGAGTTGGGACAACTACACAATTTTGCTTAACTCTACTATAAATCTGGAAAGCCTCAGAGACTTACCCATCATATTGGACTGTGCCTTACATGTTTTCATGGAAGGATCAAATTATGTTTAAGCATATGGAGGTCATCCAATCTTTTCAAAACGCATGCATTATCTATTTCTACTGACAAAGTCAAAAGCCTTTGTGAGATCAATGAAGGCTACAGAGGGAATTTTTTTGTTCTCTGCATTTCTCTTGTCTCGGTGAGAAAATCTCTTTCATTTCTAGTAGTACTTTGCCTTTTGTCAAGCAAAAGCAGAGCCGCTCATAGAGTTGTTACAGTGGAATAGGTTTTCCACATTTTATGACCTCAGACAATATTCAGTCTTTTACAGGGGCCTTTCTTTGGGGAGGCCATCAATGGCAAGACTAAGACCCTCAACCTTTGGTTCATCATCAAGATGGTTCATAAGAGGAAGGCTTTCAAAGCTGTTGATGACTATATCCACAACAATATTTTCACAAGAGTAAAGTTCAGAATAATGTTCTACCTAAGGATCAATCTGTTTGGTGAGGTTGATTGTTTTCCCATCGTTGATTTTAATGGGTCTGTCATCTTTGAAGTTGTATCCATGACTTTCTTGATCCCATCATGCATGTTTCTGATGTTTTCTGCATCAGCTGCTACTTTGATGTTTTTACATAAGTGCAGCCAATAGCCCTTGACACAGCCACAAGGAGGTTGTTATATCTTGGTTCTGACTGCTTGTAAGGTTTTTTCATTCGGATCTGTCTTGAAGATGGTTTGGGGTTTGCGTTTGACCTCAATGACTATGTGAATGCATTGCAATATGCATCAAACCAGTTGATGGATTTGCTTTTCTTCTCCCAAAGACTGAGAGAGTTCTATGGTAGATAATGTCATTTAGTTGCACCCATTTTAGCTGGGTGTTTGTTGCACAATCACTGGCGTCAATGGCTTGTTGTAATATGTTCTTGAACTGCAGTGACTTTTTCTGGTAACTATGGCACTGAAGTTAATACAAGGGCAACCTTTTAGCTTAGATCTGTGTATTTTCTTTGGTTTAGGTCTGATCTTGCTGCATACCAGAGAATGGGTTGTGTCACAATCGGCACTTTGGTAACTGTGGATAATGAGAAGGATGTGAAAGTTGGTATGCCTTGTGATAATAAGATCCAGTTGGTGCCAATGACCAGTTCTGGGATGTTTCATTTCCAAGATTCTTTGTGTTGTGACTTTCTCTGGAAGAACGAGTTTGTTATACAAAGGTCATAATAAAATCAAAATTTTAAAAATCATGGACATCAAGAAAGTTAGTCTATGTTTCATGATCAGCTCCCACCCTTGTACTGACGTCATCTAGCAGGAAAATATATTTGTGTTTCAGAATCTTGCTGATGGTGGTGTTCAATTGGGAGCAGAATGGTCCTTGATATCAAAAGACAAAGAAAGTGTTGGGGCATATTAATTCACAAGGATGACAGATCCCTCAGAGAGAATAAGTGTAGTAACTTTGTAGACTTTAAATTCCCGGTTGTAGTGCCAAGCAAATGTCTATATCTAAGTTATAAACCCTAAATACAGGAATTTAAAATGGAGATGATGGCATTTTAAAATGCAGAGGTACAAATAGTGCCAATATCATCTAATATATTACCCCTGAGGGGATGGAGATTTGATTGCTGGTTTCAGAAAACCTCTCTGTGGCTCCATTCACATTGCATAATTATTCTATACCATTCAAGTTCTTTAACATATGTTTCAAATGGAGTGTTCTATGTTCTAAAATATTTTATTCTTTGGAGGCTACTTGGTTCTCCCTGACACATACTTTCAAAAGATATATATGACCTTGGAGGTACATGAAAAATCATTAATCAGGTTTATGCTGGCACCAATTTATTTGTTTATTTATTTATTTTATAAGGAAGACTTACTTTTTTCCAAAATTTCCTCACTTATGTTGCCAAATTGATTCCCCTAGAGAGCTGTGTGTTTATCTTGACAGGTGTTAGTGAGATCTGCAGAGTCTCGGTGGAATTGTTACTGGTTGCTTTGAGGTACAGTAGAAAACATTAAATCTGCAAACTAATGAACTTACTTTATTGCATTTCTAATAAAATAAACCACACAGTGAGCTGGATTAATTGACTAATGCCTTTTTAATGAAGATTTTATTGAGCATATGGTATGGTCTTGCTATTTTCTTCAATATCTACAGATGTGAGAGACTAAAATAAAAAACACAGTTACCTTTCTGTTACATAAATAGACCAAACACTGAGGATCATAATATTCTGCCATATTTTCTATCTTGTAGGACTATATTATAGTGAAGAACAATTTTGTAACAGAAGTTTATTATTATTTATTATTATTGTTGTTATTTATGATTAAAAATAATAACAATTATAAATAATGAGAGCAATCCCAGTGAAGGGAAGATAGAAAAAAAATTCTTTCTGATACTGCATGGAGGGAAAAATCACTGTTGCCTGTGGTAAGCTTACTTTTTAAAAAAAATTCTCAATACTGAAAATGACAAAACTTCATTAATTAAAGATAGCAGCTTCTAAATGTTAAATAGTGCATTGCCTTAGCGATGTACAATTAGGATTTCTTAGCCCTGAGCTGAAATGTGCTACATTTTTGCAATGCATATCAAAGACATAATTAAAAGAATAGGTGCATTTAACCAACACTGATTCAGTTTCCAATAAGATGAAAGAAGCTAGCATCTCTTACAACCAGCTGTGTAATTTGCTTTTAATTATGGTTTGATATATACTGTGTATGTACATATCTACATGTGTATGTGCACATGTCAGATCAGAACATAAGGGGAAAAAACAAAACCGCCATCCCTCCCCCCCATCACTTTTCTCAGTAAGTCATCTTCTGGGATGTGCTGCTGAATTAGGTAGAAATCCATAACAGCACCCCAAAGAATAGCTACAATATATACAACTTCAGCTTTGAAACAGTATATCAAATCTTTAATTTCTTTCTTAAGTTTCCCATGTAAATTTTCATCTTGCTTCAGTATTCACAAATGTCCACTTGAGACTCAAAGATGATTTCATAGTCAAGCTTCCTGCCCTCCTTCCCCTTTTCTTTTTTATTTACTTCAACAACAATTTAGCAGCCAAGCCTCAGCAGAGGGATAAGAAAATAGATATTGTGAAAGGAGAGCATGAACATGGTTTCTCTCTCCTTAAGCACCAGCAGCCAGAAACAGTATGAAAGCAATGGATCATGAAGAAAAGCAATTTCCTACTTCAGGGATTAAGCAGTGCCCTCTTTTGTATTTGTTAAATGAATGTTTTAGATTTTTTTCAAGTATTACTGCATTTTTCCAATTTAAATAAGTACGCTCTAGAGAAGCTGTAAAAGAGCCCAAAACATATCTCTTCCTAGTTAATCAATAGCACACATCAAACCCTTTACGTTGTATTGCTTTGAGCATTCCTATTGATGAAGCAAGAAAAATTTAGCTGTTACATAAGCCAAAGATAATTACCTTAAAAAGGAAGAATTTCAAGTGATACATGAGGTCTCTTTTTTCATGAGTACAAATGCAGATTATTTTAATATAGAAAATATATACAACTATGTGGCAGCATTCAGAGACAACTACTTAAGTTTTTCTGGTATAGTACAAGCTTTCCCAAACCAGTGGTACTGCAGAGTTAATTGCCTCTCTGTCCCTATTCAGTTAAGGCTTAAGATGAAATATAATACATTCTTTAGTAAAAGGAAACTAAAAATCCCTTTGGTAGTGGGACAAAGATGCAGTGCTATTCCTGTCTCTGCCACAGACTTCCTGTGAGACCTTGGGCAAATCACTGCAAACCACTGCTCAAATAAGAATCAGTTGACAAGAGGAGTCAGTGGTACTATTCACATGAGCAAGGACTACTTGTATGAGTAAAGCTTGGCAGAACTGGAGTACTAGGTCTGCTTTTCCTTTGTTAGACAGGCTTAAAACTATAGACTAATTACAGCTCATCCCCACCAGTGCAATCTGAACCTGAGGGTTGCTATTTAATACTATGAGGCAGAATGGCCTCCTTACCTACTGGAACATGAGGGATCAGTGCATTCTCATAGGAAGACAACTAGGCTCTATGTGTAGATTATGAACATGGAGCCTGAACCTTCAATCCTTGGATTCCCAGAACTACCATTATCTTCTGTGGTAGTTCTGGGCTCACTAGAAACACAGCGTCAGGGGACAGGTTGTGTTATGTTCCATTCAGCACTACTGCCCAGATAAACTTTAAGAAGCATAATTTCTAATGGTTTTTTGTTTAGAAAGTTTTCAGAAAACTCCATATTGACCCAGTAGCCTATTACAGTTCCTTCACATTTAACAGGTTGTCAATCCATGGAGCCTTTTCCACTTTGATGTGCACAAAGAACTGCCAATAATGTTTGCCAGGGTAATGCACGAGTATTGGGTACACACACAGTATGGATTGCTATGATGATTTCATATCCCTGATCCTTTCAGAGCAACTGTTTATTTGCTGCACAAAGTTATGGTGCTTATGCTGATGATTTTGGAAGTTATCTTAACAACATTTAGCAGTTATATAGTGTTTTTCCTAGACATGTAAGTGTACTTAAGCCTATACCCACTGTTACCAAAGACAAAGCTCCAAAGTTTTTTACTTAGATTTCACTCATACCTTACTCAGAAACTCTGTAATCAAAGGCACTGAGAGATTAAACAGGATGTGACAGACTAATTAGTCAAAATACTAGTTAACTTTAAATTCAATCTTTTAAGGTGGGTCTAAATTCATACCAAAAGTTTTTTAATCACAGAGCTCCGGTTTACATTTCCAAAATATTTGTGAGCTCTAAAGCAGTATGGCTTTACACTACTAGATCAGTGTTTCCCAAATGGTGCTCCACGGAACCCTGGGGGTCTGCAAAAAAAATCTGTTCTCCCGCTCGCTACAAAACCTGTTGGCAGCTCCCATTGGGGCTTTGCAGGCAGGGGTGGACTTTTGAGGCCTGCGACTTTGGCCGCTCCACCACCCACTGAAGCTACCCCACCCCCGCACATGGCGCAGCCCCCCCCCC
>CM057847.1:25544421-25562929 GCA_030068395.1 Apalone spinifera | reverse complement strand
TAAATGACAACAATAACTGGATTTGAAATCCATTAAGTATAACAGGAAAGCCAGACAGTTTTTCTATGAAAGATTATAAAAACCTAATCGAAATCAGTTCAGATGGCCAATTAATACAAACATTTAAAAAAGTTTCTCTGATTACGTTTTGGGATGGCTTATGTGAAGAATATTCAGCTTTATTAAGAGGTACAATTCGTCAGTCGTTAACATTCACCAGCACATACTGGTGTGAAACTGGGTTCTCGAATTATGCAGCAAGAAAAAGAAAATACAGAAATCAACTGAATGCAGCGCCAGATATGCAAATCCAAATTTTTAGTATTAAACAAAATATAACAAGAATTTGCCAAGAAAAGAAGAAAAAACACTCTTCACATTGAAAACTGCTCAAGTTTTTGAGCTTTATTTTTTTGTACACATTAAATGTGATTTTTGTTTTTAAATGTGTGCAATTAAACTAAATGTTGATCTCATGACCTTTTTTGAATTTGTTCATTATTATTATCCTTACTTATTTGTGGTCTACTTTTTCAGCTCCATATACCAGACTGTCTTCCTTTTTTTTTATATTTTTTTTTTGCTCGATATATTTTCCCTAGGGGTTCCTTGAAATTCTTCCAAGTTTAAAAGGGTTCCATGGCCAAATAAAATTGGGAAACACTGCACTAGATTGTACATTAGAGCAGTGGCTCTAAAAGTGTTCTCCAATGACCACTAGTGGTCTGTGACCATCTTGCAGGTGAGTCGCAGGCAGCTCAGTGCTCTTGTAATTAAAATAAAGGCCTATTTCAAACAGAGGATACCCTGCAAGTATACTTGCTTCTTATGGAATTCTTCCAGAACATTTTATCTATACACACTTTAATATCAATATTTTAAATTGGTAATGAGTCATTGCATGGTACAGTGGGAAATAGCATACAGCTTCCATAATATTTAAGGTAGCATCTGTTATCTAGGAGAGCTTCAATTAGTCAACTTGCAATACATATAGTAAGGCTATATCTGTACAGTGAATTTCATTTACGAAGTATATTTTCTTTGTACTTACATAGCATCTTTTTTCAGAGGAGATTTATACATTATAAACAGCATAGGCCAATCCTGATCCCAATAGCTAAACTATTGAGTAGTCAGGGAGCTAGACTAACAACATTATTACATATGTGAGAAAAATCCTACATCGTGACTAGCTAAAATTAATTATGTGATATGTCAGAAAGAATTGTGTTTCTTCCCTCTCCAGGAAGCAATATTGGAAAGGTTTGGGACAATGTTAAGTAGTCAGATTTCTAAAATGATTAGCTGCAGAGAATTCTGTGGTAACTATTATTCAGTGTTGCTCACAGCAGGTACATAATAGTCCTTTTATTTGTTTGTTCATTCCTAGACAGCTAACCATTCATATTCAATTAGAATATGAATTTCAAAAAGGCAAGCATTATACATTGAAACAGTTAGCTGTGAGATGAGATTTGCGAATATTTCTGATGACAGTCACCATGTGTACAAGTAGATACACAGTTACTGTTGGGACATTGCATGAATGACTACAGCAAGGCTGGCTGTTGGAAATTCTCCTGAGTTCTAATCCCAGTTTGGTCACTAACCTGCAGTATTTCCTTTGACCAGTCCTTACGTAAGGTTGGAGTGATAATACCACTTTTATTGTGGTGGCATGTGCAGCAATTAATGTTTGCACAACTTACTGAACTCGACAAATATACTATATACTTGAGAGGGTTTGCTTGTCCGTGTCCTTCTGTCTGTGTGTTTGTTCAAAAACTCTTAAACAGAAAGAGCTAGGACTACCAAATTTGGTATGCAGCTTCCTTTTATAATAACTTTTATAATAAGAGTGAGATAAGGGCTTGGTTGTGACAAGACAATAGGCTGGAATGGGATTGTTTTTCATAAAATGGAAAGGGAAGGCTGTGTTATAAAATGATTACATGGGGCCACAGGGAATATGGGATGGAAAGCAGGGACAGTTATACTGAAGAATGACCACAGGGTGCAGCAAAGGGCCAGAGATGGAACCAAACAGGAGGGGGCAGGGATGGAGAAAGGAACAGCTATCTACTATATTTGAGACAGTTTGTGTATTTTTCTGTGTGTCTGTCTGTCTCCCAGCCAGGGGACATGCAACCCTTCCTTGGCTATGCCTGCTAGGGCTACAGCAGCCATGGAAAGATGCTTTTGGCCCCAAGCTGCTGTGATGAGAGAGGGCTGAGGTAGTCCTCTCTTCCCAGGACAGCCTGCATACTGAACCCCTCATCCCCAGCTCCACCCCAGAGCAATGATTTACATGGAAAAAAACCCCAAAAATATTTGAATTAAGGCCCCAGGCCTTAATATTGTTTTTTTATTTATTTCTTGTTGTAGTAAACAGAAAAATGCATTGTTCCTCTGGACAAATATTGTTTTTGACTTTCTTTAGTCAACTTTTACCACCATAGTCAATACATCTTGACCTTGATCTTAGTTATCTAATAGATATATAATCTGGGGTGCAAAGTTTTGGGGCATACTACTACAGGCCCAATTTGTAAATCAGGTTTCCTGGGGTTCCCTAGGAAGACATAAGTGGATGTTTGAAAACACAGAATGAAAGAATGCCCAATTTGGAAGGTACACTTTCAAGCCTCTGGTTGTAGCTTATGAGGATGGGACTGAAAAATCACCTCCAAGGAGTAATTCTAAACCTACAATCAAGGCCTGAGTAAAACAATTTTGTTTGTTTGAGGGAACTGTGGGAAACAAAATTTCACTCCCACCCAAGAAATGGGGTGTGGAACACGTATAGAGCTAATTCAGGTCCAGAGGCACTGGAGTTAAGGATCCTGATGTGTGTGGTAGCACCTCCTGCTTGAAGTAATAATAGCAGCTGAATGTATGGTTTCCATCACATACAGGCTATGTCTACAATGGCGCGATCTTGCGCCAGGGCTATGCAAATGAGGCTAAGCGAGGAATATCGCTGAGCCTCATTTGCATATCTAATGAGCCGCCATTTTGCGGAAGAGGTTCTTGCGCAAGAAGGAGCTGTTTACACTGCCCCTTCTTGCGCAAGAAAAACCCTCTTGCGCAATGCTGTTATTCCTGAAAACAATCCGCAAAACAGCATTGCGCAAGAGGGTTTTTCTTGCACAAGAAGGGGCAGTGTAGACAGCTCTTGCTTGCATAAGAGCCTCTTACGCAAAAATGGCGACTTATTAGATATGCAAATGAGGCTCGGCGATATTCCATGCTTAGCCTCATTTGTATAGCTCTGGTGCAAGATCGCGCCAGTGTAGACATAGCCACAGTGTTTAGAATTTTGTTCAAGGGCTTTTAGGACACCCACTATTATAAATTGTTCCAGAGTTCCTAACCAGGTCTAGTTATTGTTGCAGAGTGAATGCAGTATGTTGCTCCTTCCCTATCCTGGCTGATATCTTTGGGTGTGTCTAGACTACACCTCTCTGTTGACAGAGAGATGTAGATTAGGCACATCGAAATTGCTAATGAAGCTGGGATTTAAATATCCTGCTCTTCATTAGCATAAACGTGTCCGCTGCTTTTTTTTGAAACAGAGCTTTTTCAAAAAAATGGCAGTCTAGATGCGGATCTTTTGAGAAATAAAGCCTTTTTCAAAAGATCCCTTATCCCTCATAAAATGAGGTTTACAGGATCTTTCAAAAAAGGCTTTATTTCTTGAAAGATCCACGTCTAGACAGCTGTTTTTTTCAAAAAAGCTCCGTTTTGAAAAAAATCGGTGACCATGTTTATGCTAATGAAGTGCAGGATATTTAAATCCCAGCTTCATTAGCAATTTCGACGAGCCTAATCTACATCTCTCTGTCAACAGGGAGAGGTGTAGTCTAGCCACACCCTCTGTGGGTCAGCATTGGTCACACCCCTGACATGCCCCCAGATACGCATAATTTCTTCTCCCTCTTCATGGTGAACAGAACTGAGGCTATGTCTACACTATAGGGATCTGTCGAAAAAAGGTACGCAAATTGTGCTTCGCAATTTGCATACCTTTTTCCGATAGTTTTTTCAGAAGAGGCTTTTCTGAAATTTGGCCCATCTACACTGGGCCAAATTTTGGAAAAGCCTCCTCTTTTTGGAAAAGCCTCCTCTTTTTGGAAAAGCCTCCTTCCTTCCAAGAGGAAGAAGACAAGGCTTCAAAAAGAGCGCGTCTGTTCTTCTCAAAAAAAAAAAGCGGAAGAGCAGATGTATTCCCTGGATGCGGCGGAGTTTTTCCGGGATACCAGAGGTATCCCAGAAAAACCCCATAGTGTAGACGTAGCCTGAGTTGCCACTGAGAGCTATTGCGCAGTGCACAGTGGTGTATGGAGTTCCCCTGTGCAAAGTATCTGTTGCTTTTCTTCCCCTGAAGAACTGACCCATAATTTTTAAGATACTTTAGGTCCTTTCTCTGGCATATAAAGTGACTCTGAATTTGGTTCTCAATTAATAATCTCTTCGCAGATAATTCTGATTATTGAACATCCTTTCAGTAGGACATCCTTGTCTGTAGTCCCCACTTTCTCCTTTCTTCAAATAAATTATTTCCTTTTACTCTTATTGTAAAATAAAAATAGGCCTGTTGAACTCACTCTGCTTTGCTTTGCTAATGGCTGCATTCTGTATACTAAGAAAAATATCTCAAAATAGACTTTGCAGGCATGTGAATCTCTTCAGACACTTTTTGGATTCCCTGCTGGCTTTACAGTACATGCTTACAATTCTCTGAACACTGATTTAAAAACAATTAATTTTGGTTTACAATTCCAATGCAGATCCTTCACCAGTATAATATTATTAGTGAAAAAGAAAAACACCTATATAGTACACAGATTTCAGTGACAACACAGAACAACCAATACACTGAAGAAACCTCACTATTTCTGATAAATTTGCAAGAGCAACTTGATATACATCAAGTGCAAGTCACCATCACCACAGCATTATGGAAAACTTCTCAATCAGTAAACAGAATGCCACCATGGAAGTTAGGGGGACAAGAATCAGAGGAGGTGGGAAGGAACAGAAATAGGGTTAGGAGGGAAACACTAGAAGAGAGGAATTTAATCTGTGTGTTCTACAAAATAAAAATCAGGAGCTTTTTGATTTATGGGGGATATAATTCCATTAAGGGAATCCAATGATATGAGAACAAAGCCTCAAGATTCACAATTATTTATTTTCTCAATATATTATGAAACTGACAGCTAAATATAAGGATCTTTCTCTAATTGGGGGAGGATGTGGATCACTCCTGCCAATCCCTTTTCAAAGATCTTTGGCATTAAAATGGAGTGAAATATACTTCAAATTAAAAACACAGAAAGAAAAAAAAACATGATTGTGTCCCATTCCCAAAATACACAAAGTTAATGAGGACCAGAAACAGTCTTCTTCATATAGTCTGAAATACACAATGTGATTTGCTGTACATAAGCTTAACTTTTCTCCAAGCTGCATAAAAGAGTTTACATTGTCAATGATTCATAACTGTCCAATTAAATATAACTGTTTACGGAACAAGGACCATATTTGTCATTATTTTCCTCCTGGTTTCCAGTACACACAAGTACTGCTTGTTTCGACAGAATGCCATCGCAGATTTGTTGGGTTTTTTTGTCTTCTTCTCTGCCTCAACACATTCTCATTCTCTCTCTCACTCTCCTTGCATATCACCTCCTCCCCCTCACACACACACATTGCATTGCCCACCATACTAAACAGCAAAAGCCTTTCTGCCTCCCTGAGACTTCATCTTCCCTGTAGGCTGAGTATTGACTGCTGGTCAGAGCACCATATCCATAAAAAAGACCACTGAACTTTGCAATAAAGGAAAAAGAGAGAGAGAGAGAGAGAGAGAGAAGATCTCCAATGTCTTGTTCATGTACCCTTTACAGCATTTTAAAGAAGCTCAGCCATCCCCAAGCAAGCTTCTGTTCTTATGCTTTTTTCTGATTAAGGCAATACATATCAAGACAATCTAATATTATTGTGAAATTTACTAAATGAAGAAATAAGAAAACAATATTCAGAAACACTTTAACTAAACAACTGTTGAATACTTAGGCTTTATTGTCACTCCCAGAAACATCTGTAATATCTTTTAAATATCCAGCTCTAGCACTGCATGACTGGAGGAGCTAATTTTGTTTACATCACAGCCCTATGAGAAAAAAATACGTTTTTCCTTGAGAATAGTTCATAAGCAGTGACAGGTTTAAATTGTAATTATACCTATCAAAACATCTGCAAAGCCCCACCTGTTTCTCCTTTTCTTTTTCTAACTTACCCATTACTGCTCTCTAAGATCCTCTCATTATTCATGTTTGGGGACAGATTTGTAGCCACCGGGAATTATAAAACTGAACTGATGCAACTACATCTGCTTCAGTGGCATCATGCCTATTAACCTTTGTTTTGGACCTTGAATTACAACAATCTGTGCCCATTAATTATTATATTTCCTCACATTTTAGATAACTGCATTTGACTGTATATTCAGAAATAATACTGAGGCCAGGTCTACACTAAAAAGTTAAGTTGGCCTATCTATATCACTCAAGGCTATAAAAAAATCCACACTGCTAAGTGACATGGTTAAGGCAACCTAACTCCTCATGTAGATTATAAGTAGCTTTTGCCTCTTGGGGAGATGGCTTAACCACATCAATAGGAGAATCTCACCCATAACTGTAGTGAGTACTGACAACCAAATGCTACAGTGGCACCACCACAGTGTATCTGGTGAAGACACAGCCTGAATAATTAGATAGTATTTTTCATCATCAAATTGATTTACAAACATTAACAGTTAAATAATTCTCACAATTCCTCTGACATGTCAGGTAAGTACTATTACCCCCTTTTACATACAGAAAAACTCTGGCACAAAGTTTTGAAAATCATCCAGAATCATGGTTTTCTTATTATAATATCTTAACTACAAATATAAGTGAAAAATATAAATTACTTCAATAAAGTCAAATATAAAATATATTGAGTCAATTTATTAGTATATATACCAATTATAGCTTCATTGATTCCAACATCCATTCACACAACATGAGGATTTGGCCCATTATTTAACAGAATATAAATTTTATGTCTTATGGGTTTAAAAACACTCTTGTAAATACAGTAAAAGAAAGCTTTGTGTTTGAATGAAAAATATACAGAAATATATCCAGATGGGTGGCCCCCCCATTTATTTATCTGATTACAAGAACTAAGTTCAATATATTCTAGTAGAGTAGAGATGTGGTTGAAGGCTTGAAAGGTTTTTCTAGAACAGCAGCATGACATACAACCGTTTAAGTTGTGAGACAAACAGTTTTGTTGTGACATAATGTCTATATGTTTCAGTACAATGTCAGGTGAGCCTAATTCCTCACATTCAGGTTTGCTTTGACAGGCTAGAATGTAGATGTTTTTGTTTGATGAGGTTATAGTTTCAATTCAAACTTTTCTCCATCCTTTTTCTTAGTCTGTGATTATTTGAAATAAATATTCTGCACACTTAATTGGAATGTCTTATTTAATGGTGGGCTGGATTTTGGCAACTACAAACCCTAATAGGTCAAGTTATACAACTGTGAATTGGTGGTGATTGAAGGAAATCCAATAAAGTCAATTCAAGTACTCTGGATAGATAATGATGCAATAGAGCAGAGTTTGACTTCTTCCATTAGTTAATTTCATGCTTACATAGAATCTTTACTTAACAATGTTATGGTTACAATTGTTTAAGAGTATGGAATTCTACTAATAAGACTTTGGAAAAAACAACACTATTTGGAACTATAATAGCAAATATTAATAAAAATAAACAAGAGTTTAGAAGCAACATAAACCCTCAAACTTCCGGGCATAAGTCAGCCTCCTTCTATTAAAGGTTAGGAAGAAACTTTTCCTGGGACCAAGTAACCCTATAATTGCCTGCTGCAGGGGTTGTCACATTTTCTTTTAAGCAACTGTTACTGGCCATTGTCGAGGGAGGGAGAGTACTAGATGAGCTGGACCACTGATCTCCTATAATACAATAACATGCATGCTCTAATTTTAGGGTTTAGATGACGGGTTAAAAGTTTTTCTTTAAGTTTAGGTTTACAGGCTCTTTCGAAAAAGGTTTCTATTTTCAAAAGAACCGAGTCCAGACCACGGTTTTACTTTCGAAATAGCGCTTTTTCGAAAGAGCGCCATGATACGAATATGCAAATGAAGCATGGGAAATTCAAATCCTGGCTTCATTTGCAATTTTGAAGTGTCTAATTTACATCCCTCTGTCGAAAGAGGGTTGTAATCTAGACGTACCTGTAGGGATCATGGCCTATGCTGTATTTACATATAAAACCAGGTGGCTACTGACTTGCACATTTTATTATGAAAATATACAGTTATATTAAACTTCAAGGTCCTAAACTCCTAAAGATTACAATATATGAAAGAGACAGACATAAATCTGGGTCATAGTGACAGATAAACTAATTGCTGAGTTTTACCAGTGAATGGCTTCTTAATTCAACAGAACTATGTACTTAGTAAGTAAATATTTGTCAGTTATGTTCCCCTTCCTGCAATGTAAAATTAACTCAATATTTGGAATGGAAATTTCAAGACTGCAGTGCAGAGGGAAGAAAAAAGGGAGAACTCACCCCCCCCCCCCAGCACCTACTCATCACTATATATTCCGGGGGGGGAGGGGAGAAGGGGACGAAGGAGGGGAGGCTACCCACCAAAGAAGGATAGCGATGTAGTCTAACTTTGTAGAACTGATCCCCACTTTGAGACTCTGCTGCCATTCAGCTGGGTTTTGATGGGTGGGAGGGAGTCTCATGACAGGACTGAACTATTTGCCTCCTCCCAGGGCATGTTTACACTATAGCTGGGTATGAGCCTTCCATCCCAGGTAAACAGACTTTTGCCAGTAGGGATTGACCTAGCCCACTAACAATAAAAATTGCAGCTGAAGCCAACCCAACCCTTTAGCTTGTCAGCTCAAGTGCCACCCCAACCACCACTTCATTGAGGTATTTTTAGCTTGTGAGCTGGAGCCCCACTACAGTGAATCTGTCTACCCAAGATGTACTACCAGATGCTTGTCTGCTAAAGGAGAGGATTTGGCCCTCAGGATTTTATACAAAGCCCAGCAAATCTAACTGATGATCAAAACATTTTATATTCCTTTAAATGGGATCCTTAACTTGTCAAGTGAAATCAGTTGTTCATTAGTTACTATCCAGTTCAGTTTTCTTTTACCCCCCTTACCAAAGTTTGCACAGAATCAGTGACAATGGCATTGATGATAATGACAGGTAGTTCTGTGCACAAAATGAAAGTAGGCCATGCCCCTAACAGGCATTAACCATTACTCATGGTTTAGTCCTCTAAAACAGCATATGAATTAACCTTCCTAACCTCCTTCTGCCCCATCCCACCATTACCTTTGCATTTTCTAGTTCTTTGCAAGTAAACTGAGCTCTTATGATAGGTAGGAAAAGTGAATGTCAAGTTCAGCTACAATTCGGTTAGTGGTGACGAAGGCTAAAATTACAGGAACAGCATTAAGAAATAATTGACAGCTGAAGAGCAAAGTCCTAAGACATTTTTCTTGAGGGATTTGTGCTTGGTATTTTCAAAACAATTTGTGTTAATTTTCAAGGTATTTTTAAGACACTGAATGCTTCTAAAACAATCAGAACCATTATGAATTCCGGGGAGATTTTGTATTTAGAAATTAATATCTTAGTATCTTATAACATTTTAACAAACATTCGCTGAATAAATGAATACTAGATCTTATGGAATTGGGGACAGCCTAATGCAAATGTAATGAAAACAGACAAGGAAAAACTAATTTGGCAGTTAAACACTGATTAAATTTCAGCTAGTCTTAAAAATATGAGAATAATACTTTTGAGTTCTATCTCCTAGGCTTTCCCCCTCCCCCAATTCTGTTTAGTCTCTTGAGAGGCCTGATGCTGACTAAACCATTGTAGAAAACTTGACAGAGGACCAAGTCAACTAAATCAATTAAAGCTACCCAAGCAATGGGTCCAGTTCTTTAAAATGGGATCCATGAAGTGGTGCAATGCTGTAAGGCCAGAACATTTAACTTTTAGGCATTTAATCACAAAAGCAACATTGTAATCTACAAAGATGAATTTGGTGCCTATGCTCTTTATAAAATGAATATGGAGAATGTGATCCACAAAAGCCAACACTGCAGGCAGGAAAGCATCTAAGCTGTCCAGTGGGAAATGCCAAGCACATGAGCGTCTTGTAAATCCAGACCCTCTGTTAGAGATAAGCACCAATCTCTTCTAGCAATCCACAAATAGGAACTAGCTACTTGTAATTAGGCAGTTTAGGCCTAACCTACTTTTTTAGTGGCAACAAGTTAGGGACCTGCCTGGCACACATAAAACATGAAAGGAGGAGCTGGTGGTGTTGTTATTTTCCTTACTAGATCACTTTTAGCCCAGTGGACAGAGCACTCCTTTCCTTTCCCACACTCTCTGGCTTAAGAACTGTTGTCACTGTGGATAAACACTTATAAAATCACTGGGCCAAAGAAAGTGAGAATGATTCTGTAGTCTAGCAGTTAGGTCACCCACCGGTGAGGTGGGAAACATGGGCTCCAGTCACTTTGGTCCAATCACTTGACTCTTGTTTCATAAAAAGCCTCTGCCTGAGCTTACTTGATTTATTCACATGCATTTTCTGAAACTACACTAAACTGTAAGTGCTAAGGTTTTGAACTACAACTCATTGTGATCTTTGTCAAACCTTGCAACTCATTGTGATCTTTGTCAAACTTTGTAATCTATGTAACTCTCAGAAACTTACTATAAGCTGCAACTTTGTAATCTTTGTAACTCTCAGCCACCTTGCTTGTAACTTCCTCTAAACTGCATTTTCCCCTGAGTGTGAGCGTGTGTTTGAAAAGACTGGGAACAATGGAGCACATGGTGATGAGTCATTACACATTGCTGCTTTTGCTGAATAAAGAGAAGTCTGGGCATGCTCCCTGATGATGAGGTGAATGAGTCACAGGAGCCATTCAGACACTATATAACGAGAGGGAGCACATGTGTTTTTCTTCCCCTGCTCCTGAGAAACTCCTGTCTACAGCCAGTGTCTCTCCTCCTGACCAGCTTCCCCAGCCATGATGAGCAGACAGACCTTCCGGGATCTACATGCCTTGGCTCTTTCTGCAACCCATGGGTATGTCTAGACTACATGGCTCTGTCAACGGAGCCATGTAGATGAGTTTACTAGACATAGGAAAATGAAGCGGCGATTTAAATAATCACTGCTTCATTTACATCAAAATGGCCACCGCGCTGTGCCAATCAGCTGTTTGGCGGCACAGCGGGGCAGTCTGGTCAACAAATAATGCCTCGTGAAATGAGGTTTATCGGAGCGGTCGACAAAGGCTTCCCTTGTCGACCATGGTGCATCCAGACTACCCCGCTGTGCTACCAAACAGCTGATTGGCACAGCGCGGTGGCCATTTTGATGTGTCTAGTAAACTTCATTTTCCTATGTCTAGTAAACTCATATACATGGATCCGTCGATGGAGCCATGTAGTCTAGACATACCCCATATGTCTGTGTAAGTGTGTGAGTGCATGAGGGCAGGAATTAATGTGTGTGAATGAATAAATGAATGACTGGAGGGGTGTGTGTGAGAGAGAGAGATAGCTCTATCTTATTTAGTTTAAACCTCTGGTGGCTGCTCTCTTCTCTTTAGTTTTACCTAGTGGCAATAAACCCATACTAATGTAACCCTGGATGGCCTCCAGTGAGAATATTTTTGGGGTAACAATTCTTTCATTATTTATCTAGAATGGAATAGCTTCAGTGAGGGAATATCCCACAGCTGAGTGGTTAAAGAACTGTCCTGGGAAGTGAAATTCCCTCTATTCAAACCCGTTCTCCCCTTTTGACAAGAACTGAACCTGGGTATCGCAAGTGAGAGCTCTAACTGCTAGGCTAAAAGTTACAAGGCAGAACACCGCCAGCCCACTCTCCCCTCCTCCTCCTGGATTTTAAACAGGACCCAGTTTGGTAGGCATGATCAGCAGCAGGCTACCAGATCAGGTCCTGCATCTTATATAGGTGGATGAATACTTATGATCACCCATGCAGTCTGTGAACTGTTTGAGTGTTTCAGGCACATGGCCAAGGGTTTAAAACTTAGGTGCCTGGAAATATTTTAGAGCAGAAAATTAGGTGCTGAATGAATTGAGGCCTCTATGAGGGTTAAGTGGCAGTCAAGTGGGAGTTTTGGTGGATCATATTGTTGCCATGCATAGAGACTGGTGTTTCAGTACCTGAAGTGTTTCAGGAATCATATCCTTAGCTCTTATGTAGGCAAAAGTCTCAATAGTATTAAGGGACACAAAGCCAAGCATGACATGTTTTGCAAACTGTGATGATAATAATTTTGCTTTTGGTATAATCTATTAACATAAAAGGAGGAACCACACCAATTGTATTGCTGAATGGGAGCATATCAATGAATCACCTAACTCTATTTGCATTGCATGATACTCAAACACAGGAGTACAAAATGATCGGGTCTGGTGCAAGAAGGTCAAATTCATTCCCACCTTCAGCCATGTGAACAAATCACCATGCAATCCAGCAAAGAGTTGCTTTGAGTGGGCAGATGATTTTGTATGCCAACTTCTCTCAAGGTATCCATCAGGGCATGGTAGCTCTATTATCCATTCAGGGCTCCATAAAAGCCATATTAACTAAGATTGCTCATGCTCAGGAGGGTGTGTACAATCAGCACATCTCCTGGGAAGCCTGGCCTTGTTACCTTTCTGGCTGTGCTGGCTCCCAGACCTGTAAGGAGATTTGGTGCACTTTTACATGCTGTAACTTTTCCCACCTTGTAGACATTCCAGTACTGGCGGAGTCCCATTTTCAGGCTCTCGGTTTCAATTGTTCGAGTATACTTCTGCAGTGTAGCCTTTAATAGTTCAGATTTGCTTGGGAACATTTGTTCCAATACTGTCGTTGATGATATAACCATGAATACTGATTTAGGATGTAATTGTAGGTTAGCATGGTGTTTGGCCATCTGTTACAGTGCCATAAAAAGATTTGTTCTTGTATAATATGTTGCAAAAATAAAGGTAAAGAAAAAAGAACATGCTTTCTGAAGAAATTCTTATGAGTCAATAACTGCTCACCATAGTCACACAAGTGTCCCTATTGATTGCAAACATGGCTCATACACTATTCATTGATGTGCACTGTACAGTCTACGTAAAACACAGTTAATCCACCTTGTTATGTATATATCTGCCTTTTCAAGTGGAGGCATTAACCTATAATTTTCTTGCTTTTCTTTTGTTTAATAAATCTTGCTTTTATATTCCAGGCTAGACACTATGGTGACTAGTTCAGTATGAATAACTAGGCTGGATATACAACTGAGAAGTAAAGTAAGTCCAGTGTTTGCTTCTGGTATTTTTAAAAACTGCAGACCTGAAAAAAAGACCAGATTATACTAAAGATTTTGATGCTCAACCTTTAACAAGTATTAGTCTACACATATAGTGGATACATTATTCTTTAGTTAAGCAATAAGTCACAACAGGAGGTGTGGCATCAAGAGACAATCACAGTGTTGAGTGTTAGAAGTCATGTTTGTGATTTTACAGTAACCACATTTTCTAAAATTCCATTTGCTTTTATAAAAGACAAAGGACAATTATTATATCGTAAACTCTAGAAGAAATTGAGAGCACATATATATATTATGTTTGTGTTCATAAGTTGTTTTAGTCTATATGTGTATCTGTTATACTCACACAGGTGCATCACATATTCACTCCAATAGGGGGACAATAAATACACAACAAAATCCCATTTTCTGATTATTTTAGCACCATCTTATAAAGTTTATATAATCTGTTGATGAACATGAGTAATGAACAACTCAAAGTTAGCTACTCTCAACATTCTCTCTATTTTAACTTCAGCTCTTTGATTTTCTCCGAAATTACTTGTCAATAGCAACTTAGCACAAGGCAGGATCAGAAGAAGGTTTGGGGCAGGAAACAAAGAAGAAATAGAGAACTAACATTACCTTCTAAGGTTTGCACAGTGCATCAGCATTGGGATCACTTTGTTAACTGAATTCTAAATCACATCTAAACCTGCTTTTGAGGTTGGGTATGAAATTTCCAAGTTTACAGAGACAAGTAAGAGCCACAGGAATCTGGCAGAGCCAAAGAGCCAACTGGCTCAGAAACAAATGGGAACAATTAATTATATATTTTTTTTAAATTGCACATTTTATCTGCTATGTTAAAACAGCCTCATTATACTAAACATGATGCTTCTGTGCAATTGAGAGATAGATAGCCAAAAGAACAGCCTCAGTTGATAATATAGATGCTATGATAATTTTTAAAAAAATCCACAAAGCAACCTGAATTGTCTTTTTATATGTAAATATCTCTGAAGATTAATTTTTGCTTCTACTTAATGAGGCAGGTTATTAAACTTGCTTATCAATTTATCAAACAGGTGCCATCTCTTGTAATCTTAGAGGTGTTTCTGTTTTGAGTTATTATCTGTACATCATTGACAGACCAATTACAGATTTCAGCAGTTAATTGACCATAAGATGTATGTAATGACTGGCAATATTTTACAAAAACAGACATTTTTATAGTCATTTATAGAGTGTAAGGATAAATCTGTACCTAATGCAAAATAATGTTGCTAATCATGCTTGTAAAGCTGTAACCTTTCATATATGTTATCATAGTAAATAAGCAATAATAATAAAGAGGCAGACTATAGGTTTCTGGAAATGCTATTCCATCTGAGAAGTATTATGGGAAGCCAAGAGCTACAGAAAGCTGAAATTGGCAGCCTAAGTAGTATTTACCAATAATAGTTCTACTTCTATTACAGTGACATCCAGATACAGAATGACTCTGAAGGAACCAATGCTAGGAGCTAGAAGGGGGAGAGAGAATGGTTCTTGGAATTATTGACAGAGCTGTCCCATAGGAAGTATATGGCCTGAGAATAATGGTGTTTTGGAAAGGCTGGCCAAAATACTTTATGAACTGTTGAGTGGAGAAGTGAATATAAAGTATGGCAGCCAAGAAATCATGAGAAACATTTGGCTAAGCCAGGATAAGAAGAGGTAAAAGATTCCAAAAAATAGCAGTCATTGCCTCTTCTTCAATCTGTTTATTCTTTGATTACTTTCTCAATTTTTTATCCTGATTTTCTCCCATACAAAAAGGCTCTGCACACACCTATTGTGCTTGGCCCTGCTGTGAGGGCAGGGGACTGGAATTGATGACTTCTTGAGGTCCCTTCCTTTTCTTGTATTTTATGATTCTATGAATCTTAATAATTGTATCACCTAGTGTATGTTAAAAACTGAAATCTTTCTAGAGATCGGTGAGAGTGTTAGTTTAATTGTTACTCTGTCTCTCCTCCAGATAGCATTCCATAACCTCATAAACCTAAGACAGTGTTTCTTAAAGTGGTCTGCAAACCCACTGTGAGAGAGCTGCTACTGGGCTGCTCCGATTTGTGTATTTACTGGCTCTGCAGCCACGAAGCCTCGTGGCTCCCATTGGCTGTGGTTCGCCAGCCAGAGCCAGTAAGTAAACAAACCAGAGTGGCTCAGTAGCAACTTTCTCACAGTGGGTCCGCAGACCACTTTGAGAAACACTGACCTAAGAAAAGTATTGTTATGGAGCATTGTGACACAGCCTCTTTATCTCACTCGTACTCATGTATCTTAATTGTGCATTTCCACTGCTAAGGTAGTAAAATTGCTTCACCTGATAGCTGAGCCCTGAGAAGCTCAGTGTAAGTGAAGAGTGACTGAGCTGCTTCAATAGAGATCACTGTAAAGGCTCATGTCTATTCACAAACCTGGCTGAGCTGGTACTATAGTATAAAGATGAAAAGATGCCAAGCTTACTAGGCATGGAAAAGTTCAGGTATTAAATTGGGAAGGAAGAAGGGGCTGGGTCTATCATTAGTCCAAACCACTACTGAGGCTAGGTCTATACTACAGCTTTTTCCAATTTTTTTTTCGCAAGAGGTTTTCCTGAAATGTGGCCTCTCTACATTGAGCCAAATTTTGGAAAATCCCCCTCTTTTGGAAGATTCTTTCTTCCTCGTGGAAGGAGGAAGACAAGGCTTCCGAAAGAGTGTGTTTGCACTTCCATAAAAAAAAAGTGGAAGAACAAACGCGTTCCCTGGATGCGGCCGAGTTTTTCTGGGATACCTCTGGTATCCCGGAAAACCCCCGCAGTGTAGACATACCCAGAGTGGGCTATCTGGATTAGGATGGAAAGGAAAAACAGTTCTTATATTACTCCCAAATGCTTTGCAGAAAATAACTTTTTAGAGTGGGGAGTTAACATGGGAACAGAAAGGGCTAATTTGTTTTAACATTTGACTGACCAGAGCAGGTAAGGACTACCTGGGTTAAACTGAGTTTACAAATGTTGTGCTAGATTTGGCCCCTATCATAGGTTATCAGTTTCTTACAACTGGTTTATAGTTTTCAAACTCAGTTTAAACATAGCATCCCCAAATCCACATAAATTGGTCAAACCATTATTAAATGAAGATTGTGTGTATTTTAGGGTGGATCTTTTGTAAGCACTCAGTTCTGGGCTCATGATCTTCCACTAACATCGCTACCGACACTATGAAAAAAAGTGCTTTTAAAAACTGAGTTTGCTAATTCAGTTTAGTTAATGTGACTGAAACCCTTCCTTGACACCTATTATTGACACACGTTAACACCTTTACAATTGTATAATCTGATCATATAGTAACCAAGTTGGAGCCTAGGCATTAACATAACCATTTAGCACAACAGCAAATGGATCTACACTAGGAGAATATTTTCACTAATATGAACAGTATCTCTTATAGAAAACAACAATGATCTCATTGTGAAATGTGTACTGAAAATTGTAATACAAGTTTAAGATATCACTTTGAATGTTCAGGGTTTTTTCCTTGTCTCATACATGAGTAGGGGGATTAGATAGGGGAATGCACAATCTGGATCAAGCAGACTCAGAGAGCCGGCCTATTGTAAGTTGTGCTTTGCTGTTTTGGGGTTCTGGTGTGTTAGAATTCTGAATTTAAAGAAATAAAGTAATATTATAGTCTGCTTTTGAGCAAGAATATTTTATATTTTTTAATCAAACTTCTCTGCTTGTATGCTGTGAACCTAAACAGGAAAACATAGGCTTTTTAAAAACTATGTTCTAGCTAAGAAGTCGTAACACATGGTGAGAGGCTAGAAATAAAAAGGCAGTTGTAGTTAAAACACATTAAAATGTGGAGGTAAACTTTTACCTCCCCTTTAACTTTGTGCATGCACATGTGTTCTCTAATACATCTTTCTTCCCTCAAAAGCCCCAATAATTTTTCCTTCATCCTGCAGTGTTATCACAATCCTCCATTTATAATAGATGAAAGAATTGTATATAAGCTAAGAATTATGGGCATATTCTGTCCTTTGAAACATACCTTTCCCATTCAAATGAAAGGGAATTGTGTGATAATATCCACAGGACTTCATAAGAGGAGAGAAGGAGACAAAAACTGTTTAAATACAAAGGGGCAAATCTTGCCTTCATTCATGTCTATTCAAGTCCACAGAAGTCAATGAGGGTCTCTGGAAGTAACTAAAACAGGAATTTAGCTACAAATATACTTTATTTATTTATTTTAAAAGTCAAGAACAGTTGTGGAAAAAAAAAAGATTCATTTGCAGCTTTTTTAAATACTCTGGATTCTGTAATTTCCACTACAACTCATCTGTTGAAGTGGTTTTTATCCATGAAAGCTCATGATATAATATATTTATTAGCATCTCTGAGCCCTGAGGGAATTATTTAGAAATAACAAGCAAAGCACCGAAACTATCAAGACCTTTATTTTGAATTAACGGGCTGGTTATTTTGAAATAATAAATCCTGCTGTCCACAAGGAATAATGCTTATTATGAAATAGTTATTTCTAAATAGGAGTAGTGTGGACGTTCCACTGCTGCTACTTTGAAATAACTATTACCCAGAGTCATTCAAAATAATGACTCCCGAGTGCTTCTTGGGGCGCTAAGTCAAGGTAGCGTGTCCACATTAAGGGAGCCTGCCTCGGACTAAATTCAAGGCTCTCTTGTAGTGAGGACATGCTATTTGGAAATAGTTATTTTGGAAGTTATGATGAAATAAGTTATTTTGAAATAATTTCCTAGGGTGCGTCTACACTGCAGGGCTTATCTCAAAATAAGCTATGTAAATTGAGCTATGTCAATTGCATAGCTTATTTTGAAATAATTTATTTCGAAAGAGGGAGCATCTATACACTTTTGAAATAGAGCACTCTTCCTCTGATCTCCCTTATCCCTCATACAATGAGGCTACGTCTACATTGGCGCTGTTTTGCGCCAAAGCTATGCAAATGA
>CM057847.1:25503752-25516045 GCA_030068395.1 Apalone spinifera | reverse complement strand
CCACTTCATTGACTATGTCAGGTAGCCTATTTTACATGCCTCTGTCGGCAGAGGAATGTAGTCTAGAGATACCCCAAACTGTGTAAACAGTAAATGCAGGAATTTACTGTTTGTAAGATATGACCACCAATGCTTGCAGTTATTGTGGGAATGATCAATGCAGAAAAGTCAGACTGTTTTTAATTCAATGAAAAGGAGAGACTCTGTCAGTGTAAATACACTTGGATGGACAGAGGCTGCTCTTTCAGAGCCCTATAGATTAAGCTGGGGAGGGAGCCAGCAGGCTGCATGCCCTCCTGGCGTGAGACTGCTCCAATCTATTTCTCCCCAGTGTTTCAATGATAGAGTTAAACAGAGGCTCCATAAGAGGTCTCTTTTTTATGTAAATGTACTCCAGTGGATGCTGGAATCTCTTGTGGCTGTGCTTTGGCCAAGAGCTGAGATCTCTGAGAGGTGAAATCATTAGGTTTGGCCCAGAAACAAATCCACCAGAAGCCAGCGGAAGATGTGATGAGCAGCCAGCAGGGCGGTGGCAGCAAGGGGTGATGAATGGCCAGCAGAGTGGCGGCAGTGAGCAGATGGATGGCGAATGATCAGCGGGGCAAGTGAGATGCCTTCTACCTCTCCTCACCCCATCTCAGGAGGGAAGGTAAACTCTGCAGATTCACCTCTGAACTCTGGTCTGCCCTGACCAACGGCAGCAACTGAGTGGGGTGCAGAGAAGAGTTTGGCATGTGATGGAGACATTTACATTGCTGGACTTGAGAGCCAAAGAGGAAAAAGACATTGCCCAACCTACTTGAGGTGGGACGTTTACTCATGGTTTCAGTTATGAACTCTGTTTTTGGTGTTTTTCCGAATGAATGCCACATTACTTCCTGCCCCTTTCATTAAAGGTTTCTTTTCTACACTGACTATGTGCTTGTGAGTGAGGAAGCATTGCCTTTCAGAGGCACCCAGGGGTGTTTCCCAGGTTACTGTGTGAGGGCTCGAGACAGTTCTGTGTTGGATGGATGGAGAGGAACACCTAGATATTGAACCTGCCCTGCTTTTTAGAATTCATAGAAAGCCATGTAATTTACAGATAGTTCTAAATTACACCGGAGTCCAGTCATGCTCCCTATTATTCCATAATATAGGAGCACCAGAAGCCACACCCCACCCCATTCTACCTCAAGTCCAGGGGCAGAACAACTGAGAATTAGGGTCTCTGGCCCAGATCTTCAAAAGCGCTCACCTCCTAACTTCCACTGATTTTAGTGGAAGATAGAAGTCTAAATATGTTTGAGGATCTGGGAATAACTACTTATCAAATTAAGGGAACAGATAAATCACTATTATTATTACAATTCAGTTTATATTTGAGTGCGATTTGATAGCACAGATGGCTATGGAAATAAATTTCGATTAGTATGTTTTCTTTTTTTAAAAGCTGGTGTAACACTGAACATGAAAATTGCCAGAAATTCATTTTAAGGTTAAGTGTAGGCTAAATGACTAAGATATTCATAGTTGAGACCAGGCAAATTAAAAGTGGCTCAGATAGGGATATGTGCTTTGCATGACTAGGTTTTTTCTTTGTTATTTATGGCCATGTAGTATGTGATTGTTTATTGAATTTTATGACACTTTCTCTGTTTTATTAGTACAGTGAGATATATGTAAAATGTTATACAGAAAAACATATGCAACAACTCTTGAAATACACACTGGAGTGAATTAACATAGTTTCCCTTTATGCACTGGCAGCATACAATCAAGGATTGTTGCCACCTGCTCACTCAATGAACTAAACAACGTGCTTCTACATAAAAACAAAGGCTTCTAACATTAAAAAGTAAATGAATGTTAAACCATAACGGCCTTTAGGGACAATCTATTATAAGCGGAGTATTTCTTCTACCTTCCAAATGACTCTGACTATTATCTCTTTTTACTGGCCAGAAAGATGTAGGCTGTGCCAAAACCTTTTTCTAGTGAAACTAGCCCATCTAATGAAATGCCTACAATCCACATGACTCGGGAGACAGCTGGTTGGAAATCAAGACTTCTATTCTTTCCAGGTTTGCATTAAATTCCAGTTTCAGGTTTATAGATCGTTTCTACCATTGTACAGCAGTAAAAACAAACAAACAAACAAACAAACAAAAAAACAAAAACTAAACAAAACCGATTAGCGCCTTAAAGACCAGAAACTCAACTTAGAGGATGAGCAGCAGGTATAAGAGGCCATGGGAAGCTAAACCATCCCAAACAAGATGGTGCACCTCCAGAGAAAGGTGCAGTGGTATGCCACCTTTGGAGCACTGATGCTGAAAAGGCATCTGGGACATAGCTCAACCTGTACTACATCCCAAACAGGCCTGGATGAAGAGTTTGCGGGGGACACTGGGAGCAGGGCTCCGGGCCCGGCCAATGGATGGTGAATACTCAGCAGAGTGGGGCCTTAGGCATTTGCCTTGCTCATCTTGCTCTAGGCTAGGCCTGATCCCAAGCCCCAGCTCCCACTGATTCTCTTCCCCTATGGCCCCAGCCATGCTGCCTCTCTTCCCATTCCACTCTGCTGCTTGCCCCTGAGGCTTGCCCCTTCTTTTGCCTCTAACCCTGAAACAACCTGCCTGCCACTCCTCCTCTTTGAGGAGGGGCTGGGGGCAGAGGGAGCAGGGAGAAGGTTCAGTATGGGCAATCCTCTGGGTGGAGCAGAGTGCCAGGGCCACATTCTGGGTGCTAGTTGCCCCTCTGCTTTTCTAGGGAGCTCTGACGCTGACAGCCAGCCTCCCCAAATTCAGGAGTCACACACTGCTCGTGTCTTAAGAGTACTAAAAATTACAGTTCATTATATAGTTCCCCCTCCCCTGCTGCACACCCAGGTTTTTCATTGTGTTTTAACAGCTTAGAGAGATGGCAAAACAGGTTATGACAACTCACATGACAATAAAAGTATGAAAAATAAATGATCATTGTAAATGGATCAAATCAGTCGGGAAATATGTGTGTCCTGTAGAGACCACTGTTATGGATAAATCTGAACTACAGCCACATTATAATCAGTTTCACCATGTATTTATGTAACTCCCAGTCAAACCATTTACATTGGGAAAGGAAAACTTGCTGCTGTGGGGATGTCATGAAATGGCCTGTTTTTTTAATTTGAATAGTCCCATAGATGTTCATGACACTTTGCAGATCATGCACAACCCTTCCCAGAAGATATTACAACCTAATGTGCCAATTCTGCAAACACTTATGCCTGCACTGTTGTTTCCCAATTGTATTTCTTGTCCTACTCCTCCTCCTACTTTCTTTGTTATTCTTTGCTGGGTTAAAATGAACCAAGACCCAATCCGGCAAACACATATGTGCTTAGCTTCATATCCATGAAATTAATAAGACTACCATCTATTTTAATATACCCCTCACCAAAGTAACTACAGATCTAATTTTTATGAAGACACAGTAAGCATAACCCAATAGTGCCCACCTCTTGCTAGGTGTAATACAAACAGAAACTGAAGGCATCGTACCAGTGGGGTTAAAGGTCTTAGGTCTTGATTTAATAAGGCATTAAACTTGTGCCTGCCTTTAAGCACATCAGGGCAGTATATCTGTGCTTAAAATTGGGCACATGTGTAAATACCTTGCTGAACTGAGACCACAGATCTTTCACTTACAAATTCAAAGCCATCCAGATTAGTAATAACCAAAAGTTACTAACTGATATCTGTTTGGTGACCTATGTGAAATGATTTTTTTAGTCTCAGTTCAATTTCTAGCAGGCATTTCCCACATTATACCTAGCAGTTTCTTGGCACTTTCAGGACAGAAGCAAGAAAGAGTGAACAGGTATAAAGAGTTCTACTATGTTCTACCATTTTAAGGAAGTACAGGTACTGCTCCCTCAATACAGAGCTATATTGGCTGAGGCTAGGTCTACACTACAGCTTTTTTTGGAAAAAGCTACGCAAAATGCACTCCTCATTTTGCATAGATTTTTTCCAATTTATTTTTTGGAAGAGGCTTTGCCAAAATTTGGCCCGACTACACCGGGCCAAATTTCAGAAAATCCTTCTCTTTTGGAAGATCCCTTCTTCCTCATGGAATGAGGAAGACAGGGCTTCTGAAACAGAGCAGTGTAGACGTACTCTGAGTGGTGTTGGGAATCTTGCATACTACTTGGTGTATTCTTCCTGTTCTACATACACAGAAGATTTCAGCCTCCAAGACATTCAAGCTTGATACCTTACAAAAGCACTAAAATAATAGGAAAATGTTCTAAAAATCAATTAATTATATTGCTCTAAATATTATTACTTCATTCCAAACTGCAGAAAGACTTCTATTAAAAACCTTGCCGGGTGAGTTTATCAGGTGATTTAGTTACCCCATGGTTATTTGGCTTTACAAGGCAAACGTGGCAGGAATGTACAGAATATGAGAAATACTTTTTCATTAAATCTTTGAAACTAAATCATACATTATTTATATTACAAGCTTATGAATTAGCCTTCACAAGCTTTTATATGTTGTCTGACATATTTTATCTTCCATAGGAAATGGTTAATCTTCAGTGAAAACATCATCCCACAGCCCTGTGAATTTATTGGGGTTACGGAGAGAATGTTTTCTTTGAAGTTGGCTGACCTCCCTGTAAAGCTGCATTAAGTAGTTCAAATTAAATATATGTAGTAATACATATCAATAGTAAGTTCAGGCTGTGCAGATCAAGGCTTTTGGGGTACAAGTGCAAGGGAGAACTGGATTACACTTGCTCTGAAAAAGCTGCTACTCAAAATTGTTTGAGATTTAAAAACATTACTATGATTAACTTATACAGAAATTAAAATCACTGATGGTTTCAATTCCAAAGCGTCTGAATTTGATTTGATATACTACTACTGGTCTAGTAAAATTGAAACACTGTTCATTTATTCCTGATAGTACATTCTATTATACAGAAACAATAAAGTTTAATAACTTTCCCCTCAGGGTTTATAGAAAGACATCAATTAAAATGTATCCCCATATTTTTAACAGACTAAAACCAGGATGAACACTAGCTGTAATGGAACCATGGGTTTACATCTGTGGGAATTCAAAATGACAAGGGCAAGAAGATGGTTTGGGATGTATAGTAGGGGGACCCAATGGTCAGTACAGCAAGATTCTGGTGTTTCTAAAAATAAACATATGAAACAATGTTTTGAAGCACAAGGTTCATCTGCAAGATAAGGGTAAGCAAAAATACTGAAGGAATTGTTTCAGGTCATCTTTCTTATTTCACCAAGCATTGTAGTGCTTTTGATTCACTCCACAACTAACTCTGCCTTGTCCAAAGGCAAAAAGAGAGGAAATGCAAGCTGGCTGTAAATCTGGTCAACAAGTGAGAGCAATTACTGGGCAGGAGGTTAAGAGAAAAGGCGTGTCACTAAGCTATTTCAGAAAGGAGCAGCTTACAGAAGTGTTAAAAAAACAAACCAAAGAAAAATAAAATAAGAGTGTTGCAGCCAGTGTTCCCTCTAAGCTCTGAGACAGCACAGCTTCACAGGTGATTAATCAGTCCCACCCAGTCAGAGGCTCAGGGCTCATTAATCACCTGTGAAGCTGTGCTGCCCCACAACTTAGAGGGAACACTGGTTGCAGCTCTCTGCTACTTAAGATGAGGATAGATTGACACTGGTAAAACTGGTTTTCTATGAAATGTTTGACTGGACAGGAGAGGCAACCTACAATTACTAAAGAATAGAAGAAAGTTCATAGCTGTCGTCATCTGAGGCACAGATGAAAGCAATCCGGACACCCAGACCATGGGAAAGCCAGCAAATCACATGAAGAAAGCAGCTATAGCATTAGACTCCAGCTGCTCCCCAAACTCAGGTACATCTGTGACTAGTACTTGTTGTGTGTATCTACTGTTGTTATATTCCTGGTTACTTTTAGTAGATATATTTCAGGTTCCTGGTAGCAAGTGATTATTTAGGCCTTATCTCAGAATTTGTATGTATTATTAGAAAGACATCCTGTGAATACCATCAGTAATCTCCTGTATACAGGTACCATTTATTCTCTGACCTGATTTTCTGAGTACTGAATACTTTCACCTCCCATTGACTATTAGCTCCTGGGAATACTGGGCTCCACACCCTTATCTTTAATAGATGATTAATGCTCCCGAATATAAGGTATGGTGACCAAATGCCCCAATTGTATGGGGACAGTCCCAACACTTAGAGCTTTTTCCAGCAAAGGTCCATATTATCCCCCATCCCATCCCAATTTTTTCACACTTGCTATCTGATCACTAATATCAGGCCACTACTTTACATACTTAGCCCATACCTAGTGCTTTAAATAAAGATAATATTTTAAAGAATCCAAACTTTAGTCATTGGCTCTGCTACAATTTTTCTCCACATTTACATTGTTTCAAAAGGTTAAGAAATTTAAAGGGATAAATATATGCTACAGCTGACATTGGTCATTTTGTTATACTCCATAAAATAGGCTAGATTACAACAACTTGCAAATCATGGCTATTAATGTATTTTGACATTAGCTTCTGTATTGATTATGACACACAGCGCTTTTTTATGTGTGAAAATTTATTATAATAATAATGTGTCTCTTCCTGTGACTGTGTTTTAATTAGTGGTGTGGGGTCATTACAGAGAGTGTGAGAGAACATCAGTGTAAATGGTGTTAAAAACAAGCACTGAGTTTGATAAAGATAATTCATATGGTCTTTACATTTGTCCATGGGGACCAAACAACATGATGGAGATGATTTAGAAGAGTTGTGCTTCGTCATCCTGCCTCCTTTGCTTGCCACTTACTAGTGAATTTTCTCTGGGATCTTTGTTCAGGGGTCTCTTTTCTGAATTGTTCCGATAACATGGAGGGGAAAAATGTACCTAGTAAAGAATCTGAGAGATCAATGTCACACATTATAAGAGAGATGAGGAAACAGCTTGGGTTGCTTTGCTGCTCTGATCTGCCGATCAGTTGCCCACACATTCCACTGACTACTCAGCTTGGGCCTCTGCGTGCCACCTGTGACAGAGTTGTTGCAGGCACTTCTCTAATCTCCCCCTCTCATTTCTATACCTGCATTCGTGGTGATTGTTGTCTGTCTTATGACATTCAAATAATAAAAAGCTTGGACATTTTCCTCAAGCTTGGAGGTATTGTTTCATCAGAGGCAGTCTTTACAAACTGTTTTACTGTGCCTCTCCCCCGCCAGTCTCTGACAGAAAATGGATACTCTGCATAGATGCTACACTGAGACTGGCCAACCTACTATGACCAAGAGAAATACCAAGTTTGCAAGTCTCACCCAAGAAGAAACGTTGAAGAACTAAGTATCAGAGGTGCCAGGAAGAAGAACTAAAGAATGGAGAGAGAATCCAGAGTACAAGAATCATAGACTTAAATATAAGTAGGAAGATCTGAAACACTTCACACACAAACTACATATATTGAAAGCTGTTTGGAGGTAGAACAGAGGCCATAATAATTACCTCTCTCAAGATATGAAAACATTAAAAGAATTTTAAGAGCAGCAAGAGTGGCTGGGTGTCTTAAATTTATTCACTTTCTCTGTGCCCTCCTAGACTAATACTGAAGTGCACGATCAGATCCATAGCAACTAAGAAAACTAAACTTAAAATTCACAGTCCAGAATGTCTTAATTTATCTATCTAGATTTCAATTTCATTTTGAAGGGGAACTTTACATGTTTATTATGTCTACAATAGAAGAGGCTTTTCTTTATTTGAAATTGTCAAAGACACCTGGTAAAGGAGAGGGCATGGAAGATCACTGAGAATGTATTGAGCTACCATAAAGTTCTATTTTTTCCCTTTAGGTATATTTTGCTTAGTGTCTGTTTATCTATCAATCAAGAGAGAATACATGAAAATGAGGATCAGGTTGCCTTAGAAACATAAGCCCAATTGTACAGACTTTGGAAGGAAAGAATAACTCTATTTTAGAATTTTGTAGTGCCATCCATCATTATAGAAATTGAACATATTAGCAAAAGCAAATATGTTCTAATATATCTATTAGAAATAGATATTAGCAATAGCAAACTCTTTAGTAAAATTAAAGGACACCCTGGCTTTTCTCTCTTTTGTGGGGTTATAAAACATTCTACCAGGGGTAGGCTTATTTATTCTTTATATATATATTTAAGGATGGAGGTGATTATTGAACACTGCAGAAGGTGGCATTTGAAAAAGAGGAGAATATGTTCAGCAATGCCTGGATTCTGTTGGAGGGGAAAGATTGGAGCCATTGTAATGCCATTGCATCAATTATAGCTGTATCATATATTCTAATTAATACTACTACAGAAAACCTAGAAGTTACTTAAAATGGATTTTCAATATGTCATATTCCTAAAATATTAAACTTCAGAGGGGTAGCCGAGTTAGTCTGTACAGGATAAACTTAAAAAACAACAAATAGTTTGGTAGCACTTTTAAGACTAACAAAACATGTAGATGGTATCATGAGCTTTCGTGGGCACAGCCTACTATAAGTTTTATTAGTCTTTAAAGTGCTACCATACTATTTGTTGTTTTTTAAGTTTATCATAATATTAAGGTTTTTCAAAGCCAGTGAATTATAGTATTTTAGAGACAAACTAAGAAAGCACACTGATAGAGATTTGCTCTTGTCATTGTTGTGGACAGCTTTTGGCTCCTAAATTTAGTCTGAAATGTGAACTTTGTATAATATGACTTTAAAGTGTAGAAACTGAAAATCCAAAGGAAAATAGTCTCTAATGATATGCAGCAGACTGTTCTGTTTCCATGAGAATACATTCAATTAACCCTTAATCATTTTCACCTTCATGATACTGCAAATGCTTTCAGGATTTGATTTATAGAATTATTATGCTAGCAGTGAAAAGAGGTATTACAGAAATACCAAAATCAAATTTAATTACTCTTGTGATTCCTCCAGAGAAAAAGAGAAATTGGTATTTTTCTGACATTAGGTTCTGGTTTTAATATGTTGCAACAGAAGATGCTCTCTGTGTATGGTCTAAGAGATCTTTACATAATTACTACCATCTGAGAGAAACACAATAACAATTGTGCTACTCCTGCTAGCCAGGAAGTTTACAAATGGCTATACCATGTTCTGTGTAAGCTTCAGAGAAAGCGATGTGGTGGTATATGCCCCTCCGATGCCCTTCTTAACTTCTAAAGGGGATGCAGACAGAAGTGATTTTAAAAAAACCTGCCATTCTGTGATTCAAAAATACTTACTGCTTAAGCCCTGCTCAAAAAATGAATAAAAAAAGATTGTGGCATAAAACAATATTACAATAGAAACTGATTGAAAATAGATAAGATGTGAAGGGATGCCTTCAAAAGATGCTTTGCCATACTAGGAAGATAGATGAGTAACTGATCTCTGGCAATAATGTTCAGTATAGGAAACCGGTCAAAATATATTCTGGTTTTTCCCTAAATATCACATTTTTTCTTTTCCTTAGATGGTCACATAACTAGTAACCAGAAATGTTTCATCATATAAACACCTTCTACAGTCATTGTCATACAACATGCTGTTGCTTCACTACTTTTTTAAAACCAGTTTCTGTATCATCTTCATCATTTAGAAAATGTTTCTTCAGAATAAGTAAGTTTATGCAAACCATCTGACACCAAAATATGCTACTATTGTCTTAAATAAAATACCGATATGTCTTTCTCTGGAAACTGCAATCAAATCACCAAAAAACAGTAATGTAACTAACATAATACAATTAATGAAACTTTGAAATGAGTTAGTATAAAAAAAGCTATGTCAAAAAGGAAAAAATCTGTCAAATGTAAAAAAGAGGGAAAGAAAAAAAAGCTTAATTATACATATCCATAATGTTTTCTCTTGACATTTTAAAAATACCAATCTAGTTAAATTCCTTCTTTTAAAAAATCTCAGCTGGGCAAACCAATCAGACAAATGCCATTTTTTGAACTTCTTCCTTCCCTTTGTCATTTTCTTCAATTTAACTTCCCTACACTTTCTGCTCCTACTGAAGATTCTCTCACTCTCCCAATTTCTACCCAATGACTTCTGAATAGCTTGTCCTGCTCTTTTCACAGCTTTCCTCCTTCCTTGAGGGTCCCTTGCTGTCTGCACACATGATTTTAAAATCAACCCTTGCAAAAAATCCTGATCTCTTTGAAGTCCATGGAAAGTTTGGCCACTCACACATATGGTGGTGTCAGGATTTTACCCAATGGCTACGTCTACACTGGCATGATTTTCCGGAAATGCTTTTAACGGAAAAGTTTTCCGTTAAAAGCATTTTCGGAAAAAGAGCATCTAGATTGGCACGGACACTTTTGCGCAAAAGCACTTTTTGCGGAAAAGCGTCTGTGCCAATCTAGATGCGCTTTTGCACAAAAAAGCCCCGATCGCCATTTTCGCGATTGGGGCTTTTTTGCGCAAAACAATGTCGTCCTGTCTAATCAGTGTTCTTGAGGAAATCAGTGTTCTTGAGGAAATTCAAGCAGCCAGTGTAGACAGCTGGCGAGTTTTTTGCGGAAAAGTGGCTGATTTTCCCAAAAACTGGCCAGTCTAGACACAGCCACAATCTTCTAATAAAAGATAAAGGCAAACTGGACAAATTAAACTTTGCCTAATTAGTTTAACAGGCTTGTCCACTACTGTGATTTTTGTTACTATATATTTTTATTGCTCTTGTGCACTCCAAACCTCGTAGGGAAAATAACCTTAATAAATATTTGGCTTGCTATGTGATAAGGGCAGTTTTGTAATTCTCAGATAACTAGATACTGAAATCAGACATCTGTTAAAGCACTCACAGAAAATGTCCATCCTTTCTCTTTAAAGCATGGGGATTGGGGATGGATATCTTAATTAGTGACTAGTAATCTGTGACAGTATGCCTGAGGTGCTGAGTATGAATTCTTAGCACCACTTTGGAAAGGAGCACTGAATGACTCATATGAGTGTTTCAGCTCCTTCTCACTGATTAAATTTACAGCCAGATCAATAGTACTATCCATCAGAAAGGAAGCATGGTCCTGTGGCTAGGACACTGGTCTTAGTTTTGGGAGCTCTGGATGTAATTCCTGGCTCTGCCCTAAAATTCATGTGTGACTGAGGGCAAGTCACTTACTCTCTCATTTCCACACTCTTTATCATCTTGTCTATAAGATTTAATGTTCTTACTGATCAGGACTTCTCATAGTATATGTAGGTAATTCATTCAATGCAATAGGACCCCAAATTTTGGCTGGGGCTTTTATGCAGTATCACAATACAAATAATTAGACCAACCATAATTTAACCTCAAATTTAACCTCAAACTCCGGTCATCTGAAGAAGTGGGCTGTGCCCACGAAAGCTCATAATACCGTCTATGTGTTTTGTTAGTCTATAAAGTGCTACCAGACCATTTGTTGTTTTCTCCAATGGATAGTTTACAGGAAATTTTTGGTGGATTTGCTCCTGTTTTTTGCATATATGTGGTCGCATCACAAAAGTCATCATTATGACTGGTATCTTGCTATGAATCTCAAGAGTGACTCAAAAGATAAGAAGTGGTAGAACCAGAACAATATTAAGGTACACTTGGCAGAGCAGCAGGTAGGGAAGAGATGTAGACAGAGGATTTTAGTTTCTCATATATTATATTGGACGCCTGTGTCAACACTGATTGCAAAACCCTTCACCCCCATACGTATAGTTCTCAAGGAGAAAAGGGTGTTGCTGTAGCAGTCCTACTGTATCATCCTATGACAGCTCAGAAGACTAATCAAAGCTTACCTTTGTACTAAGAAGAGTAACTAGTTAAACGGTCCCATCATCATGAAACTCAAATCACACATACAAAAAATATGTTAAAAGAACAAAGGAGGCAGCTGCCATGTCAGTTACCTGCTTACCCCCATCACATTTCAAATCCCTGATCCAAATTATAGAGTAGCTAGAGCTTTTCAATGAAAAGACCACCAGTTTTCTTTTACCATGGAAGACCATGCATTTTTCCGCATTTTCTTTCTTGGAAATGGCTTAACTATTTTAGCGTAATTAATTAAATGAACAAACTCCCAGACTGAGTCAGCTACCAAGTAGGTATGTTAAGAAGTGGGTATTTAACTTATCGAGTAGTCAATAGAATTTTTATTGAATACTCGATTCGTCGATAGGCAGCTCAGCTCTGTCCCAGCTCACGCCAGGTCCAGGACCAAACCCCACTGCGGCTCTGCAATTTAAAACACAATAAGAGCCGAGGGGCGGGGGGGGGG
>CM057847.1:25464099-25492048 GCA_030068395.1 Apalone spinifera | reverse complement strand
CGTTTTAAGCATTTCCGGAAAATCATGCCAGTGTAGACGTAGCCTTTATGTATATACTACAAATTAACAGGCCTAGCAGGACAAGATACAAAAATATCTGCTTAATGTTGGAAGTGCATATGATAAAACTACTATATTGTACCTTCACATCCTCTTTCTATTTGCCCATTGCAAAACAGGGCATCTGAGATCAGATCGGGGAGACGTCCATTTAGATCCACTGATGCAAGGCAACCTTGAAATCCCTCCTTTGCGTGTACCAGTTTTGGTAAGGATTTATACATTTCTTTCGCCACTCCTCCAATATACAAATCACCTGTTGAAAAGAAGTAAATATTAATCATAGAAAATGACTAGTCATAACTAGAAGGTCTTTTGGTCCACTTAAATATCTGGACTTGTAGTTCGACATGACATATGGTATGGAGACACCATCACTACAGTGCTCTGAGAGCTCTGGGATGTTAGAACTTGTTCCCTCTTCAGTGCAAAATATCATGATGGGGAAAAAAAAACACTTGTGTGACTGAGGAAAATAGAAAGGGTGAAAAGTATGCTTCCCACAACAATGAACAGGTGGAAAAGAGCTTTTCTTTCATGAGGCTGACTTCTAGAATTCCTAATTGAATTATTTTAATTCTGTGAGATTTTTGCTACATTTTTTTTCAGTACTCATGTATTAAGGGTTCCTATAGTCTTTTACAGACCTCTTTTAAAATCAGAATAAACATATCTTGCAGGTCTGATGTAACCTCAGTGTTAGATAATTAGACTTTTTGATATCTCAGTGAAAGATATAACAGGATCTGTCTGTTTCAAGTGTCTACAAGTACAATACTACCATATTATAGGATTATTATTTATTCTGTGACATAGGATAAGTAGAATAAGATAAATCCTTGATCTCAATAAGCTTTTACCCCAATATAACTGTTTTATAATTTGTTAATAGAATTTTTAGGTAGTTACATGACCTCCTAACCATAGGATCTGAGCATCTCACAGTGTTAAATGTATTTTCACATTGATAAAGTGGTGAACCAATTAGTGGACTTGCACTGCTGAAGAAAGAGACTTGAACAGTACAAGACAGTATGTTCCTGAGGTTCAAGGCTCAGAGCCGGATTGACTTTGCTGGTGTATTTCTCTGTGTGTTTCATGAGTGACTCTGGGAGCATTCATGCAATTTAGTTTGATGTGGAGCTCCACATGCATTTAAGCTGAGTGATAACATGATTGTAGTTCAGGGGTGGGCAATAATTTTAGATGGGGCACCACTTCAGAAATTTTTCAAATGGCTGTGGGCTACCCCAGAAGGTGGGGCCTTAGGCAGAAAGGTCAGGGTCAGGACACTTCCCCGCCCACAGACCCTGATTGGCCTGGGAGTGGAAAAAGCATGCAAAGTCTTTGCCCCCTGCTGTTCTAAACCACTGGCAGGAGGAAACTTTGTGCGCTCCCCCTGCCCCAGGTCAATCAGGGTCTGGGGGCAGGGGGATCACGGGAAGTCTCTCCTGCCTTGTCCCACTCTGCAAGAGTCATACGGTGCTTAGAGTCAACCGCCAGGGTTGACTCTAAGATCCCCACACCCCTGGCAGGGGAGGATACTTCACACCCTGTCCCCAAGCCCTGATCAGCCTGAGGGCAGGGGAACAGTAGGGCATCTGCAGCCCAGATCAACCTGCTTGGCTGGCCGCATCTGGCCCATGGAGGCCCTTTTAGCCACCCCTGTTGTAGCTCTATAGAGGAGGGACAGTATTTTTGTTCCATTTAGAGTCTAGAATAATAGTATTCAGGCCCATAATGTTATTGCAATACAAATGATTAATACAAATAATCATGAATGTCAGTGAATTATATTCAATATCTCTGTACTGGTACATTAAAAAAACCCTATGGTTGTCAAACATTGAAAAAAATAACAGCAATTAGTCATGAGATTAAAAAATACTTGCCATTAATAGCAATTTTAATTGTACTGCTAAACAATAATAGAATACCAAATTAATTTTATTATAAATATTTTTGGATCTTCTAAACCCCCACATATACTGATTTCAATTAGAACACAGAATATGAAATGAAATATTTGTATTATAAAAATAAATAAACACAATAATATTTTTCAATTCACTTCATCCAAGTACTCTGGTGCAATCTCTCTACTATGAAAGTGCAGCTTTCATATGTATGGTTTTTGTATGTGTGTTTTTTTTCTTTTTGCATAACTGCACTCAAAACAATGTAAAGCTTTAGAGCATATAAGTAGATGCATGAAGGGCCATAGAAATGCCTCCCCTAAGCCCCCACGTGCCCTGATGCCTGCACTTCCCGGGCCATCAAGCCCCTTCCCTGAAGGACCCAAGTAATGCTGGGAAAGTCTTCTAGTTAGCAATATTTATAGCAATTTATGCTAAGAAAAAAGTAATTACATCTCACAATTCAGACCATAAGTTTGTTGCATGCTGAGGTTCAAGAAAGAATTCTCTGGCCATCCCAAATAGCTGGGGGATTTGAAGAGTATGCTCTCCTTTTCTTTGGAGCATTACTTATTGTCATCTCTTGATAGTAGGAAATCAGATAGAATAGACTAGTGGTCTGATATTATATATCAATTCCTATTTTCTCTCATGTAGGGCATAATTAATTCCTTAGTAGGACTGGAATTGGTACAATGGTCCATTGCACTGGAAATAAGACAAATAATAAAAATGTTCCATCTTTTTTCTCATGTGGAACTCATTGAAAATTAAACTCTACGTTTTTCTGAAGTACTTATCTGTCAATTGTTGTATGACATAGATATAGTTTGGCTGAATTTATTATGGTAGTCTTGAAAGTGGGGTATATAAGAAAGGTAAAAAGTCAGCAAATATCAGAGCTAATGCACAAAGATTAAATTTGTGCTCTTTCATTTCACATTCTTGGCTGCTCTACTATAAAACCTAAAGAAGTTTACATTTCCTAAGCAGAAGCTTCCGGGTTTTTTTTTAATTAAAAACTTTAGAGATATTGAATAATTCCTAGACCTCTTTCCCCAGGCAAGATAGTCCACTGTTACATAAAGACATGTATTCAAGGGGCAGTTATGGTGAATAACTATGACAATGCCAGGTCACAGATGCAATATAAGAAGAGAAGCTCTAAGTATGTACTTTTTGTTGGAAGTCGTCAGCCAGATCAGGGATGGGAAATAAGCTGGAGCAGGTTTGCCAGGATTAGCCTCTGTTGGGACACCCACATTTTATTTACTTGTATATCCACAGGCACAGCTGCTTGCAGGTCCTGTTGACTGCAGATCACAATTCCCAGTAAATAGGAGCTGCGGGAAGCAGCACAGACCAGAACATCACTTCTCGCATCTCCCATTGGCCAGAATTAACGATCTGCGCCAATTGGAGCTGCAAAAGGCTGCACCCCCAAGTGCTGGTGGCCTGCCAGGGGCTAACCCTAGCTAACTGTGTCTGGCCTATGGGCTACTTATTGACCATCCCCTGAGCTGGATACTTCCTCAAATAACCATAAGACCCACAGAAACATGAATGTTATAATATGATGTGAACATTTTTATTCATGTTATATACAATTATTCTTCTAAAAATTATTATCATCGTAGTGGCATTGTATGTTTTGTAAAATATGCTTCATGCAGATGTCATTCTTTGCAACCTACTTGCGTTGCTCATTGGTGACTTTCTGCATAAACTGGAATATTTGAAATATGTTTATGATGACAAAAAAATCTGAGGCAACCGTAAGACAACTCTTTCCAGGCTCAGTAAATATCCTGAATAAGCTGCAAGAGGAGAACAATTTATCAGCTGAAGCAGCAGGTTTCAAATCACTGAACTTTATTTTTTTATATGCTTCAGAAACTCTCACAATAGCTCAACTACTTAAAAGAAGCACAAGACAAACAAAATAAAACAAAACAAATAAAAATCAGATGCTGGAAAGAATCCAGTTTATTGAACATGATAGCCAGTGATGAGTTCATAAACCAGGCACTACCACAGATACAATTAATTTGTTTAAAAAAAAAGTGATATCTGAGCATTAGCACTATAAAATGGAAGTCTGCAAACCTCACAAAAAACAAAATCAAATGGCTGAGGTAATGATGCTAATTAGCCAACATTGTTAAAGGAAGAAATGAAATCAGTTTCATGTGATTCCAAAAAATGACCATGTTAAATTATGTCAAACAAAATACTGAATGATAATACTCTACACTGAAAGTATTATCAGAAGGGTAGCTGTTAGTCTGTATCCACAGAAATAACAAGGAGTCCTCTGTCATCTTAAAGACTAAGGCTGCAGCTACACTGCTGTTTTTTTGGAAGAAGACCTGCAAATCGCACTTGCATTTGCATATCGTCTTCTGAATGTTTTTGAGGAAGAGGTTTTTCCGATATTTGGCTCCAAGGCGACAGGGCCAAACATTGGAAAAAAACCCCTCTTTTGCAAGACCCCTTATTCTTCATAAATCGAGATTTACAGGATCTTGCGAAAGAGGGTTTTTTCCCAACATTTGGCCCCATCTATAGGGGGCCAAATATCAGAAAAACCTCTTCCGCAAAAAGAATTGGAAGAAGATGTGCAAATGCAAGTGTGATTTGCGTATCTTCTTCCAAAAAAAAAAAAAGCCAGCAGTGTAGCTGCAGCCTAACAGATTTATTTGGGCATAGGCCTTTGTAGGCAAAAATCCACTTTGTTAGTTGTATGGAGTAGAAATTGCAGAGGCAGCATAAATATACTAGCACATGAAAAGAAGGGAGTTACCTTATCAAGTGGAAGACCAGTGCTAACAAGGCCAATTCAGTCAGAATGGATGTGGCCCACTCCCAAGAATTCATGAGATGTGAATATCAAGACAAGGAAAGCTGTTTTAGTAGTAAACCAGCCATTCCCAGTCTTTATTCAAACCCAATTTAACAGAGTTGAGTTTGCAAATGAATTGCAGCTCTGCAGTTTCTCTCTGAAGACTTTTGGAAGTTATGTGTGTATTGCTGCGCTGGTAATAGTGAAGCTGGGAATTTTCCATCTACATATTTTGTTGAAGGATGGCTACTTTTAAATCTGTTACTGAGTGTCCAGGGAGAAAGAAGTATTCTCCTACTGAGTTTTCTGTTACCATTCTTGTTATCTGATATGTGTCCACTTATTCTTTTGTATAGAGACTTTCCAGTTTGGCCAATGTACACAGCAGAGGAGTACTGCTGGAACATAATGACATATATCTCATTAGTAGATGTGCAGGTGAATGAGCTGATGATGGTGTTACCTGAGTAGATATGCAGGCAGAGCTGGCAGCAGGGTTTGTTGCAGGGATTGCTTCCTAGGTTAGTGTTTCTGTGGCATCGTGTGTAGTTGTTAAGTATTTGCTTTAGGTTGGGGGTCTGTCTGTAAGTGAGGACTGGCCTGTCTCCCAAGCTCTGTCAGTGAGGGATTGTTTTCCAGGATAGGTTGTGGACTGGTGAAGATGTGTTGAAGAGATTTTACCTGCAGGCTGTAGGTGATGGCCATTAGTGTTCTGCTATTTACCTTGTTGGGCCTGTCCAGTAGAAGGAGGCTTCTGGTTACTCATTTGGCTCTGTCAATCTATTTCCTCACTTCCCTCAGGTGAGTACTGTAGTCTTAAGACTGCTTGATAAAGATCTTATAGGTGTTTGTCTTTGTCTGAGGGATTGGAGAAGATCTGAATGTATTATAGAGCGTGACTGTAAGCAATGTGATACTGGAAGCATGTAGGTAAGTATAGAGGTGAGTAGGGTGGTGTTTATGTGACCATCACTTATTTGCTCTGACCGGATTGGCCTCTTTAGCACTAGTCCTCTGCTTGATAAGGTAACTCCCTTCTTTTTATGTGCTAAAATATTTATGCTGCCTCTGCAATTTCCACTCCATGCATCTGATGAAGTGGGTTTTTTGCCTACGAAAATTTATGCCCAAATAAATTTATCAGTCTTTAAGGTGGTTGGGAGTCTTTCAGGGATTGGACAACTTGCATGCAGGTCCCCTAACACTCTAGAGAACACGATTCCACTTCTTACCGTCCTATTCTTGGACACAATCCACCCCAGGTCTTGCAATCACCTTCCCTGAAAATAATGTAAAAGTACTGTGTGCTTTCATAATCCTCAGTATGTTCTCCCTGGCTCATTCCACTATGTTGGGTTCTGCAGGTGTTGGAGCCCCCTCCTATTGCCAAAATTAATTCCTCTTGTGTCTGCTTCTCATCAGAGCTTGCAGTTTCTGTCCTAATGACTCTACCTCAAGTGACATGGGCACATTAGTAGAGGACTACTTTGGCCCCAGAATTGTCTTCCTCCTATTGTCACCTCTTTGGGCATTTTTCAATATCTGCTACCATGGAGTGAGTAAATAGTGCTACTATGCCCTTCAGTTCATGCCTGCAAATGCATGTATTAACCCTCATTCTCCCCAGTATTTCTACAGCATCTAGGCTCTCCTCAATTTCAATTGATTCCTTCTCTTCTGGGAATCCTGCCACCAGCACAGACTTGGTTGCTGAGATTTGTGCCCCTTGGAACAGATATTCTATTTTTTCCTCACTTTTTTTTTTTTAACCGAGAAGAAAGTCTCACAGGTGTTTCTTTGCTCTGTGAAGGAGAGTGTGTATTGCAAATCCGCATACGGGCCATCTAGTGTAACTTCAGTGCCCTCTTGGCCAAGATGGAATCTGTCCTTCCTGGTGGCCGGGGGGAGAGCTGGGGTTGCCTGTGAACCTGAGAGAGGGGGATTGGCGAGTGTAGCAAGCAGGGGGCACAGCCCCCTAGTATTTCTTTGATAAGTCAAATACTCTAACTACCTAATCACAGTGGAGTTGTGAAATGCCCATCTTTAATTGACCATGGGAGGGAATTTCAGAGGCACAAATGACAGGCATCTAACTCCAACTGATTTTCAATGGGAGTTAGGTGGTTAATTAATATTTGTTCCTTCCCTCCCTCACACATGATTTGCCTTGTGTGACAGGCAAGGTGTCACACAAGGTCAGAGCAAGAAAGGATTCACACTTGTAGGTGAAGTTTAAACACTTTTCAATATGAACTTAATTGTAAAACAGAGGTGTCAATGTAAAGAATGTTTACTCTTCTGACAGCCCAAATGAAGGTTGAAAGTGTCTATTCTCAGCAAGACCCAGAGAATAAGAGAACCCTGTTGCCACTTCCCAACTACTTCTTTCCACTCCATCCTTCTTTGTAGAGCTCATCCATGCTGCACTCAACACCATGAGCTTCCACAAGACATCCCCCTCTTGTGTGCCTGAAGATCAGGATTAATTAACCCCTTCACAGATAGTCTGTCCCTGTACAAGCAAATATTAAGGAGAGGCAAGTACAATCCTTCCACTAGCCATAGAAGCAAAGCTAGTTCCTGCCCTGCCTACCACTGGGTGGCATTAATACACTCCCACATTCCACTAGCAAAGGCAATATATACAAGAGAGATTGATAGAGATCTAAATTATGTCCAGCAACTTCCACAGCACATGCACTCTAGCATGAGCCTTTTCAAATTTGCCAATGGTAGGGTGCTATCTTCAGAATGTCCTCCCATGGCATAGAAACATAGAATCATAGAACACTAGAACTGGAAGGGACCTCAAGAGGTCATCAAGTCCAGTTCCCTGCCCTCATGGTAGGACCAAGCATGGTCTATATCATTCCTGATACGTCTGTCTATCCTGCTCTTAAATATCTCCAGTGATGGAGATTCCAAAACCTAACTAGGTAATTTATTCCAGTGTTTAACAACCCAGACAGCAAACTTTTGCTAATTTCCAACCTAAACCTCCCTCGGTGTGGGTTTAAGCCCATTATTTCTTGTCCTATTATCAGAGGCCAAGGAGAACAATTTCCCCCCTCTTCCCTGTGACACCTGAAAATTGCTGTCATGTCTCCTCTCACTCTTCTCTTTTCCAAACTAAACAAGCCCAATTCCTTCATCCTTGCCTCATAGCTCATGTTTTCTAGACCTTTCATCATTTTTGTTGCTCTTCTCTGGACCTTCTCCAATTTCTCCACATCTTTCTTGAAATGTGGTGCCCAAAACTGAACACAATATTCTAATTGAAGCCTAATCAGAGCAGAATAGAGCGGGAGAATGACTTCTTACGTCTTGCTCACAACACTCCTGTTAATGCAGCCCAGAATCATTTTTGCTTTTTTTTGCAACAGTGTCATACTGTTGACACATATTTAGCTTGTGGTCCAATATGACCCCTAGATCTCTTTCTGCAGTACTCCTTCTGTGACAATTACTTCCCATCTGTATGTGTGAAATGGATTGTTGAGTACTTTGCATTTGTCGTTATTAAACTTCATCCTATTTACCTCAGACCATTTCTCTAATTTGTCCAGATCATTTTGAATTATGATCCTATCCTCCAAAGCAGTTACAACCCCTCCAGGTATCATCTGCAAACTTAATAAGTTTACTCTCTATGCTATCATCTAAATTATTGATTAAGATATTAAACAGAACCGGCCCCAAAGCAGACCCCTGTGGAACCTCACCTGTTATGCCCTTTCAGCATGACTGTGAACTCTCTGAGAATGGTTATTCAGCCATTTATGCACCCACCTTATAATAGTCCCATCTAAGTTGTATTTATTTGCCTAGTTTATTGATAAGAAGGTAAGGCGAGACCTTATCAAATGCCTTACTGAAGTCTAGGTATACCACATCCACCAGTTCTCTCTTATCCACAAGACTTGTTATCCTGTCAAAGAAAGCTATCAGATTTGTTTGACGTGATTTGTTCTTTACTAATCCATGCTGGCTGTTACCTATCACCTTATTTTCTTCCAGATGTTTGCAGATGAATTTCTTCATTATCTCTTCCATTATCTTTCCTGGCACAGAAGTTAAACTGACTGGTCTGTAGTTTTCTGGGTTGTTCTTATTTCCCTTTTTATAGATGGGCACTATATTTGCCCTTTTCCAGTCTTCTGGAATCTCTCCAGACTTCCATGATTTTTGAAAGATGATAGCTAAAGGCTCAGATACCTCCTTTATCAGCTACTTGAGTATTCTAGGAAGCATTTCATCAGGCCCTAGTGAGTTGAAGACATCTAATTTTTGTAATTTTTAACATGTTCTTTTTTTGTTTTAATTTCTAAACCTACCTCATTCCCACTAGCATTCACTAGGTTAGGCATCCCTTCATCATCAAACTTCTTTGAAGACCAAAACAAAGAAGTCATTAAGCACCTCTTCCACTTCCAAGTTTCCTGTTATCATTTCTCCCTCCTCACTAAGCAATGAGCCTACCTCATCCTTGGTCTTCCCTGCATGCATCTGGACCTCAGTTCCTTGTTCTGAAGTTGAAAATATTTCCCTTCTGCCAGGGTTTAATGTCTGAAGTTAAATATATATAAATCTCATTTCCAGTGTCCATTTTATATATATAAATCACCATTTCCAGTTTATATATATAAATCACCTTCCCCTGACAAGCCCCCATTGTGGGGCTATGACCTGCTTCACACTGGTCAAAGTACTCCAGAACCCTTCTGGATGGTTCCCTGCTCTAAGTCAACTTTTTCCAACGGCCCTCTTAAATTACAGTCATCTAGTATGAACGAGACTGGTCACCAAGTCTTTCAAGCAAACAGAACTCAAGACTTTCACAAAGAAGTTCTTTCTTCCCAGGTGTCTCTGCTGGGATAGGGGTACAGTTTTCTAATCACCCTCAACACTTGGAAGCTGGATCAAGCTCCCACAACCCTTTCCCCCTGGGCTGGGAGAGGTTCTCGCAAGTCCTTGCCTGTATGCTCCCATTCCAGGTATACCTCCACAGCAGCTAGAAGGTAGTTTCTTGGTGCAGGAAGACAGATGCTCAGGCATGAACTAGTGTGATAAAATAGCAGTGAAGCCATGTTGGCCTGAGGTAGCCACTAGCGTAGCACTCTGGCAGCCAACCTGATCAGCTGCCCATCCTGCTGTGGCCACACTGCTATTTTCAGCACATTACCTCAGGGACAGGTAGAAGGAGTTTGTCCATCCATGCTAGGAAGCTCTCCTGCTGCTGCATAGACATATCCTCTGTAGGAAGAGATGAATTGTATGCTGCACTCTTTCTTGGGGAATGTCCTGAGTGGCTGAGGAAGAGCCACTCTTCCTTGTTCCACATTACACTATGATGCTCCTGGTTTCTTAAAGAAACACTAACCTGATATGTTTTTTTTCCCCATCTTCAAATACTAATAACCAGGGAACACATCTTCGCTCAAAGCATCTGCCTCTGTCATTCCTAAGCCACTCACCTGCTCTGGGCTCCTAAAACTTAAAGGAGTATGTCCTTAAAAGGAATGCCCCTCTTACACAGCCCCTGCAGTACAATGTGATCCTTGCTCACCAACTTGCTGCTTAGTTCCATGAGAGGATGAACTCTGTCTGGAGTTACTGAGAGAATAAGAAAGACAGACAGAGTGGAGGCTTTGGCCCACATCTTGTCACTTGTGAGAATCCAAGCTGTATTATGAGTACCACATAGGAACTTGTATTTTCTATACTCAATGGGACACTTTGGTGAAGAAATGTAGGGTCTTTAGGATATTTCTTCTCTTGTAAGCACAAATTCCATCTGTTCCAAAAGACCTTCACTTTAGCAACTGCAAATGGAAAGGATCATTTGTTCACTGCCAGAGGTTTTTAACAGTTTTTGCTGAATTATTTGCTCTTTCAGATGCTTTAGGACACTAATAGTTATGCAATGTTTCAGGCACTGCCTGTATTTTCCACACTTTCCATGCTAACAAACTAAGGCAAAGAAGTTATATGTATTTACTGGAATTGAACTGTGTAATTACAGGAATGGACCACATGTCCTCAACCTTATTGTCAGCCTAATTTCTGTCTGATACATAGTACAGTGCAAGCTGAAATCTGCTGCTTCTATCACAGAGACTGCCCTGTACATGTGCCTTCCATATCCTCCATCCAGAGAAAATAGACTTCTATGTGGCTGTCTACTGAGCCCTCTCTCTTTGAATTCCTTTTCAGTATCTAGCACAGATTGCAGTTCTACTTATCAAGAGAATTTATCAATGATATTCCTGTCCTTTGAATGACACTTCTCCGTCTCTTTAATATTCATGGGAGCTTTGCACACTGTGACTTATACCAAAGACAAATAGACGAAGTAGGTGCCAGAGAGTTAACAGCTTTGATGGGCACGAGAGAGCATTCTGCAGATTCTTTTGCTGATAATTTGACAGTATGTCACATTCCAAGTTGGAAGTAAACTAGTCCTGCTGCTCCACTTTTCTCCAACTCCCCTGATCATATTGTGCTATCCACTACTTGCTGCCTTTCAGACTTGCCTCACCAGCCTCAGCTGTGCTGCTGCCTTCAGTCTTCTCTCCTGCTGTTGCCATGCCATCCACTACTTCGTGTCTTTGCTGTACCTGCTGTGCTATCTACCATTTTCCTCCCACCCCTTGTGTTGCTGTTGCAATGTTATTCCCCTTCCCTGTTGTATTTTCCCACCCAATTCACTGCTTGAGACCAAACCTATATATGTTGGATTAAAAATGTTACATTTCACAGAAATGTACAAATTTGTTTAAGGATTCCAATAGGGGTGAGGAGCTAAGTGGGAGGGAAGATGAATGTAGCAGGTGAGTTTTGAATAGAGTAGAGGGAGTGCTAGGCACAGAGGTGTTTAAGCCTGCAGTTCTCAAGCAAAACTTTTTTATCTCAAAGGACATGTCTATACTTACCAGACAATCGATGCTCCAGAGGTCGATCTTCTAGCATTTGATTTAGAGGGTCTAGTATAGACCTATAAATCGAACGCTGAGGGCAGCCTTTACCAACATCCAGTAATCCTCTTTCTGCGAGGAGCAAGGGAAGCCGATGGGACCATTTGCTTCCGTCGGCCTCCTGCTGTGTGGATGCTGCCATAGATCGGCTTAAGGTAAGCCGAATCCAGCTTCACATTTTGCATAGCTGGATGACGTACCTTAAGCTGACCTGCCTTGTCTAGTATAGACCAGGCCAAAGTGTGGTTGCAAACTCTTTGTGATATCAACTTTGAAAACGTTGCTTAAAAATAATACACAAACATATCCAAACCACAGTAATTTATTTATACAGGGTTTTTTGCAGATTCAATAATAATAATGTCATACAGTTGTCTCTATTATTTACTGGACTTAAACAGAATAGAAACATAAATAAGATGCTTTGCATATTCTTGTAGACTTGCTAACTAGAGTCTGCTGTGAAAAGTGATATTTGTATATGTATGTTAATACTGTAAGCAGGATCTGAAGGAATGTGTCCCTTACAGCTAGCTAGAAGAGACCCTGTGTCTATATAAATACAGTTTGCTCCTGTTTTGCTTAGATTTGTTAGATATTCTGTGGATGGAGTGGTATTTTACTCATGGTAATCAACTTAATTTGTAACCTAACACCAGCTATGGTTGTAATAAATTCAGGGATCACTTAAATATGGTTACTAATGTTTGTAATTTTGTGAGAATACAGAAAAGCAGGACAGTGCTATGTTGCTCCAAATGAAAGGGCTCACTGTTAGCAGAATGAACATTTCTAATGCAGGGGGCTCCATTTTGAGAGCCTTATGAGGGGCAAGGGATGAAAAAAGGTTAATCTGGTCAAGCAGCTATATGGCTTCCCCTGTCTGGATTGGCTTGACCTGTCCCCTCCCTTTCCCTTCCCCCAGACACACACTGTTCAAAGAACAGAGTTAAATAGGCATCATTAGATGCCTCTTTCTCAAGTTAATTATTCTGGCATTGTGGTTCTTCTACCCTGCTTGTGAAGCTGAAATCACTGGGAGGTGAAACCGTTTGAGACTGATGGGCAGACGTCACAGCCACAAAGTGGATGGCCGCGGATGGTGACTCAGATCCAGGAGGCTGGCAGTGGAGAGATGTGATGAGCATCCAAACAGCTGGCAGAGAGCTGTGATGAGTGGCCAGCAGTGCAGCGACAGCACAGTGAGTGGCCAGCAAGGCAGGAGTGGAGAGGTGTCATGATCAACCAGCATGGTGGCGGCAGAGAGGTGAGATGAATGGCCAGCAGATGAATGCCCAGAATGATGGTGGCAGAGAGTAGTGAACAGGCAGATGTGAGTGACTAGCAGAATAAGAGGCCTCCTTACCGCCTCTTACTTGGGTTGGGAGGTGAACTCTGTGGATGCAGCTTTGAACTCTGGGTCTGCTCTGACCAAGGGTAGCAACTGAATGGGGCGCAGAGAAGTTTTGGGCATGTGAAGGGGACATTTATGTTGCTGGACTTAAGAACCTGAGAGGAAAAGGACACTGTCTAACCTACTTGGGGTGGGACTTTTACTCATGTTTGATGTTTATGAACCCTCTTTGTGGTGTTTTCCCAAATTAATGCCAAGTTACTTCCCTCCCTTTTATTTAGTGTCTTTTCTATGCTCAAACTCTAGGCTTGCCTGTGGGGAAGCACTGCTTCTCAGAGATGCTTCGGGTGGTGGGTGAATGTCCCAGGTTACTCGGTGAGGGCTCACGCCAGTTCTGAGTTAGATGGTGAGGAAGACCCATAGATATAGAATCTGACCCTGGCTGCTGCTGGCTCCACTTGCAGAAGGGTTACAATATCACTTTTTACAGGTAGCTGGGAGGCAGTGAAAAGTGGCATTAACAAACATACAAATTACTTTTTTCCAACCAGGGCACAAATTAAGCCATGGATGGGGAGCTGGGTAGGGAGGAAGATGATGATGAGGCTGCATGGGTGAGGGGTTGGGGCTAACATGAGGTGATTGGGGTAGGGCAAGAGCCTGAAAGCCAGCAGCTGGAGGACAGAGCACATCTCTGAGCAGCTAAAACAAAGAACTTGAAGCCCCATGGTCAGAGTTCCTAGCTGCAGCCTGCCCCCACAGCTAGAGCCTGCTATCCACCACCTTACAGAGGAAGCCAAAACCCTGAGCCCCACCACCCCCAGGAAGCTTTCTGCTCCTCTGGCATTTGTGGCTGAAGAGGGGGGCATGACCCAATCCCTATTTGCAGCAGTAGAAGAGGAGATATTGCTTTGTCTATCTCCCCTCCCTCCAGTCACCATATAGGAGGGTGTGGCCATAGGAAATGCCCCTGGTGGCTGTATTTGAGAAACACTGATCTAAGTCACAAGGTATCTCCTGGCTACTCCTGGCATAGTGCTGCTTAGAAATCTTGATCAGGAATGACCCTAAAGACAGATTTCAGTATATTCTAATACGAGAGAGAGAGATACAAAGAGGCACAATAAAACATCTTAAAGACAACTGATTCACTTCTCCACAAATGCTCTCCAAAACCCCAGTGGCTGTACTTCTCCTGACTTTCACCTTTTGTTAGGAAGAAGATGAGGAAAGTATTAGTATTGACAAAGATTAAGAAGATTTAAAACTAAAGCAAGAGTTGACAAATGGACTGATGATGGTGCATGCTGAATGGTAAAATAATAAAATCTAATTGCCATATAAATGTGTGTGGTAATCCATCTCATAGAATCAACCCTGTGCCAATTACTGTGCTGTGTGTGTGGAGGTGAGGAGTTTAAACATTCCAAATGCCCTTCATTTTATTTCTGCTCTCAACACAGCCGTAAATTGCATATACCTAAAAAGCAGACAAAATAGCATGAAACTGTCTTTTCATGCTATATGGTATCCAAATTTCTCTTCCAGCTTCTTGCAGACAGTTACTTTGGTAGAAAACACATAATGCCAGCCCAGTTTATGCTTTCAAGACTTACAAAAACGGGGGTTCATCTGGATGTGTATCTCTCTTTCCAAGGAAAAGAGGGATTTTCGGGGCCCAGTTATCTCTCCAGAACTCTTTCCCCTTTCTAGGTTTTCACTAAAGGTTCCCTAAATAGACCGTTAAGCTGCTATCAGATGTTAAAAAGTGATGACATTCTTAATGTGCACTAGAACTGAATCTCCTAAAGGTGAAAGTTTGTATCCTATTACTAAACCCTTAACCCACCCACTTGCTTTCCAGTAGACTAGGAAAACAATTACACGAGGCTGCTTAGTCAGCACTCCAGGACCTTGTAGGGAAGTTACACAATACCAGCACTGCATATTTGGAAGAAACGATTTGGAAGAAACAGATTAAAAAATCCATCTCAGAGAGGCTTGAACTGAGTTCATGTGTTTATTAAGAGATGGACAAAAACTATCAGTTCTTGGAGAAGGAGTTTTGGGCCATGATTGCAGACAAAGACAGAGCTCCTCAAAAGGTTCAGATTTATGCATTTCAAAGCATTTTCTTAAATCCCCAGCTTCTGGATTCATTTGATTGCATGAATAGCTCAGCTTTGATTAAAACACAGGCTTCTAGCCTTCAGCGCTTCAGAAAAAAAGATTGAGAATGTGACCTTGAACACTAGAAAAGAAATTAAAAGAACAAATGAGTATTTTAAAAATCTCATGGGTCTTATGCCAATCTTATGATTTTTCTGAGGGGGCTGACTAATTATTAATGGCTACAGCCATTCACCTGTACCCAGACTCTCAATGGAAAGCAAAAATGTAAGACCTACATTAGAGCAAGTTCTCAGGCCTGACTTCCTAGCCTGCTCTTGTCTCTACACCTCTTCAACATGGAAGGCGGGACTCCACATTGCACAGGAACTATGTACCTCCTTCCATCTACCCCATTTTCCATGTAAATTTTTACTGCATAGGTTCTATTCTCATGGTACATTCTATAAATAGGAAGGCACCAGCAGGGTTTGTCACCGTACATGGGTACCTTGGATTTTAGAGGACAGAAGGTGGGTCAATTTATGTAGAAATATGGAAGATGACATCTCACCTATCATGTTTATTTGGCAGTCATGGGAAAGATTCATGGTTATTGCTTGTTCATTTGTACAGTTTACATTTTTAAGTAAAATGTTCTTTGCGTTTCAATAAATCATTGGGTCTCAGGCTACTTCCACACTACAAGGTAAGGATGTGATTTCCAAGTGTCAGACACACTCATGCTAGCTCTCATTGAGCTAGGATTCTAAAAATAGCAGTGTAACTGCAGTAGCATGGGCAGTTGTGAGTAGTGCCATGGGATTGCTGCCCACAGTACACATCAACAAGATTCAGATGGGTTTGTATTTGTGGTGGCCAGCCTACATTGCTACCTTCCACGACCTGTTCTGCCACAGCTACACTACTATTTTCGGTTTGCTATCTTGATCTAAGTCAGTGTTTCTCAACCTTTTTTTTTTTTTATAAAGTACCCCCTTTAAAAATTATAAGTACCCCTAGTAACTACAGTTTTCAGACATACATTTTTTTCTATCATTACAACACATTTGTTTAAACAACTTTAATCATAGCCAGGCAGGCAATGAAATGTTTGGGTGTAAAAAGTACAAAAATAATAAAGCACTGTTAAACTTAAAACAAAAATTCAGTTTTCTCCAAATTTCAGGTGTTGACATACCCCACCCCCCCGACTTTTCTTGAGTACCCCTAAGGATACTCATACCACTGGTTGAGAAACACTGATCTAAGCAACACAGATAGATGTACATAAACGAGCTGAAAAAGTGTAGCTGGAGCCATCATAAATGGGAAAGACCACTGTTTCGCTGACAGAGGCCTTGTGAGAAGGAGAAATACATATTGTGGAAAAATTAATACGGACTTCTTATAAAACTATAAGAACAAATATTGTAGAAAATTGAAATCACTTCAGTTTCAGTTTCCACTGCTGGAACAAGACACTTCTCCATTAACAAGCTGGTTTAGTTCAGCCTTGCAAAATTCTATCCCCCTCTCTCTACTCACCCAGCACAAGTAACATATTTTGACAGACAAGTAAAATATTATTAAATTTTCATTATCACCAATCATCATGGTAAAAGGCAGGTGAGTTGGTCTGAACATATATGGTCTAGTAAATCTTCATAGCAAGTCTGAAAGAATATTTTCTTTGGTAAGTAGGGACATTGAGCCAAATGTATATATCTTTGAAATCACTGGCATTACATCAGTGGTGAATTTGACCAGTTTTTTTTTCCCCCCAGACGTTTCAGTCTCTAGTCTGTTCAAGATTTGTTAGAGGCAGAAGAAAAGCAAATGAAAACAGGAACATGGCAAGATCATATGAAGGGACAGAGGAGAGAGTGTCAGATCCGAAGCAAGGATGGAGGGAGGAAGTAACCAAGCTAGCCCTTAGCTACCTTTGCAGCTACACAAGTAGCTCAGGTGGATGCAGTTCAATATCAAACCTATCTAAATGGGAACAAAATATTTCAGCATTTCTTGAATCAAAATTTATTCCAATTTTTCACTTTGTGAAAAAATATTTCAACTCTTTGTACAGTCAAGTCAATGGAACTACTGATCTGAGTCATGTTAAACATTTGCATTAGTGTTTGCAGGATCAGCACACAATACAACAGAAGATTGCTACTGTCCTTTAAAATAAAGAATGATATGAAAGAATAATTCAAAGGGAATAAAAGAAGGAATAGAAAATGCCAGTGAAATGTAACTGGGCTTTTCCATTACACAATACCCAATTTCCCATATGACCAGTTAAAATTAATAACTTTATGAAACTTTATTTCCTATGATATGATCTAGTTATGTTGATGAAACACACAGCACTTCTGGCAAGAAAACATCTGTATTATAATAACAAAACATGCAGATGGCATTATCAACATGTTTTGTTAGTCTATAAAGTGCTATCAGACTATTTGTTGTTTTTAAGTTTATCCTGTACAGACTAACTCGGCTAACTCCCTGAAGTTTCTGTATTATAATAGAAAGCCTATTTGAGCAAGTCATTTACTTTATCATGAGGATTATTATATTTTTATCCAAAGAATTTTTGCTCTATGGCAAATTACAGAAAACTTGCACTAGAAAGTTAGTGTCTAATATAATTAAATTCCCTGGTTTAAAATGTTGACACACTTTTATATTTTAATATTTGTGCACTGAAATTCTGCAGCTTCAGGGTTACCAAATCCATGAGCAATGGTTGGGTTTGCATGCAGAGAGAATATTATGGAATTTTGAATATGAAGAAAACAAAGGAATGTTGGATTTTATAGTCTATCCTAGCTGCCAGCAGGATTTATATTTCCATGAATATACCAAGCAGCATATTTTGTGACATAATAGTGCCATCTAGTGTCTCATTAAGCACAGTATCTTTAACTCAACTTATTTTTGTAAAATATAAAAAACAACACTATATATGAACAATATTAAAATGTATCTTCTGTGCATAGTGTAAGTTAAAAAATGTTTAACTTCTCTTATCTGCTCATGACAGGATGAATATTCCAAGTTGTATCTTTCCAATCCAGCTTCCAGCTCATCTGAAGAAATGGGTTTTGCCCATGAAAACTCAGGATACAATATATATTTTTGTTAGTCTAAGGTGCTATTGACCTACTCTTTGCTTTTCAGTTTGTATTTGTTTAATATACTGTCAAAATCTGATTTTATAGTCACATGCGTATTCTCTCACTCACACTCACACAGGATGTGAATGGTTAACAAGTCCAGGTGATGCTTACCAGCTATGATTAACTGAGGGGAGGGGTGCTGCTTCAGTCCAGTCATGGCTGGCACCCCTGTTTAAGGGGTTAACCCACTAAACAATGTTTCACGAGTTAACTGATTAAACAGGATTTGACATTCCTAACATTCATATGCACACACACATACTTCAGAGACAGTACAGCTCTGAAAAAAGCTGGATTTTCTTCTGCTTCATTCTTCAACAATAACTTTGACAATCAGATTCTGATGCTTGAATTATAATTGTCCATAATTAGAGCAAAGATATAGAAAGCAGAAAGAACACTATTTGATTTTCAAATGCCACAATGAAGCTGCAGCACAAGTAATTGGAAAATCTTGATTAGACTTGTAAAACAAAGCATTTCTGATAAAGAAGACACTAGTGGGAAAGCAAGAAACTTCAAGATACCATTTTTGTAAGCTCTTTTCTGATCTTAGTAGCAATTTAAGGTGTCACAAACATGTGAAATATCATAAAATCCACAGTAATTACCAAGATCTGCTCATTATCTTTAACTCAGAAGATGGTTAAAAGAAAATTCAATGAGATTAAGATGGAATATTAATATCAACTTTGAATTTCCTGCATTTTGCTAATTAGCATCATAGCCTGAATATTCTGAAAATTAGATTTTTCATCTTAATATATTAGTTTTGTATTTCCTTTAATAAGATATGTTTATATAAAAAGTTATAAAATACAGAATATTGTACCATGAAATCAGAATGAATTTTCTTAGTTATACATACCATGTAAGAATTAAAATGTATGTATTTATACCTTCTTTCAAATATATATTGTGTTCAGCAGACCCTAATTGATTCCTTAAGAGCCATTCTTGCTAATCAAATTACTATTCAGTTCTTTCCCTCTCAAAAACTTTGATTGATAAGATTAGATAGAGACAGAGATAGAGATACCCACACAAACATGCACGTATATTTAATGTGCCAGGCATCTGATATTTCAAAATGTTACTTTTATGTGAGAATTAGCACAAAAAATGAGCACTTTTTTTGCAAGATATTACATCAAATTATAAGAAAGCATGTGACTGAATAGAGCACTCAAGGTAATATTACTTTCCTAGCTTCCAAGCACCAATAAACAGACTTCATACTGAATACTAAATAGCAGGCTTCAGGTCAGAATTGCTCCGAAACACGAAGTAAGGACTGAGGAGTTATAAAGTATCTCTGTGCTTCTACTCCAGCTCCTGAGCTGTGCTCTCTGGGAATTTTTATGGTATCTAGTCTATCTTACACTTTGTGGAAAGTACTTGTAGAACTCAATAATGATAACCTTTCTCTAGGCATTCTAAACCAAATTTGGAATTACAGCACGGATGTGAATCTCAATTGAATTATATAGGATACTGGAGTAATTTCTATAAAGTTATTTAATTGCGCTCAACCTGGACTTGAATAAAGATATTAACTAGTTAAAACACTACAAAGCCAGTTTTCCCAGCCTTTGACAGTCACATTTTCACATCAAAAGCTATGAATGAGCCTACTTAGCTCATTAGCTTCATTAACACAGGTTCTATAATTGACAACTTCTGCTATCATATATATCTTGAATTCTGTTATTTCCACTCCAACTCATCTGATGAAGTGAGTTTTACCTATGAAAGCACATGATCTTATATATTTGGTAGTCTCTTAAAGTGCCACAGGACTACTCACTATTTTTAATTCCTATAGACACTTAAGCTACGTCTAAACTACATCCCTCTGTCAGCAGAGGGATGTAAATGAAGCACTTTGGAAGTGCAGATGAAGCGGAGATTTAAATATCCTGGGCTTCATTTGCATAATCACGTAATGGTGCTCTTTCGAAAAAGCGCTATTTCAAAATTGAAACCACAGTCTAGATGCAGTTCTTTCGAAAACGGGGTGCTTTTTCGAAAGATCCTGTACCAGGATCTTGAAACTGCATCTAGACTGAGGTTTCAATTTCGAAATAGCACTTTTTCAAATGAAGCGCGGGATATTTAAATCCCGGCTTCATTTGCACTTTCGAAGTGCTTCATTTACATCCCTCTGCTGACAGAGGGATGTAGTCTAGACGTAGCCTTACTGCTTTCATCCTTATTAACTCCACTGGAATTTTTTTCATAGGGTGTTAAAGCCTTGTGTTCCTATCACTCCCTTGTTTTTCTGCCTAGTGTAAATTTGATTTCTTTTCTCTACATTTTTGGTTTTTCATAACCATACAGAATTAATAAATTGAGAGTAAGAATAATCCACATAAACATATTAATTATCAATTATAGTACCATATACTTATAACTATGTAGCACCATAAACTTAAATTACTCTTGATAAATATAACTGCCCCAGCCATCCATCAACAAAATATCCCATTACATATTCCACCAGAATTACTGAACTTACTTTTGAGGTCTAAGTTTCTGGCTCCTGCTGTGCTTTGCGTTGTGATTTTAGTGTCAATCTTCACAGTATGAAGATTATTGGTATCCCTCGATATCATCACATTGTGCCACTGATTGTCATTCAGAGGTTTATTAGAACTTCCTTTGATGAGATTCGCACCATTTCCCAAATCAAACACATAGTGTAAATACCTGGGAAAAGAACATTTAAAAAAAAGTTAGCTTTTCTTGCATGCCTACGAAGGTACAAATTAAGGCACCCTATATTTTGTTTCCTTGCTCTTTTCAGTGTTACTTGCAAGCAAAGAGAATAATCCCAAATGTCAGGGGCTGGATTTAACTATTGCTAAACCAGAAGAGTTCATTAGCATTATTATTTTTCTTTGTTCTAAACAAGCCATATTATTATTTGCTTCTCATATTTAACTTAGTTTCAGCCTTAAAAAAATCAAATTCAAAGGATGTTTACCAATGACATTCTAAGAAGTTATGAAGGTAAAGATTTTCAACCTAAACCTCCTCATGCTTTTTACATGTCTAAAGAAGGTTAAAAAAACCCAAACAATTTTGCTTATGGCAGTCAGTTGTGTACATACCCCTTAACTAATTCAACTACGATGAAATCATTTCCATCTCCACTGTTATAAAGTATCAGTCCATCCAGGGATGTCGTTTTGAACTGGAAAAAAAGGTGCATAGATGTGTATGCTTGTAGCGTAGCCAGTGCAACATAGCTTGCTTTTGTTTTAAAGGTGACAGGATCTGCTATGATATTCCTGAATCCAAATCTGGCATTTAGCTCACAGTAATCGATGTCTCCATTTTTACATAGGTCAATATATGCCATGCCGTTAAATGTAAGACTCTGCAGATGGCCAATGAAATTAGAAGGAACGGAGGACAAGTAGCGACGTTCTGTTATTATCCCTGTCTCTATGTTATGGAATTCCAGTCTTGTGTGATCACCAGCCATTTGACCTTAAAATGACAATAATAAACAATGTGAGAGTCTGAAACAGATGCACGTGAAGTGGTTGCAAAACTTGCAGGATCATTATATTTTAAAAACACACAGACCAAGTTCTGACTCAAACATGAAATTGTCTAAACTGATCCATGGCCTGTTAAAGTCACTGGGAATTTTTCCATTGCCTTAAATAGCTTTATGATCAGGCCTCAGTGTGCATCCCAAACATGTGCACATTATGGCCGGGTCTACCCTACCAATGGACCTTGATATAACTACTTAACTGAGTGATGTGAAAAATTTTTACCCCTTAAGTCACAGTTATATCGAACTAATCCAGTGTAGACAGTGCTATGTCAACAGGAGCAATATGGCCAGGGATATAAGTGGAAGAGGGAGGCTGGCGCTGGCAGTAGGGGTGGCTCCCTAAACTTAACAGCAAGCAAAGTGATGTGGATGCAGCCTGCTCCACTGCATTGGCTCGCAGCTGCGTTGCTGCACTTCCCACCACTGGTGAGTGAGGGGAGCAGTTCCACCCCTTCCCTGAGTAATGCAGCTGGGGCTACGTTGCTCCTCTTCCCACTGCCAGTAAGTACAGGTGCAGGCCTAATCCCTATTGTGGACACCAGACCCTCCACTAATTACCCAGGCCCTCCTGGGATGCGGGGGAGGGGTCCTCCAAAGCAAAAGGCCTGGTGTGGTTGCCCTAAACCCTCCAATGGATGAGATGGCTCTGGTAATGTGATTACTGAACCCGGCTCCCTGAGGAAAAGGTGACAGAAATATTTTCAGATGTGACCTAAAATTGACTGATTTTAGCTCTTATCTCATTTATTCAGCTGCAGTTCCATACCCTACATGATACACATACTACACTTGCTGCTTGTAAAAGAAATCTCCATAGGTGTCTGAAGGCAACTAGAATCTGTGATCCTATTAGCAAGCAATATAAAGTCAGATCTACACTTAAAAAGCTAACAATCCAACCAGCAGTCCAAATTTAGTTATGTAATTGGATCCATGCCACTAGATGAATATTGTGCATATATTAAGAAGATAAACCTTTTTCCCTCCTCTCTCAAAAGTAACTCACTATTTTCACACAGCTATCCAAAAGTATTTTGGACCATCTTAGCAACATTCATAGATTTATAAGGTGGCATCCTGTCCACATTGAAATCAATGGGAGTTTTGCCATTGTCAGGGGCGGATGTAGAGCAGGGCAAGCAGGGCGGCCGCCCCTGCGCTTCAAAAAGCCCCGCGCATGCGCCGTGGCAAAGGGGGACCCCGCAAAATGGTCATCTGTCCCTGGCCATTGTATTCAATGGTTCAAGGATTTCACCTAAAGATTTTTTTAAAAGCCACAAAGGATTATGATGATAAGGAGTCCTGTGGCACCTTAGAAACTATCAGATTTATTTGGGCATAAGCGTTTGGGGGCAAAACCAACATCCTCAGATGCAACTGACAAAGTGAGTTTTTGCCTATGAAAGCTTACGCTCAAATAAATCTGCTAGGCTTCAAAGTGTCACAGGACTGCCCACTGTTCTTGTGGTTGGACAGGGAATGGGGGAGAGGCTCCCAGGCAACCATTTTAACTGGTTACCCATTAACATCTCTAATATCCAGTCTTGTAGATTCTCCTTCACTGAACATAATCAAACTATATTCCTTGATGAGTTGTTCCAGTGGCTAATTATCTACTTGGAATTTGTCTAGCTTCAATTTCCAGACAATAGATCTTGTTGTGTCTTTGCCCCCTGGATTAAAGAGCCCTCTTTCATTCGAAATGTGTGTGTGCGTGCGTACGCTTACAGACCCTAAACAAATCACCTCTTAACTTTTACTTCAGTAAACTAAATCCACAAGGTTCCTTATATCTTACACTGTAATTAATATTTTCCAGCCTTCTAGTGGCTTCTGTGAACTGTTTGCAATTTTTCAACTTTTTTTTTAAATGTGCACACCAGATATGGATGCAAGTATTTTAGTAAAATAATAGTTGTTTGGGTCATACCACAAAGTGAACCAATTCATTTATCATAAAAAGTTGTACAGGGGGATGGGAAGGGTGTGGGAGAAGGTGGGATATTCTTATTACTCCCAGAATCCTGCTGTAAATGTAGAGTCCATCTTGTTCTTTCACATCTAGTCATTGGATTGCATTTCTTTATGTCAGTTTTCACAAGGAAATGGGCTAGACAATCCCTTTTTTGATTTAATCAAGGCTCAGAGTCTTTTGTACATTTACAAGTGTTCCCCAGGTCAGCGGTAGCATACGATTTGACAGCCCTGAATACCCTGTACTTTAGAAAATACACAAGCTGTGTGATATGTAAAGGTTGCTCCAGAATTCAGTAAACAGTTAATTCTTGGAGATGCTCCTATATTTAATCAAAATGTACACCCAAGAGATCTTAAAAGAAATTGTTAAAACAAGATAAAAACTTATTTCCTTGTGCACATTACTGACTTCCCCCACTTCATTCAGTTTGAACACTGAAATTGAATCTTTTCAGTAACTTTTTACTTATTATCAGGTTCACCTCTGACTCATGTGGTTTCCTAGTATTGTAGGGGTTGGTTTACATTTAAACAAAACAACTAAAAACCTTTTAATAGATAATTTAAGCACAATTCATAAAAACAATAATTCTTTTGCTTTGTACAACTCTTTTCTTAAAAAGCGTTTGTTCTGGGTCAATGTTACTTGAGATTTTTCCTTTCAGTTTTAGTACCTCCATCAAAAAACAGTCACATACACTGCACCACAGACCTGCAATATATATTACTTGGCCCTCACAGAGAGTTGTTGGGCCCCCAGACCAATCGAGACTGGAGGAGGCGGCGGGGATGAGCGTGAAGTCATTAGCTGTTCAAAGTAGCTGGCAATTCCCTCTTCCCACCAGGTGCATGTGATGCCAAGAGGGAGCCACCAGCTGTTTTCAACAGCAAATGACTTTGTGATCTCCCCTGATTGGCCTCAGGCAGGAGAACATGTGAAGTCTCCTCCCCACACCAGAGATGCATGGCATCTGGAGGAACTGTCAACTGTTCAAAATGGCTGGCAGTTCCCTCTAGATGCCATGCAGACCTGGCAAAGCGGGGGTGCAGGGTGAGAGACTTTGCGCACTTCCCTACCTCAAGGGCCCCACTGGCCTGGGGACCATGGAGTGCCAGAAGTCTCCCCCCGCCAGGGGTATGTGGTGCCTAAATCAAACTACCCTTTTCCACCCAAGGCCCTGCCTCTTCTGGGAGCAGAGTTAGCTCACGCCCACTTATCAAAATTTGTGAAGTGGTCCCCCTGCTAAAATTATTATTCTAGAGGAACATAAACTGAAAATCCAAATTAGCCAACTTCTGAGCTATTTTGTGTTAAATCTGAATTGACAACTACAAATACAGGTCTTCCATGCCCTGGAAGAGGCTTGGCACACTCCCGCACCCCCAGGCTGATCAGGCCTGGAGGTAAGGGAGCACAGAAAGCCTCCTCCCACCTTGCAAGGAGCATGTGGCACTTTGAAGTGCCGCATGCTGTTTGCAGGGTGGGGGGAGAACAGAGGAGGCTTTGCATGCTCCCCCGCCCCCAGGCCAATCAGGCTTCCTTCACCCTGCCCCCACTCCCACCACCAGGCCCTAATTGGCCTGAGGGTGGGAGAACGTGCCAAGCCTCTTTCGGGACATGGGTGTGCCTAGTGGGAAGGGGGGCAAAGGGGCTCCCCCACCCCTTCTCATTTAGGTCCTGCCCTTTCCTGTTGAGGCCCCATCCCTTCTGGGGTGGCCCTGAGCTACTTTAAAAATTTTTGAAGTGGCCCCCTGGCAAAAATTATTACCAACCCCGATCTACTGGATGTTTTTCTATCAGCTCTGTTCCTCACCTGGTATGAGTCTGAAAGAAGAGTTTATCTTTATTCACCAATCAGATGAGATAGTAACATTAGGATGTGCCCTTTCCACCATTCATAATTCCAGCCTCCTTTGACATGCCTTCTGTGACAAACTCTTCTGTACATTCTCATTTAATCAAGCGTCTGTCTTTTTTTTTTTGAGCAAAAAATTAAAATACATCCCAGAAATCAGGGCTCCTGACTTATTTCTCTCCCCAAATGTGTTAATTTCACCAAAGAGGTTAATACAACATTTTAAATTGGATATGAGTGGTGCAGAGGGCATTTTGATTGCCTTCTATCTCCAAACTCCCCTCAGCGCTCTATCAAACATCTATTCAGGTCAACAGAAAAATTGTCATTGAATTCAGTGTGAGTTGATCAAGGCTTAAAAAAATTAAAACTAGTGTAAATTGTGATGAGTTTCTGGTTATATTTTGTGATGGTCATTACCTGCTGCATAGCATACACTTTGGATTTGTGCAATATGTATTTAAAGTCAGTGAAAACACTCCCATTAATTTTAATGGGCTTTGAGTAAGGGCCTTTCCTTCGGCTATTTTTTTAAATGTTTTATTTCCCCCATAAGATGAAGTATAACTGCACACTACCTGTCATAGCTTGTTGGTCATCCACCATTAACTTTAAACTTTTTCCTCGACGAACCACACGTACTGTGTGCCACTCATTATCATTGAGGTTATAGCCAGCAAAAAGGGTTTCTGGACCTTTGCCTGTAGGATATGCCAAACAGTCATTATAGAATATTTAAATCAGTCAAACATGTGAGCCTCACAGAAAGAGAGAGAAAGAGAATGGCTGGGCCAATGTTAAAATTCATTGAAAGTTATAACAAACAAGAAAAGTGGCAAGCCAAGTACATACAAATCTCAAAATACAGTACCAGTGCATTAGGACTTTTTTAGCATTATTTAATGTTAAAGCAAATATAGCAAACCAGTTTGTCATAAATAGGCACAGTCAATACGTATGTTCTGGTTAAATATATGTAAATATGTAAATAAATGTAAGTTTATACATACTGATAGAGATCTGGATCTCAATCCTATACTTAAGTAAATAGACCATCATGTCAATGGGATTTCTGATGTAAGAGAGAATGTTAATCTAAACTGGGTTTACAATAAACTTAACTAGTCCATCGGGGAAAGGTGCAGACCATATCTTTGACGGAATATTTTTAATCGTATCATTTCCCTTGTTTGCGTCTAAGCAGTAAATGGATCTTTGAAAAGGTCTGTGTTATCACCTTTACTTAAATGGTGTCATTCAGTGCTTTTCATCCAAAGCACATCTTTCTTTTTCAAACTGGGACACCCTTCTTGTAAATTGCTATTTTTGTAAGCAACTTTGCAGATTGACTTTCACTGAAAAAAGTGTAAGAATTATTCGGTTTTTAAAATGTATGTGCTTTGCATATAGACATGGCATTTGTATGGGATAATACATTTGCTACCACTGAGAACCATAAATAATGAACAATCATGAAAATGCTTGCACAGTAGACTATTATGATCAGTGAATTAGGCTTCAGATGGGGCAAGGTGAACAAAGGTCATAGAGTTTTTGGATCTCTTTCAAATGACCACTACATAGCAAGAGCCATGATACTAGAATGCAGCGATAAGCATACTTTATTGAAACAATATTGAATGACTGAATTCTGAAAAAAAGGGCAAGTTGGAGAAAGGTTCCTCTCCATCAATAACCCATAACATTATCTGTATTCATAATATAAGACTATTTCAAATTGCTACATACATGGCTAGTACATGGTGGCAGTGTCCTAGGTATTAAGGAAGGAGTTAGAGAACAACTTACAGTGGAAGATCAGGCTAAATAAAGAGGAAGATCTTTTCTGTAGCTCTGGAAACTTTTAATTCTTGAGCACACAAAATGTGTTGTGCATGCTACACAAAGTGTATACTTATATACATATAAAATGAGTTATTCCAGAAATTATTAATTTCCTGATGAATTGTATGACAAACAAATACCACTCCCTTCATCTAATCCCATCATGTTTTATGTGCATGCATAATTTTGGGGCTATTAGCTGTCATTCCCTAGGGCTGTGTCTACACTGGGCCACTTATTCCGGAAAATCAGCCGCTTTT
>CM057847.1:25431616-25446031 GCA_030068395.1 Apalone spinifera | reverse complement strand
GCCCAATCACTCAGTTTGGTGAGATCTTCTTGGAGTCCCTCACAGTCCCTCTTGAGGAAGCGTGTGTTACACAGAAGGTCAAGTTAGATGGTCATAGCTTGGCTTTGGAATCAATAAAATTGCTTTTGCTGGGACTCAGCCATCTAAATGCTATAGACAGCTTTGAAAAAAACCCCACAAATATAATATCCCATTAATTTTGCTGGGGTTGCATTTAAGTAAATGAGAACAGAACCTGGCCCTTAATTTTGATTTCTGCTTATTGAAAACTATTACCAAGACCCTATATGTATGGGCCTGACTCTGCAAGAATTCAATACATGGCACTTTCACTGTGCCAAATTTCTGATGTCACACAGCTGACCATAGAAGCAAAATACATCATTACAGTGGGTTTACACCTGACTTACACTAGTGTAAGATAATTCAGACTCAAGCCCAGTGAATTAAAGCAGAATTTATATGAAGAACCTTTATGTTTTCTTCCTTCCAGTCAGTATGAAGATTTGAGGCAGGCAGCTAAGTTTTGTAGGCAGCTGGGTAAACCAATTCACACTTGTATATAAAGAATTATGGGTTTAGGGCCTGATCCAACTCCTATGAAATCAAGTGGAGTCTTTTCTAATGTAAAAGCATGGATCTCAGCATGGGCAGTGGGTGAAGCAACTACTTGGGGAGGCAAGCTCCCCAGTATGTGGTCCTGTCCATACTCCACCCCTGCTCTGTCAGAGCCCCAACCCTCCTCACTATCTCCCTCGTCTCTTCCCTCATCCTCTCTGTTCATCCCTTCTAGCTAAATCCCCATACCCAAATGTAGCAAATGAAATTTTAAAAAACCCCATACTCTTCTAAAATTTCCTTCTAAAGAAAATGGAGTATGCTTTCCACTGCATGACAGATTATGAAGGCTGGGCATGCAGAAGGCACCTAATTAAAAGCATTAAATTTAGGAATAAAAAATGTCAGTCATAGGTTTTTTGAAATATCCTGAAGTTAGAGATTTATTTGCAAAAACTTAGTATGTAAGGGTGTCAACTATCCTGCCGAATACAACATTAAATGTTATGGAATACATGAAGAAGCTCTTCTCTGTTTTACATTTTCTTAATTACTAATTTCTAAGCTGATTTTATATTTTAAATGTACTCCTAAGCCTTTATAAACTAATCATTCTAGATTACTACATATTTATCACACTGAAACAAATACATTATTTTAAATTAATAAGTCAGAGCAGTTTACTGTGTTCATAACAAAGTTCATTGTTTTTAGAAAAAGGAATACTAATTTATTTTGCGTCATTTCCATAACAGGACAGGTATATACAATTTTATCATATATTTATGTTAAAATATATTAGCAAAGATTTTAGGCATAAGAACGAATTGTGCATCTTAATAAAGTACTGATATTAGTGGAGTTTTCGCTTAAAACTAGTTCTTAGTCAGAAGTAAAGAAAGGGAAACTCATGTGTCCAGCTATCTCAAAGAAAAAGGATGTTGTCCCTTTACGGGCTCTCTTCAACAAGGGGGTGAAAGGAGAGAGATTACAGCAGGGATGGACAGAAAGGACAGGAAGACTTTGGAAGTAAGTTTTTGTACTATAGTAATTAAAATTAAAATGCATATTTAGATAAGAATGGGCTTTTGAAGAATTTATTTTAAAAAACTATATGTTTGAAAATCCAAGCATTTAAGGTTAAAGCTGAATACTCAGATTGTGCATCTAAAAATCTATGCTAGGATTTTTTTAGAGATATGATTTTATAATCCTCAGCAACAAACTAATGAAAGATTTAAAGCAAATTTAAAACTGTTACAGTAATGCGCAACTGTTTTTGTCAGAGAGTTCAGAAACTGATGGTACTTATCTCTGGATTGGCACTTGCCTGTTCAGTGGCTTCATTGCCACTTAAGGGCTTTTTCACAGGTTCAACGTTATGCTGATAGGTCTGGAAAGCTTGAAGGCTTCTCACTTTTAAGATCATAGATCCACTGAGTTGGGGATGTTGGGACTCACAAGTCTGCAGGAATTGTCTGACTAGGGATAGGAAGATGGGAGAGGTTGTGCACTAAAACCCAGGGGAGGCATTGCTTTCCCTTGTCTTTCATACCACCACCCATGGTCCTGAGAAACAATGGCAATTAATGAGAGCAAGTGAGAGAAGAGTTGGCAACATTTCTTAATATATTTTCAGGTCTCCTATAATGCTTACCAGGTGTTTGCCAGACTTAACATGTAAATGTAATTAACATTAGTTCTCTCATTATTTTCTCCTCTCCTTTATTATACGTAAGTGGGATGATAGTTCACCTTTCAAAAATAAGTGAGCACAATATACCAGGTGCTTATTTTAAAAGAAATTAAATTATGCCAATTATAACTTATGCACAAATCTGTATTGGGATAGATGGATTACTGGGAATCTATCATGTAGAACAGCAACATTTATTGTCGGAAGGCTGTTCCTTTAGGTATATTTTGAAAAGCTCCAAGGTTCAATACTAAGAACTTGATTCAGTAAAGCATTCCTAGTTGAAAAAGCATTGAACCTATGTTTAACTTAGAGCCCATACTTAACTGCTTTTCTGAATCATGGTAACAAATTTTGTACCTTTTTGCCATATGTATTTGCTATTTAAAAAAAAAAGTTACAATTTTTTTTATTTATGTCATCCAAAAATCTTCTGATAACTTCAGTTCATTTGGAAAAATATTGCATTTAAAAAAAATCCAGTTTTTAAACATATTTGCATCAAATATTTCCCACAGTCATACTAGAAAATTAATTTACTAAGATCAATATTAATAGAAACAAATAATTTAAAGTAATTATTTGAAAATTTTGCTAACACTGATTTCTGAATTTTATATATATATATATATATATATATATAAAATGATCTGTTATCATTTTCTGATTTAATGTGTGTTATTCTTAGAAACAATACAAATTGATCAATGTATTTAAAACTAAACTCAGTTTTTAATTCCGAAAGTTCACAATGGAACCTATGAACTTTTTTTGTGAAAAAGGTACAAATCAAAAATTGTTTTGAGGGAGCATTTGTCAAATATTTTTGAAAAAGAAATCCTAGATTATCACAAACTGATCATGATAATCAGCAGACATGGAAAAAGAGACAAAATATATCAAATAGGCACTTTGTCAGTAATTATTTGAGCATTCTAATAATAAATCAAAAATATATAGTGCGGTTTATATTGTTGTTGACTTTTTAAAAATTCACTGAAACATTTGCTTTCGACATCTCTGTTGTCATCCATGTGTATTCAGGGCATGTTTTTATATACTCTGATGACAAGGTTTTACAATGACTCTGATGGTGCTAAGTTTATGGGTTCCTTCATTTCATCTGAAGTTTTGTTTTGAATGGCAAGTGTTAAATGATTCGGGGGGGAGAGGGGGGTCGAAATTGAGGAAGTAAAGAAGAAGGAAATGTATCACTGTAATTATGGCCCAGTTAATTAACCTTAAAGAACCAGAATAAAGGAAGTGAACATTGCTAGTTCCCAATGGACTACATTTACAATACAGACATACCTGAAATAAAATTTAACCTCTTGGACACCCTGCAGTTGTGTGATAGATATTGATACAAGAATATCATCCACATGGCCTGCTGAATGAATACAACTTATAATCATCATGTATACAATTCTAGTATTATAGATTGTTATACTATTGGAGAACTAATATCCAATCTGTAATTAAATACCATATTGAAATTCCTAGGTGCAAGAGTTTGAGAGAAGGCTAACTTTTCCACCTTCATGAATTTCCTGATTTCTGCATGGGTATTTGCCCAATTTAACATTTCTGTAGTTTTTTATTAAATGTATTCTTCTCTGGAAAGTAGTAGTACGTAATGTAGTCAATGGTTGAGATATTGAGAAGAGCATTATTCCTTAGTTCCCCAAAATTATGACATTACATCAGCTTTGTGACACGAAAGACAAAAAGGATGGCTTCCAGAAAGTGCTGAAACCTGACTTAGGGTACATCTAGACTGCAAGGCTATTTTGGGATACTAGAGGTATCCCAAAATAGCTACCCTGCATCCAAGGAATGCATCCGCTATTTCAAAATCATTTTCAAAATAACTGACGTGCTATTTCGGCATCCCTGTAAACCTTGTTCCATGAGGAATAAGGGATGTCTCAAAATAGTGCTTTATTTTGAATTTTGGCACCGTGTAGAGACGCCAAATTTCAAAATAACCTATTTGGAAATAAAATCAAAATAAGATCCGCAATCAAAATAATAGCCTATTTGGAAATTAAAATAAATAAATAAATAAATAAATAAATAATACAAATAAAAGTTTAGACATACCCTTAGTCAAGCCATCTCACTTTTCAAAAAGCTGACTAAAGAAGAAAGAAAGAACAAAATAAGAGGAAAATGTGTTTATCTATGTTTCCATTGATTATAAAATATAGTATCATCAGGAAAAAATACTCTAGTTCCTAACTATTTTTATACCTATCATCTATGTGACATTATAAATATAGATGTGAGCTACACATTGTTAATTATAGAAAAATGTAAGCATGGATATTTTCATGGAAGAGACTTACCCTTCTAGTGCAGTCACAGAGTCAGACCATCAGCGATCACTCCACAAACAGTGCACATCATGGGCCAGAGTCTGATACCCTTACCTCAGTGAGATTGTTTGTAGAGTAAGGCGTCACAATATAAGGAATGCCATAAGAATCTAGCCTCATAAATGTTGCAGGGCTCTTTGGGGTCATTAGATAATAATAAAATATCAAAATGGGAATCCACTAATGCTCTTGAATTAAGGCAAAGGCTGTTACTGAGAAGACAAATATTTCTGTATTGATGTTAAAACATACATTTGGCTAACACCTGGTGGTTTGGACATTTAATAATTAGGATGGCCACTTCCCTGTGTATGTTTTAAAAGATATTTTAAAAACTATATTTAAATCCTGCTCCATTATTTATTTTCAATTTCATAACAATGAGGTTTATAACTGTAATACCCTCTTAGTAGCATTTTTAATAAAAATTTTCCACTGCTTGTGACTAGTGTAGAATTCAGTATCTTGGGCATATTATTATTAGAGAATTAGTTATTCACAGAGGCCCCAGTTAAGACCAGAACCTCCATTTGACCAGGCACTATATAAACACACAGTAAGGGTATGTCTACACCAGCCCCCTAGTTTGAACTAGGGAGGCTAATTTAGGCATTCAAAGTTGCAAATGAAGCCCGGGATTTAAATATCCTGGGCTTTATTTGCATGTTCCCGTCCAGTCGCCATTTTAAAATTCTACTAGTCCAAAGTAACTGCCCGTGGCTACACGCGGCAGTGAAACAGTAATTCGAACTAAGTCCTTAGTTCGAATTAACTGTTACTCCTCATTGAATGAGGCAAAACAATATTGGTCACTTGATCAAACCATCTGTCAGTCACAGTAGTCTATATGTTCACCTTGATACCATATTTGTCCTGGTTATCTGAATGGGACTAGAGCAACTTTTGGTTAATACGAGGGGGAGTAGGGGAAGAGGGTAGAGAGAGGATGGAGGGCTGACAGGCCTTGTGTTGCTTGCTAGAGAAAGGAAATTTTGTGAAGACTGAGGCCCTCCATTTGTCTAGATTGGTGCATCATAGTGGCTGCTGGCACTCCAGTGGCGTGTGGGAGCAGGAACAGAAGTAGGGTGGGAGGTAGCAGATTGATTTCAAGAGCCTTGGACCAGTTGTGTTTAAAGCTGTAACAGGAAAGGAAATGGCTCCATTCGATTCTACATCATTGAGTGACACCCACATAAGTTAACTCACCTTTTAGGCTTCCCATTGATAGATTAGGTTAACATATGATCAACCTTTTCTTGCACATGTTGTATTAGCCATGAATGTGTGGAACTCATCCTCAGAAATCCAAATGGAGGAAAGAAAATAATCAGCAGTTTGTTTCCAGGCTCCATCCACAAACCAAATTCTATCCTTCTGAAACCAAATTCTACCCATAATATGCTACCACTCACAGTAGATTGTTCAAATGCCACCCTGAGTGTTCTGCTGGGGAATTGTATTTTTAATTCTCTGTGAAGAGCTTCAACATCCTAAATGATGGTGATACTCTATGGGGATGAGGTGGATTCTAAATATGAATTACACATTTCTCACAGTAACAAAATTTCTATCTCCCTACCCAAAAAACCCCAAAAATAACAACCAAAGGACAAGATTAAATGTGGATAATAAGGGAAAATAACTTTTAAAAGTTAAGCTTTATTTTCCCTGCACATATTCATATGAAGACCTGGCTCTCCTTTTCCCTCCTGCTACTCAACACAAGCCCAATTATGGCACTTGCTGAGCACCTGCATTGGGAAAAAAGGGAGTATAAAGTGGCTGCTTAACTCCCCATGCTCACTGTCTATATCCAGGCACAACAGTGATGGCAGCGGAGCAGAATCAGGACCTGCCCCTACCCCTTCTTGTACAGGTGAACAGGTCTTGGCTGTGCCTCCCTACCACAGGGATCCCAGACAGTGCTGCTGAGCTGGTACAGCAGGAGATGAAATCTGCATGTTACAGTTCAGTTGCCCCCAACCCCTTTGGAGAAAGTGGGGAATTGAGAATCAAGATTCTTGTTTCCATGTCTGTGCCTGCATCAGTGCACTACAATTGTAAGGCATGAGACAAACTCCATTTTCCACCTTCCCACAATGTTCTCTTCCAGTTCCAGGTGGATGATGCTGCAGGAGACAACTGGGGATCCAACACCTGATCTCTCTTCTGTATAGCAGTGAATATGGTTTCATGAGGGTGAGTGGGTGGACAGCACTGTTTCATGATGTTGCTACAACAGAAGGAACATTCTATTTTTTTCTGATCTGAATCTACAGATCATAAGATTTATACAGTATCATTATTCTTCTCTCCTTCATATCTTGCTCCTCACACTGTGGCGAGTCAGTGACTGAACTTTCCATACATACCATGCTGATTTTTGCTGCAGTGGCTGTAATCTAATGTTCCTTTACTCATTTCTTCGGTCACTCATGTTTTAACACAGATCAAAAACATCTGATACAACCTGATCCAGCCCATTGTGTTTTACTGTTTTTCTGTGCTCCACTTTATATTCTAGTCAGTCTCGTCAGCAAATAATAAAAGGATAGTATATGGATATTTATTAGCCATTTTCATTGTGAAAATAGATTCTGCAACAGCCACAAGAGCACAGATGGAAGCTTCTTAATGCTGTAACTAAATGCATTACAGGCAGTAGATTTTGAAATAGCTGTACGTTTTTTATTTAACTTTCCCCACGGCTTGAACCCTATAATGCAGACTGAAAATGGATTGCATTTAAAAATCATTGCTTGCTCAATCATCTATTTAATTCTATTGTGGTTTACTGATAATCTTTGTATGAGACCTTGGTTTACACAGAATTTGCAGAATAACTTGCCAGTAAACATGCCACAAAAACAGGTGTTCATGCAACATGTCCAATCAGGTATAGTATACACACCTGCAGAACATCAATATGAAGAAAGCATAGGGGATTACAGCATAGAAAAGGGAAAAAGGCAGGAAAGAGAAAGAGGAAAATCTGGAAAGCAGAAATTCAATAAATAAAGGATAGAAATACAACAAATAAAGGCATATGGACACAGGACACACAGAGAGAAGTACAAAGATACAAGAGCAGAAAAGCCAGAAACAGAACAAAGAAAACAAGATACAGAGAGAAGGGGTTTAAAGTCCATGAAAGCTGCTTTTAAATTAGATTAATGAGCCGTTATAGGGTAAAGTAAGTTACTCTAGTCTCCAGACAGCATTGTGGGTACACACATTGCCTTGACAGTAGTGTTCAGGGGATGGATTCTGAAGTCCTTGCTTAGGCCATGGAGTATTTATACAAAAGTAGTGCTGTTAAATTCAATGGGACAAGTTGTATGAAGTGGGCCTTACGTGAGAAAAAAAAAGACTCAGATAATCTCTTCTATGATCATGTACAAGACCTAGCTCCTGGATTGGCCCTGTTTACCAGTATTTGGCAGGGAAAAAAAACTCTTTTTTTGCTTCATTGGGCAATGGCAATTTTGTCCAGGCTGGAAATGGATGAGAGGGGAGAGATCACTTGGTGATTATCTGCTCTGTTCACTCTCTCTGGGGCATCTGGCATTGGCCACTATCAGAAGACAGGATGCTGGGCTAGATGGATGTTTGGTCTGACCCACTATGGCTATTCTTATGTTCTTCTTATGGTGTCTGATTCACTAGCTAAGATGTTAATCATTTTTCAGCTTATAAAATTAGTTATTATGATTTGTATTTGTAGAATAGTTATTAGAGGCTCCTTTTAGACTGTGATTCCATTATGCTGAACTGCGTAGAAAACCACAGAATATACACTACCCAGACCAGAGAGTTCATTTTCTGGGATTAAGACAAAATGCAATAGATGTAAGAAATTAACAAAGGGGGTAGGAGGGCAAGATGCCAGTAAAATAAATACACTGTGCATAAGAATTAGGAGTCTCTGATCATGGCTCGACATCTGCCTGTATTTTGTAGCATCAGCGGATATAAGAGTTAAAGAGGGATTTAAACAAGGAGAAGGTGCTTTTGTAGTCACTGTCATGAGTGAAAATAAGAAGTGAGATAACAGGCCTATATTCATACTACTGTAATTCAAAAATGTCTTATTTGGTGAAATCCTTCCTCTACTAGAGTCATTGGCAAACACTCCCTTTTTACTGGTTGATTCTGGGGGCATTAAAATGACAGAAAATTTACAATGGCTCAATAATTTCCATGTGAAAATAATATATTTTGAGGACCTGCCTTTGTTTCTTTATTTTATTTAAGAAAAATGCCTAATGATTTCAACACATATTTTGTATAATTAAGGATTGCAAGATGCTGCCCTGTACTATTTTATACAGTGCTTAAGTGTATTCTCTTTTTGAAATAGAGGCGGCAACACTATGTTACTATGACATATACATTGAGTATAAGAAAAGAGAGCACTGCATCAGACACAGTTGTACTGTATTGGACTTGGATTTGAGAGTCTTTTGAAGCATCAGCAACCATCTCTCCCATACTCAGATAGAAATAAACTGCCACACTGTAGTTTCCAAATTTCCCCGCCCTATCAGTGAGTTGCTGGCATGCATCTTGAAGGTTGCCCTAGACTTCATCTTTTTCAACCCTTCTCCACCAATTGCCATTAAAATCTTCAGAGTTTATTTGTTTGTTTGTTTTTAAAGCCAGGTACCTAATACAAAGCAACTCTGTGTAGTTGAAATTTTTCAAACAATGTTCTTTCTGTTTGTTTCTGAGTGAATGCCCAAGTTTATGAGAATATTAGAGATCAAAATGATAGGGATAGATGGGCAAGATGTGTTAGTGGCACTGTGGTGTGCAATATAAGCTTTTGCTTGGCTCCACTGCTAATCTCAGCTTTGACCGGAAAATACCAGCATGTTCTAAGGATTATGTAATATGTCCTCAAGCTAGAGGCTTTGATTTAGTAAACTCACTGGTCTGAAAAGCAGTCTCTAAACTGATTTTGGGTTCTATCAGACAATAGCTTATTAGTGATGTCATTTTCTCCTCCCCGTAAGAGGGTTTCCACTAGTCTTTGTTTGTTTAAACGTGATCATTTTCTAATTTAACAAAAACAAAAAAAATTGACATTTACTTGTCATCCACTTACTCACTTATTCTAATCTAACAAAAACAAAACACTGTATTTGACATTTAAGTGTTATTTACTTATTCATAGGTAATGCAAGCTGAAAAGCCACATTTCAACACAGCAACTAGGTCTTCAGTTTCACACGAGCAACATGCCACAAACAGCTTCCATAACATTCTTGACTAGCCATAGCAGATTGGCAATTTGTCAAATGATAAATCTTGAAATTTAAATAATCTGTGCCTCTCACAGAGAATATGAAAAAAATCACAAAATGCACTGATCCTTTCTGCAGCCCAGCACATGCACAAGAAGCAGAGTGATGACAAACATGTAAAAGGAAATAAAAATTAATATCAGCTCTGAGCAGCCAATGGCAGCCCATGGCAAGAAGATAATCTGAGCTGCAGGGAGCAGAAGATAGATTTTAATTTTGAGTGAGGAGAAGTGGAAAGATTTATTCAGTTTATTCAGTGTTGCTATTAACAATAGGAAACCACCCTCTTGAACTTCTATGTTCTTTCTCTCTCTCTCTGGCTCAAGCACTGATTTTGTATTTCAGAGTGATGTCTCCACAATTCAGAGCAGATAATGGAATATTGCTCCCTGCCATTGACTGTATTGCTAGCCAGGTCATAACACATAGTGTCTAAGTCCAGAGAGTATAATTACAGGGATGGAGTCAATAAAGAACATAATCTGATTTCTAATGAAGTTTGTGCCAACCAGTAGAATATTTTTTCAGTTATTCCTTGACCCAGAAAATGAATTAATTTTTATAAACATTAAAAATTGGTTGTTGCATCAAGTTTTCAGCAAAATACTCCCATATACCCTTCAAAAGATAGGAAACAATATACTGCAATATTACATTTTGTGCAGTAAATTACATCACAATTCAGGACTTTATTGTTTTGTTTAGATTTATTTACTTTGGAATTATTGTTATGTTTCCTTCAGAAATATTTTAAGCAGTATCTTTTCATTTTTAAGTAAGCAAATGGCTCCCAAGAAAAGTAAACCACTCTAATGAGAAATCTGAAATACATGAACTGTACACTAAGTGTTATATGCTAATATAAAAATTTCAGCAACTGAAGATAATTAAGCATTGCAATACTTACCATGTGAGATACTAAAAGCTCAAATTCCCCCACTAAATACACAGGTAAGGACATCCTTTAATAAAAGGAAGTTAGAACTAATCATGGCAATTCATTTCTTCTAAGACCAGAAAGACCACAAACATACTGCTAAGAAAAGTGACTATTTTATGAGAAATTGATACTGAGAATTGCCAATTTAGAGATTATACTACAAGTTGAACCTCTTTAGTCTGACACTCTCTGGTCCAGCAATATCCATGGTCTGGCATGATTTTAATTAGCCGGATGTCCACTTCTAGGTGTGGCCAAGTTTCCAGTAGTCCATAAAGTTTGTTTACAGCCAGCAGTCCTGGTTCTCAGTGTTCTGTGCTGTTATTTACCTCTAATTTACCCCTGAATGTCTTCTAAGAGCTCAGTAGCAATGGAAATGTTGGTAACACTGTTGGACAATATTGATCTCCTGTGGTTTAGCAAATTCTCTGGTTTGCCACTGGTCAGGTCTCAAAGTTGCTGAATTAGAGAGCTTCAACCTGTAGTACCATCTATGGAAAAGAAGGACTAATAATGGCAAAGATCCAATACAATGATTCAGTAAACACACCCTTGCTCATTTCAAACCAATATGTATTTTAATTAAACTACCTGCTCTACTTTAGGTTCTTTCTTGATTTAGCCCATAGCTCTTATGTCCACGACTCATTTTACTTTATTTTTTGACTCTTCAGCTTGTTCAAGGTTGACATAAAGCAAAACAAAATTATATTAATTAATCCAAAGTATATGGATTAATAATTCCAGATTTCTTCAAAGTTATTAATTTTCCTCTGGGACGCATTTTGTTAAATTCTATAGGAAATCAAGGATATCATATGTTCTTGAAATCAACTTATATATAGTTTTCTTCAAAAAAAGCAGTAAACAAGATCATTGCATTTGTGTAAAATAGCTACTTGTTTTAGTTCTAAGACCTGTATACAAGAAAAAGACACGCCCAGTCCTTGGACAGGCAACAGGAAACGGCTTTTGGAAACTTCCATTACCACATATACATTTGACAGCAACAGATTAATATACTTTCTCCTTGCATTAGAACCTTAGGAAACTCTATTTTTATGAAGAACCCACCTTGTCCTCTGGTACAAGTAGACATATTTTTTACATTAATTTAAAACAAAATTTTAAAATGTGTTAAGATTTCATTTTAGAATTTAATACTCACCCAAAGCACATTTCACTTTATAATATGATTTGTTTACCTTCTTTACAAATGAAGCATTACTTATATTCTCATGCAGCTTGTTTAGTGCAGTATCTACCTATATTGCATTATATTGCATATTATATAGAAGGAACTGTAGCTTCCTACTTTTTCATAGACTAGAAAAATATTATGGATAATTTCTGTAATGAATTATGGAGAGTTTAGAACTAATGGTGGCTATGTTTAAATAGTTTTATATTTAGCATTTAATATTTGTGTAGGACCAATTCTGGACACCAAACCTTGGAGAAAAAAAATAAAGCAACTAAAATCTACAGTACTTACTCTATTGAGTTGTGTTGACACCATTCGGGAGCTCCACTGACTCAAAATAAAATCACAGTCCTTTATCCCCTTTCAGATTATAGCCTCTTATCCAAATAATATCAGAAAGGATAAAATTTAGTCCATTCATTTAGCAAATATTTCCCTCTGTTTCATTAACATGCATAGCGCAGATAACAATTGTTCAATTTAAGGGTTTTTACATGATTACAGTGTAAAAAATCATCATACAAATGTAGTTTTTCTCAGACACAGTAATGCCCTTAACTTAATAATACACATATATTGCATACTCATAAAACAAGAATTTAGCTAAACCAATTGGGCATAAAGCAGCAAGTAAATATGGTTAATTGCTTGGGAAGGATTGTGGGATATGAATTATTATAGGAAGCACAATTATGTTCAGAGAGACTCACCATAGATTAGAGGTGAAAGGCCAAAGGAAAATGGAAAAAATACTGTAGGACGTATGGTGAAAATCAGGAATTCTTATTAAATACCCCTTAGCTATTGTCAATAGAAGAACCCACATAAATTAAATCACTATGACAGTTATGTACTGTGAACTAGCTAAGGCTACAGCAAACATTGCAATCCCCCCCATTTAAACCTTAATTTTTACTGAGGTTTAAATGGATGTGAAAGAGAATTTTTTTCAGTTTACAGTATAGAATATATGATGATTTTGTACATCTATGTAATTAACTGTAGCATTTTATACTGATTTATTAAATGCTTGTAAATGATACACAATCTTTTAATCTACTTTGCATAATTTTATAATGGAAATTTTGAATAGGCACTTACTGGAATTACAGTTAATCCTGATACAGTCTAGATGGGGAAGAATAGATGAAAAATGAAAATTTATCCTTCAAGGTAATAGCTGCAGACATCCAATAAATCACAGTCCACCCTTCCGGGGACAGACACATGCAAATATGGCCACTCCAAATGATTGGTCTTTACATATTACTGTAACCCAGATATAGTGCAATAAAACTTTATAAGTAAAAATGGAAGTATAGGTCAAAATGGCCAATTTCAAACAAAGCTACATGGTGACAAATCTAAGTGAAAAATCAGGTTTAGCTGTCAAAAATGCTTGATTGAGGCAGGCCACAACTTTTTCCCCATCTGTGAAAGAACAGATAACTTTTCTCAGTGTAATTAAAAAGTGCTCCGTCACAATGGGGCATAGAGTAGGCCAAGCCACCATCGTACATCTTGGACCACTATTATATACTATACTTCAAAGGTGGACGTTTTATCTTACTATTAAATTAAGAAGTAAAATATAAAATACTTTCTATGTAAATCGTCTTTTACACTGCAGTATATTTTTTACTTGATATAAATATATACAATCAATTCACAGCAGAACAATGACTGTATTTAAAATGTCTTATTAATATATCAGAACATTTTATTTGGCAAATGTAGGAGTTTGGGAATATCATATTGTTTTATCTTACTTCTCACCTACTGTAGAATTCACTAATCTTATTTTTTCAGAAAAAAACATATAGGTGTTGATTTTTTTTCCTTTTTCTTTCTTTTTATATATAGATATCTAGAGCGAGAGAGCGCGCGAGCAGTATCTACTATATATGAAAACAGATTGGCTTGCTTTGGAGAATCGTTTTGTTGAATTATAATCCCAGAATTTAAAAATATTCAACACTGTTTTATATGTACAGTAATTTCTCTTCAGCACCTTTGAGGAACATAAATAATATAAAACCTAGATTTTGTTTCCATATAGCTGAGTTTGTCATGTGTCGTCAACCGCATCAGAAAAGTGGTTGCAAACAGCCAGGGACCAACACTTACACACCTCTTACTACAGAAAGCTTTCCTGAAGGAGGCCCCATGTTGCCATTTTGTGATTTGAAAGTTTTTCTTAGTTTGCAGTAACCCTAGGCTGTCATGAGAGGGAACTATAAGAGAACAGTAAAAGAAGACCAAATGGTTGTCTTCATATTTAATTCATTTCTCTCTCCATCAACCTCCCTTTCCCTCCTCCTCCTCCTCCCCCC
>CM057847.1:25408662-25431606 GCA_030068395.1 Apalone spinifera | reverse complement strand
CGCCTCAGTAAATATCATAATAGTAACTCAGTGACCTACTTTCTACATAATGGTGTGAGCTCATCATCATGTTAGCTACACAAATTAATACTATATCTATGAAAGCACCATAAAACTAACTAATTTAAATAATTATTCATCTTGAAAACAATAATGTAAAATTAATCACTTTAAGAAATAAATCACTATGTGAATTTTTATTCAATGTGTTTTTTCTCTCCCATACTTTCTCCCTCTCCAAAAAAAAGGGGGGGGCAGAAATGAAAAGGGTTTGTGGAATTTGATAATTATTACAGAAAATAGTAACCTAATTTTTTGTAAATTTTATGCCAAACCAGGAAAGCATTTTATGCATTTATTTTTTTCTGTAGAAGGGCTTGTGTTTTTTGTGTTCACATGGCTGTTCGCTGAGGGTCGCAGACTTTGGGCATTGAAGGGTTGTGTAATCTTTTGACACAGATATACCACTGTAGAATTGTTCAAAAAAGAAAACATGAATTTCACTAGATATTTGCTAAAAAGAGGAAACCAATAATGCCCATCAGTTGACATAATGTTCAATATTTCATGTGTGAAAATTAGAAGTTTTTTGATTAGGTACATTTATGATATGTTAGTTGGTGGAGCTAAAATTAGACTGACCTACATATTATAGCTGGAACAGTTTCTCTCTGTATTCTCAACTTCTTTAGCTGCTAATTATGAAGAATCTGTGGGTAGAGACCAATTCTCAGAAATCAAGCAAGTTAAAATTATTTCACCTAGAAATGTCACTGATGAACTGGCTTTCTCTTTTTAGAAAACACAATAGTACAAAATATATTATGATGGATTATGTTAGACTGTGTAAAGAATAAAAAATGCAAAACCAAAAGAATAAACATCAGTAACTTTAAATAATGGATGTGCGTGTATATATATAGATATATATATATGCTTGTTACATATATATAAAATTTAATTTTAATGCCAACAGGCTGTTCAATAAATGCTTGCAAGCAAAATAATAAGAATAAAAGTAAGAATGCTGAAGATGTTAATTTCTGGGAGGGGGAAGGTTTGTTACCTAGGTTGACCGTTAGTTTAACTCGTCCTGCATCCAGCTCTAATCGAAGTGTATCTGCTGATTCCCTAGAAGTAGTTGCCATTAAAATGCCATAAGCTCTCTGAGACCTGAAGCGTAAGGACACATCTTCTGCCTCAGTATGCATCACAAGAGGGAGCTGTATCTTCATAAACATACTTCCGTCATAGCTTAAAACTGTTGCCTCTGGAAATAGACAAGAAAACCACTAGTTAAAAATAAACTGTAATATTTTATTTTTTAAGCCACTTGTAGAAAAGCCTACACATGTATATAACCAAAAGACCCAATACCATCATGTTGAAAAAAAGATATAACAATAATTGTTGGGATATATAAGCAAAGTTCATTTAAAATAATAAATCTCAGGTTTTGGGGAAAAACAAGGCAACTTTTAGACTTAATTTAATGAAGTCAACTGCTATATTTTTAAGATTTAATCTGACAAATACTTAGATTTGTGCACTACTGTATATACATGAACATAAAATCACACACAAAGAACTTGCAAGACTAGGGTGACCAGGTGTTCTGTTTTTCAAGGGACACTACTGTATTTAAGCCCTCCTGCAGGTGTCCCTACTTTTTCTTAAAAATAGGGATGTTGAGTCAGCTACTTGCTTCCCTCCCCTTGCTGCCTCTGTTTCAGAGGCAGCAAGGGGGGGGGGGGGGGGGGGAGAGGAGCAGGAACTGGTGCAGGTGGGGTGTGGTGGGGGCAGAGCTACAGCATCCTCGAGCCAGCTCACACCGCCTCCAGGAGCTAACCTTGCTGCGGTTCTGCATTTTAAATGTAGTAAGAGCCTGCAGGGCTCCGGAACCTGCCAGCTCCCGGATGCTGCAGCTCTGCATTTTAAATGCATTAGGAACTGGGCTGATGGGTGCCCAGCTCTTACTACATTTAAACTGCAGAGCCGACCACTCGATTAGCTGATTAACCACAATTTAATATCCCTACTTAAAAATGGGCAAATTGTCCCATATTTTCTGTCTCTCCCTTCACTTCATAAAGTACTTGAACTAAAAGGAACATTGAAAGGTCACAATCCCAGTCTCCTGCACTTATGGCAGGATCAAGCACCATCTAGACCAGAGGTGGGTAAGATGTGGACTGCAGACACTTTGCTGGGACCCTTAGGCACAGAGCAGCTCACGCCACTTTAAATGGCTGGCAGATCTGTGCTCTGGATGCTGGGGAGGGAAGGGGAGTCTACGTCCACTGCCCCTGTACCCAACACAATCTCTCTGCTCCTCCTGGCAAGTTTCTGGCCAATAGGGGCTAAGAAATTTTGCTGGGGGCAGAAACAGCATGCAAAGCTTCCTACCTCTGTCCCACCTTCCCTTCCTATGCTAGAACAGAGCCACATGGGGCAGCCAGAGGTTTTGACTAGCTGGGGATTGCAGAAGACAGACTGAGAGCCTGCCTAATGATCCTGCAGGGCTGCTGGCTGGGAGCTGCCTAAGTTAATGCCTCCCAGCCACAGCCTACCTCAGGCACCCCAACTACCTGCCCCATATCACCACCTAAACCCTCTGTACCCCCATCTCACCATCTCTTCTAGGTCCCAACTCCCTCCCCGATCCTGCATCCCATCCTACACCTCTCCCTCAGGCCAGAATTGTCTCCTGCACCCATACCCCCTTCCTGACTCTGCACTCCATTCCTTTTCCTCAGTTCACCACCCAAATCCTCTGCACCCTCTTCCTCCTCTTCTTCCACATCACAACTTCCTCCCCAAACCTGCACCTCCTCCTACACACCTTCCCCAGACCAGAATCCTCTCTTGCATCCATACCCTCTCCTGGACCCTGCACCCAAAGCCCCTGCCCCAGATCACAACCCCCTCCCTCACCCAAACTCCCTCTGACACCCCACATCTTCTTCTGCATCACAATTCCTAACCCAAGCTCCCGTCTGCATCCAACTCATATCCCATAGTACTGCGGCCCTTGACCACTTACCAAAATCTTGAATTGGCCCTCCATTAAAAATTATTGCCCACCCCTGATCTAGGCAATTTCTGACAAGTATTTGTCTATCGTGGTCTTAAAAATCTCTAATGATCGAGATTCCACAATCTTTCTGGGCAATATATCCCAGTGTTTAACAATCCTGACTCTTAGCTGGAAATGACTGGGGGAGTGTCTTACCCCTAGTTCTAATTCTGTATACCATGGAAGAGTTGGGTTGTGGATAGTCTTTGCACAGCTACAGGGAATTCTGTTTTCTCTCGTTCTAGGATGTCACCTTTTTTTCTTTATCCTTACTGTTGTGGTTTCCTACCTAGTATTATTTGTTAGAACAAGTTTATGTAGGATATTCTGGAAAGCTTTGGTCAATCTTCCTCCCCCCCCAAGGTTAGGACAGCATGTTCCTCCATAATGAAAGAATGGCTCATGCCGCATGAAGTCTTCCTGTCACTCTCTCTTTTTATAATTTCCTCTCCGCAAGCAGGAGACCCTGGTTTCTTTCCATGCAAGTTTTACATCCACTCAGACTTGTTGATTTAGCATGATGATAGCCTGAATAAGTGAAGGAAGTTTGGGATGGAGTGGTTATGCCTGAATGGATGTAAGTCTCAAAGGACTACTGTGAATTAAGGCTCTCTTCACCCCTGCCCATAACCTTCACATAAGTAAAGGGATGTTGGCTACATATTGCCCACCTAAGCGATGGCCCTTTCACATTGAGTGAGAGCCTAGTATTAAGATCTGCACTGGACAGATACCTACTGAGCAATTTGGGGAGATCTACTCTCCCTTACTAATTTGAATGGGCTGTTTACAATCAATAAAGTAATGGTCTCATGAACAGCCAGTTGCAAAACATTGCCCCATGTCTTATTACTTCACACGTCAGGCTCTATCCAGTTCCATTTAACTGGCTTTGATTCATGACAAATTGCATGCTGAGATATACACCTCTGTCTGAGAGAAACACATCTTTCCTAGAAACCTGCGCTGCTAGGTTGTCTCACATTTGGGGTGACAACAGATTATTAATTTCCCCACCTTCTGTTGCTCCAACGAGTTTTGTTAGATTAATGCTACTGGAACAGAAGCCTAAGCTCAAAATGGCTGTGCTAATGTTTAATAATATGTTACTTGTTAAGAGGAGGCACAGCCTTTAAAACAGGGAATAACAGTTGTACTCTCATTACATTGCTGGAAGCACAATAAGGAAAGAGATTTTATTAACAATCCTAGAGGCCATTAATACTAGCAGGTTTCTTTTTCTTTTTTTATGTCAGCATCAAACTTCATGTACCGGGAAAAATTATCCAACGGAAGTGAGATACTAATCCTTGCTTTGTAAAAACTGATGAAATGCAATACCTCTTGGATGAATTTATGAACTGCTAACTTTGCTTAAATATTTTCCTTCTATGCTCAAAAATGGTATTATCGTTATTTACATACCTAGTGAAATTCTCAGGGCCTGATTCTGTTTCTATTTGAAACACTATCATCAAATTAATTCCAGTGAAGTCAGTGGAATTAAACAGATGTAAAACTGATGTGAAAGGATAATCAGGCTGTTATTGTAGATGAAGGCTGGGATTTTCTAAAACACCTCTGAGAATAAGTTTTTCCCTTGTCTCCTTTTGAAAAACCCTGTTAAATTATTTGTTGTTCTTTGATTTATTTTGTTTCCAAAATGAAGACAAACTGTTCTTAAAACCCCTCAAAGGGCCAAAGGGAGGGAATGTTGTTTTTCAGTTTATACCTTGAACAATTTGGGCATCAAATTTCAAAACCAAAGGGTTAGAATTAAGGAATAAAATTTATAATAAAAATGTTTTCCATTTGAAATTCAAGACCTGAATCTGTGAAGTGAACAGAAATATGAGTTTGCACCTGTCTCATTTTCTTTTACGTTTCCTGCCTTGTTCCTTTCAATGTGTCTTCTTCCTCCTATTGCTCAGGAATGCTTAGCCCTCCAATGAACTATGACTTCTTACTTTCCTCTAAAACTACATTATTTACTATACTTTTTCCTACTTCCTGTCACCTTCTTTCCATCCCATCATCATTCTCCTTGTTCCCTCCCATTGGCATAATAGTAGGCAGTTCTTTTTTAAATGTCACACTTGCAACACCGGTGGAGATTTATTTACTTATTTATTTGTTACTTCTATTCCAGTAGCTCCAGTCATGGACCAGACTGCATTGTTGGAGGTGCTGTGAAAACACAAAACAAAAAGGCAGTTCCTGCCGCAAAGAGCATACAACTCTGGAATCAGCATGTAGATATTATTATTCATATCAGAAAGAAGCCACTGGCACTGTAGTGATGCTCGGTCCAGAGGAGGAAGGGTCATGAGTGCACTGAAGGGTGAGAGGAGGAATGGGACAAGAGCTTTAAAAATGAGCATCAGGGAAAAAAGAAAATGAATTATTTAATGTGAAGAGTGAAAGGCTTGGCTGGGCTTCCTCAGGATCAATGAAGTTCATGTGAAGAGGAGATGAAGGCTGTGGACAGGATGAGAATTCTGACTTGAAATAATAGTGTGTTTTGAAGGCAGTAGCAGGTTAGGTCTCTGGACTATGAAGACTGAAAAAAAACAAAGGACCTGCTATGGGCCAGTTTCAGTTATCCCATTCCTGACTCTGTAATGTGTAATATGCTGCGATACGGTTCAGACACAACAGCATGAAAAATGCTGAGTGGTCAAGTAAGAATAGCTGAAAGGATTTCAAACACCTTTTTGGAAACACAATTTAAAAGGATTTATAATCAATGAAACATTGAGGGTGCATCTACACTGGCAAGTTTTTGCGGAAATGCTTTTAACGGAAAAGTTTTTCCATTAAAAACATTTCCGCAAAAGAGTGTCTAGATTGGTACGGGTACCATTGCGCAAAAAGTGCTTTTGCGCAAAAGCATCTGTGGCCAGTCTAGACAAGTATTCTTGCGCAAGAGGGCTTATCCCTGAGCGGGAGCATCATAGTATTTGCGCAAGAACACTGACAATCTTACATTAGATTGTCAGTGTTTTTGTGCAAATTCAAGCGGCCAGTGTAGACAGCTGGCAAGTTTTTGTGCAAAAGTGGGTGCTTTTGCGCAAAATCTTGCTAGTCTAGTCGCACCCTGAAGGTACTATCCTAAAAAATCCAGTGTGTTTAATCAAGCTCCTTCAATTTTTTTAAAACCATTTTACTAACATATTGAGTTCTGCTCCATAATTTATGTATGGAAGGTGTAATGGCTCCTCAGAAGCCATTTTACCATGGTCTTTGCAACTGCCTCAGATAAAGTTTCTCAATAGGGAGGTGATAGAAGCACACGTCTACACAGCAGTGTTATTTTGAAATAACTAACATTATTCTGTGTCTACACTACAAGCAGCTATTTCAAGATAATGTCAAGCTGGAGGATTTCTTACTCCAACTCCTATAACCCTCATTTACAAGGAGTAAGAGAACTCGAAGGAAGACTGTTCTTCCTTTGGCTTCCTGCTATCTAGACACCGCCAAAAGCTGAAATAAGCTATTTCAAATTAAGCTATGCAATTGATGTAGCTTATTTCGGCTTTAGCCCTGTTGTGTAGACATACTCTTAGGGAGCATATATACCTATCTTCACCATTGACCATGGCCAAGTAACTTTACCTGTTTCTCCCTTTGCCTTTTCTTTGTTATGTATTTAGACTATAATCTCTGTGGGGCAGAGGCTATGTGTTTGCAGAATGTATAATGCATCCTGATTTTGGCTAAGGTTGTAAAACAATAATGTTACATTTTAATATCACAACAGAGAAAGTCACTAACAACTTACATAAATAATTATTGGATAAAATATGGATGAAACAAATTTATTCATTATAATTAGGGTAAATGTTTAACATGGGTAAGAATCTGCCACCTTCATTCATAACAAGCAGTGCTTTACTTCAGTAGGACTGCTTGAGGGGGATGTCCTCACTACACAACAAGTGTAGGGTGGTAGAACTAACCCCACAGGATATAGCAGGTGCAAAGAATGAAATCTATAATAATCAAATAGGCAGATGATGAGATTATTATAACAATAGGAAACACAAGACTTTTCATATAGTCCGGAATTTTATAGGAGTTTTTATTTTATTTTATTTTATTTTATTTTAAAAGATGTCCAGAGACGATTCAATAGTGAAAAATAATACCCAAGTATATTTCTCCTCTGGAAAGGTCAGTTAACTGTAACTTTAGATTCCTGTCCTTCCTTTGATAAATTTACTCTTTTGCATTGTTCCTTGTCCAGTCAAAATAATGCAGCCATGAAAGGCTTTGCCAAGAGCCAGTCACATATTGTGATCCATGATAAAATCAGAGAGGCAGCCAAATTATATTGCTGTAGCATCTGTCCCTCCATCTGCTATAGTTTCTGTAAAAAACCTAAATCAATCCATAAATTATGCTGATCTTTTAACTTTATGTACAACCAAGTTTTTGTTATAGTGGAAAAGTAAGCACATACAACCCAATTTCTGCTCATGCACACACACAGACACACACACACAATTAATTTTGAACAGCCTTGGAAGAGCATAAATGGCTTTTCATTAGTTACTAACTGATCAGATTATAAATTCATATATTCATAAAATCATAGAAATATGGGCCTCAAAGGAAACTTGTGGGCTGTGTCTAGACTGGCCCCCTTTGCCGGAAAAGGCATGCAAAGGAGGCCAGTCGGAATTGCAAATGCAGCAGGGATTTACATTTTCCCCGCTCCATTTGCATGAATATGGCTGCCGCTTTTTTCCGTCTTAGAGATTTGACGGAAAAAAGCGCCAGTCTAGACAGGACCTTTTCCGCAAGAAAGCCTTTTCCGCAAGAGCCCTGTCTAGACTGGCGCTTTTTTCCGTCAAAACTCTAAGACGGAAAAAAGCGGCAACCATGTTCATGCAAATGGAGCGGGGAAAATGTAAATCCCCGCTCCATTTGCAATTCCAACTGGCCTCCTTTGCATGCCTTTTCCAGCAAAGGGGGCCAGTCTAGACATAGCCGTGAAGTCTAATTCCTGAATGACCAAGAAAAAATCTATCCTTCCCAAACATATGTTATTCTAAGATTTTCTTAACCTCCAATAACTGGGATTTCACCTTTTTATCATTTTTGTTTGCAATGGACACAGGATAGTAATTTGTTCACATCTTTCTTAAAGTGTAGCACTCAGAACTGGACATAGTACTCCAGATGAGTTCTCACCATGAGCAGATTGGGAAAATTATCTCCCATGCCTTACAAATAACACACCTATTAATGCACTTCAGAATGTTAGTTGCCTCCCTTACATCTGCACTGCTCAAATTGTAGGCTCAAATTCAATTTGTAAACCACTTTAAGCTCCATATCCTTTTCTTCACTACTATCACCTAGCTAGTTATACCTACTGTTTGCATTTGTGCATTTGATTTCTTTTTAACTGCAGTACATAGGACTTGTTTTAAAATCATAAAATCATACAATATTGGAACTCGAAGGGACCTCGAGAGATCATCAAGTCCAGTCTCCTGCCCTTCTAAGTGAAGAACTTTGCATGTGTCCTTATTAAACTTTGTTCTATTTACCTCAGACCATTTTTCCAGTTTATCCAGATCATTTTGAATTATGACCCTATCCTCCAAAGCACTTGCAACCCCTCCCAGCTTGGTATCATCTGCAAACTTAATAAGTGTACTTTCTAAGCCATCATCTAAATTGTTGATGAAGATATTGAACAGAACTGTTCCCAAAACAGACTCCTGCAGAGCCCCACTTCTTATGCTCTTCCAGCATGACTGTAAATCATTAATAACTATTCTCTGAAAAACTGCCAGTTGCGCACCCATGTTATAGTAGCCCCATCTAGGTTGTATTTCCCTAACTGATTGATTAGAAGGTCATGTGAGACCATATCAAATGCTTTTCTACAGTCTAGGTATGCCATGTCCACCACTTCTCCTATATCCATAAGACATGATATCCTATCAAAGAAAGCTATCAGATTGATATGGCAGAAACAAAAAAAACAGGACTATGTAGCACTTTAAAGACTAACAAGATGGTTTATTAGGTGATGAACTTTTGTGGGCCAGACCCACTTCCTCAGATCAAATTGTGGAAGAAAATAGGCATGACCATATATACCAAAGGGATACAATCAAAAAAGTGAACACATATAGAAAAGACAAATCAAATTTCAGAACACAAGGGGGATAAGGGTCTTAACAAAGACCCTACGCCGGGTCTTAACAAAGACCCTAATTACCTTGCCCATTACAAAGATAGCTTCTGCAATTATCACCTCTAATATCATTAGCTCACAGACATTTACTTCCCCCCCCTTATACATCCTCTGTTCTGAAATTTGATTTGTCCTTTCTATATGTGTTCACTTTTTTTGATTGTATCCCTTTGGTATATATGGTCATGCCTATTTTCTTCCACAATTTGATCTGAGGAAGTGGGTCTGGCCCACGAAAGCTCATCACCTAATAAACCATCTTGTTAGTCTTTAAAGTGCTACCTAGTCCTGTTTTTTGTTTCAGCTAGACTAGACTAACACGGCTACATCTCTATTACTATTGATATGGCATGATTTGTTCTTTAAAAATCTATTATCAGCTTATTATCTTCCAGGTGTTTGCAGATTAATTCCTTAATTACTTGTTCCATTAACTTTCCTGGCACAGAAATTAAACTGACTGGTCTGTAGTTTTCTGGGTTGTTCTTATTTCCCTTTTTATAGATGGGCACTATATTTCCCTTTTCCAGTCTTCTGGAATCTCCCCAGTCTTCCATGACTTTTCAAAGATGATAGCTAAAGGCTCAGATACCTCCCCTATCAGCTTCTTGAGTGTTCTAGGATGCATTTCATCAGGCCCTGGTGACTGGAAGAAGTCTAACTTTCCTAAGTAACTGTTAACTTTGTTCTTTTTTAAAATTTTAACTTCTAAACCTACCTTGTTTCTAATAGTGTTCACTGTGTTAGGCATCCTGTCACCATCAAACTTCTTGGTGAAAACTGAAACAAAGAAGTTATTAAGCACCTCTGACATTTCCAAGTTTCCTGTTATTGTTTCTCCCTCTTCACTGAGCAATAAATAGGCCTACTCTGTGCTTGGTCTTCCTCTTGCTTCTAATATATTTGTAGAATGTCTTCTTGTTATCCTTTGTGTCTCTAGCTAGACTTCTCATTGAGCTTGTTTTGTGTGTTTGCCATTCTAATGCACCTGCATACTTTGTTCACTTATATTCATTCTTTTTATTTTGATCTAGTTTCACTTTTTATATGACTCCTTTTTTATTTTTAGATCACATAAGATCTCCTGGTAAAACCAAGGTGCACTTTTGACATACTTTATATCTTTCCTATGCAGTGGAATACTTTGCTTTTGGGCCCTTATTAATGCCCCTTTGAAAAACTGTCAACTCTCTTCAGTTGTTTTTGCTTGTAGGCTACATCTACACTGCACCTTTCTTGCACAAAAGCCTATGGAAATGAAGCACGGATTAGCATATTGCCATGCTTCATTTGTATAATTAATTAGGGTCTGTTTTGCTGTGTAAACGGCTCCTTTTTGTGCTAAAATCCCCTCTTGCGCAAGAGCCATTCTTCCTCATTTTTTCAGGAAGAACAGGCTGGCAGGCAGCATACCTCCCAAGATGTCATGTCAGGGTGACAGATGGGTGCCTCCGTCCCTCTCAGAAGAGAGTCTCCAACCACCACTACCCTATGCTTCCTCCTAGCAGTGGTGGCTACAGCCCTCCCAGCCTTGGGGTACAAGGCTTCTCTTCTGCCTTAGGGGGTGATTCCTTATTTCCCATATCCAAAACAGCATAATGGTTCTCTAGAACTAAGGTGGGAGGGACGGGAGCAGGGGTGGCCCTCCTTCCCCGAGACAAAGCCATCTCCTCCTCCACCAATGGTGTGTTAGCAGTCTTTTGTAAATGGATAGCTTCCTTAGCCTCAGCTGTCTCCACATCAATACTCCCAAGGAATTCGTCATGGACTCAGATATTCCTCAGCTTATCAATCTCCTCCTGTAGCTTTCCCACCTGATTCCTGAGAGATTCCACCAGCAGGAACCTTTCACATTGGCTGTCTCTCCAGCCTGGATCTTGGTAAGTGGAAATTGCAAGCCATAATCCCTGCAAACCACACCAGGATCTGGGGAGAGGCATCCATTGTCAGGTGGTCTGTCTGGCTACAGGTGCAGGCAGAGGAGACGGAAGCAGTGCTGGCAAAGGTGTTGCAAGTCTTCCTAACCATATTGGGACTCCCTCTCAAGCTCCCCTGTCAGCAGCCCCCTGTTTACTGCGCTCCCCTGGTCGCTCTGCCTCTGGCATTTAAAGCCTGCTCACCCAGGTCAGGCCAACTCCCTTGTTAGCCATACAAGGGGAGGCTGATCTCAAGGCTGAATGAGGTTGATCAAAAGTAATCAAGGGAACAAAAGATAAAACACTCCCAGACACCCAATCCTAACTGCCACAGTAACTGAAATCACCAAACAGAAACAAAATGCAAACAGTCAAGCAAACTCACTGACACCAAAGCTAGTACATTCTCCTGGTGGCCTGTTCAGCAGCAGGATCTCTTGTGCTCCCTCTCAAGCTCCCCTGTCTGCAGCCCCCTGTCTGCTTATTAAATTTCGTCTTGCTGATTTCCAACCGACTCTTCAATTTGTCAAGGTCATTTTGAATTCTAATCCTGTCCTCCAAAGTTCTTATAACTTTTCCCTTCTTGGTGTCATCTTCAATTTTATATGCATATTCTCCACACCATTATCCAAATCAGGAATGAAAATAATGAATAGCACCAGACCCAGCACTGACTCCTGTAGCAGCCCAATAGATACCTCCTCTCAGTTTAGTACTTTATTCCCACAATATAAGAACATTGTATTGAACAATATTGATACATATAATAAGGAGAAATGATTTCTTTAATTAAGGCAAAGAAAGTTTCAAGGCATATAAATATTAGTGAACATAAGAACATAAGAACATAAGAATGGCCATACCGGGTCAGACCAAAGGTCCATCTAGCCCAGTATCCTGTCTGCCGACAGTGGCCAGCACCAGGTGCCCCGGAGGGGGTGGACCGAAGACAGTGATCAAGCAATTTGTCTCCTGCCATCCCTCTCCAGCTTCTGACAAACAGAGGCCAAGGACACCATTTCATCCCCTGGCTAATAGCCTTTTATAGACCTAACCTCCATGAAATTATCTAGCTTCTCTTTAAACTCTATTGTTTAAAATGTGTGGCAAAATATAAATATATGCCATGTTTTTATGCAGATATCCTAACTTCCTAATACATAATTATAGAGAACTGTTGTTTAACCACAAATATTTGACTCTAACATGGGTTTCCCACTTTGTAAGGCTTTATTGTTTGTGGAAGTGAACATGTTCTTACTTTAATTAGTTATAATAATTATAATTGTGTTCCTTACAACACTAAATACAATAGTGTATCAGTTATTGAACATGAGTAGTATTATAACAGCTTGAGTGGTTAAAATGTCAACACACTGCTTAAAGAATCCCCCAAACTGTAATTGTATTAATGCATGACTATTTGGGATACGAATATTACTGAAAGGAGAACTGCTTTCAATGAATTTTCCTCTGGATAGGGCTAATTCAAGGGTGGGATATGACTGTACAAAGATTTCTGCTGGGCAAGAGCCAGATGCGATTGTGAGGAAGCTAGTAAGAATACAGTATTACCATCACTCCCAGTAGGTGAAGTTATGTGTACTAGGAAATTAAGTCCTAAATTGGATGATAGCTGAAAATATACTAGGGGGGGAAATAACTGGAGATGAAAAGGATTCTGTACAAGTTCTTATGACCTGTTAAATATGCTTATGATAAATCCCTATGATGAAGTTTGCAATTAAATTCTCATTTGCAGATTTGCATATATTTGTTGCCCCTGTCTCTAATGATTGAAATATATAAATATTTCTAGTTCTTACTCATTTGGAAAGACAGAAGTACTATTTTTATTTCTACCATATGTAATAGCGGAATTTTGCCACAGGGTGGTAGACCGTGCATATGTAACTGAAGGTTTTTGTAATTTATCTTACAGTTTGGCTATGCCCTCTGCCAACTTCACTCCCCCAGTAATAGAACAATTCAGAAACATCAAAATAACTGGCTTCTCATAAAAGGGGTTTACATCTTTTAAAAGTCTGGGACCTTTTTGTAAATGCCAATAACCTGACTTTATTTACCACCATGCAATGGGATTTCCTCAAGTTTATATCTAGATTTTAAAAAAAATATCATTGGTTTTATTTTTAAACAGTAAAAACTTCACGTGACCACTTTATCTAAAAAAATGAATTAAATTATGAAGTAGAAACTTTAGCTGACAGTGAATAAGCATGAAGATTAAGTTTCAGCTGAAAGGGACAACTATAATAAATATGTCAATTGTAATATAAGATTTCACAAAATAAGTGTTCTGGCATTTGAGCATTTATTCTTCAAACTGGAATGCAAACGCTAAACAAGATTTTTGTTCTGCTAAACTGTTAGTTTCCCACTTAATCCTTACAAATAAGGATGTCAAATTTAATTTCTTTTGTTTCTTGAAATAAATTAAATAAAAGGTCTGGGTCCTTTAATGTAATAAAATCACCTACAAGAGAATAATATAATATAAAAGTAAAGATTTGTTATAAAAAGAGAAATAGAAAAGCAGATTTAATATTCAGTCACTAAAATATAAGTGCTGAAACTGACAATTGTAACAAATCATGAATATTTAACTAGAGAAGATTTAAGCAATGTGTGTGCAAAGCACCGGATGTGTCTTTATCGATTCTATTTGGTGTCAATTTAAAAATAAAAATTCTATCTGTTTGATACAAAATACTAAAATGAGCTACTCAGTGTTCCTTTTCTTTCATAAAACTGTGTATTGTACAGAGAAAAAACATGCCCATTAATTTCAGTAGTATGTACACGATTCAACAACATAGCATAAAATTCTTCTCAATTTTATTACTGAACTATTCTAATTTTAATGATCACTGAAATACTACTGCTTGCAGATGAAAGTGTTAACACTAATTAAAATAAGATACAAGAAATAATTAGGACTGTTGATTAATTGCAGCCAATACACATGATTAACTCAAAAAATTAATCGTGATAAAAATTAATTGCACGTAATCATTATTTTTATCACACTATTAAACCATACAATACAATTGAAATTTATTAAATATTTCTGGATGTTTTTTCTACATTTTCAAATTTATTGATTTCAATTACAACACAAAATACAAAGTATACAATGTTCACTGTACAATGTACAGGTTGAATCTCCCAAATCAGGGACTCTCTGGTCCCGCAACATCCTTGGTCCTGCAGGGCCAAATATGTCGTAGGATCAAAGAACACCAGAGCCAGCTGAGACAATGCATGGGCTGGGGAGCCCCTGCTGAGCCAGGCTGCATCTGCGGAACCCTCTCCCTGGCTGGGGAATCCCCGAGGGCTGGGCGGTAGCTGGGGAACTCACAGAATCCCCAGAAGCAGCAGGCGGCCCTAGTAGTGGGGCTGGGTGGACGAGTAGCTGTGGCTGAGGAGCCCCTGTTGGCAGGGTGACACCAGCGAGGGAACACCCTGCAGTAGCAGGGCCGGCAGTGGCCAAGCTATTCCCACCAGGAATTCCAAGAGACCTCGGGGCAGCAGACAGGCAGCATTAGTGGGGCCAGCAGCTGGGCAGGGAGCCCCAAAGAGGAAAGCCTAGAACAGGGCAGCCAGCAAGGGAGCACGGAGCTCCCCTGGTCCGGCAAACTCCCTGGTCCGGGACAGCTCAGGTCCCAAGGGTGCCGGACCAGGGAGGTCCAACCTGTATTATTTTTTATTTGCACAAATGTAGATTTTTAAAATTACATATCTGTACTCAGAAACAAAACAATGTCCCCAATTTCACTCAGTCCTACTTCTTGTTCAGCCAATCACTAAGAAAAGCAAGTTAGTTTATGTTTAGGAAATAATGCTGCCAGCTTCTTATTAACAGTGCCAATTCTCCTTGGGGAGAACTGTATGTCTCCCCAAGATCTGTTTTACTTGCACTTTACAATATATTTCATGCTATGGCAGTTTCAGATGATGACCCAGCACATGTTATTTGTTTTAAGAACACTTTCAATACAATTTGACAAAACACAAAGAGGGCACCATTTAGAGATTTCTAAAGACAGCTACAACACTCAACCAAAGGTTTAAGAATCAGAAGTGCCTTCCAACATTTGAGTGGGAAGAGGTATGGAGCATACTTTCTGAAGTCTTAAGAGATCAACATTCTGATGTGGAACTATAGAACTTGAACCACCAAAAAAGAAAAATCACTGTTCTATTGGTGGCATCTGACTTGTGATAAAAATGAATATGAATCAATCCACACTGCTTTGGATCTTTATCAAGCAGAACCCATCAGCAGCAGGAAGACATGTCCTCTGGAATGGTGACTGAAGCAAGAAGAGACATGTATATATTTAGTGCATCTGGCATCTAAATATCTTGTGACACTGGCTGCAAGAGTGCCATGCAAATGCAGTTTCTCATTCTCAGGAAAACAAAAAGAAGGCAACCTTATCTCCTTCAAACGTTGTTTGTCTGACTGATTGGCTGAACAAGAAGTAGAACTGAGTGCAGTTGTAGGTTCTAAAGTTTTACATAATTTTATTTTTAATACAGGGGTTTTTTCCTTATGTATTCTACATTTGTAAGTTATGTGATGTATTCTCTGTTCTCACATTTTTCACTCATGGAATTCAAAAATAAATTTGATGTAATTAGTAGGGTTCTACCCATGTGTGTGTGTGGATAATGAGACCTGATATCAGAGTCAAATTAGGGTGAATTAAAGTTTCATTCAGTCACATTTCAGTCAAGTCATAAGAGAAGATACTTTCTTGTTTTGCCACACATTATTTCACAGACCAACTTCTGAAATAACAAAAGGGGAAACTTTCAAAGGCACAAATGGCAAATAAGCACCTGATTTTACACATCGTCAGTGGAAGTTAAGCACCTATCTGCCATTTCTGCCTTTGAAAATCTCCCCAAACTCTTTCTTGTGGCCACATGGCCACTTGATTCAATGTAGTTTTGTGCCAACATAAAAACAGTGTGAAGAAGAGCATCAAACAATGAGGGTTATTTTTTTAAACAGTAAACACAGTACTTGCCATTTTTAACCATTAATTTCTAGATTGTAGAGACACGTGCAATGTTTTAAAACCTACCTCTCTCACATGATCTGCCAAGGTATCCTGTACCAGAACAATCACAGATGTATCTGTTCCACCCATCTCTGCATACACCATTATTTTTACAGGGGTTGCTCAGGCATGGCTTAGCAGTCTCTCTTGAGCATGAGGGCTTCACTCCAGCAGTGCTTTGAATTTCAGCCATTTGTCGAATATCCTTGCTTTGGCCATCAATAAACAAGTCTCTGATGCAGCCAACATAACCATAATTGAGAAGTGCTGTCCACACCTCTGTTGGGAAGACCAGACCTGCTTTATTTTCTGGAAGGCCCCCAAGATACAAGTCATCATCTAGGTCTAGGATTTCACTTTCTCCAGGTGCAGTGTAAGGTGTACGTAATGTGTTCACAGAAATCGTACCTGATAAGAAAAAAACAGGATTTTTAACATATTAAAAAGAATTCTTCAGCATTTCTTTATTCCCTTAGTCCCCAAATGCAGTATTTGTTTATTGCCAATTACTTCATCCATGAAAGCCCTTGATGAATGTTCTATTTACACATTTTAAAATAATGAAGCAACATATTCTTTTGTATTAACACATCCCTTATCAGGGAATAACATATCAGGAATTATGGGGTATTCAAACATTGCCACAAAATACTGCATGCATTTAAATGTATGAAAACCAAAATCCACTTAAGAACATAAGAACAGATGTACTGGCTCAGACCAATCGTCCTTCTAGCCCAGTATCCTGTCTGCCGACAGTGGCCAATGCCAGCTGCCCCGGGGGAGTAAACAGAATAGGTAATTATCACATGATCCTGTCTTATTCTCTATCCCTTTTTAAAAATGATTCCTAACATTCTATTAGCTTTTTTGACTGCCACTGCACACTGAGTGGATGTTTTCAGAGAACTCTCCATAATTACTCCAAGATCTCTCTCTTCAGTAGTTGTAGCCAAATTAGTCCCCATCATATTATACGTATAGTTGAGATTATTTTTTCCAATGTACATTAGTTTACATTAGTTTACATAGTTTAAATTTCATTTGCCAGGGATTTCAGGCAGATAAATATATTATTCAGTGCAAAAAAAAAATCACATGTATTTCAACTTGATATTCAGAAATACCCTATTGGTGCAATAACTACTCCAGGCACTGCCCTCTAGATGGCTCAAGACACCCCATGCTAAGAATCGACATTCAGTATTCTGAGGAGATAATGTTCTGCATCTTTGGGCTGGATCCAAAATCCATCCAGGTCAGTGAAAATACTCTGATTGGTTTCAATGGGCTTTGGATCAGACCCAATGTGAGCGAGAAGTACTCTCCTCTGCTGCCTGGCAGCCCATCATTAAAGAGAGAGTGATGTAAACCCAGAGGAAAAAATCAATACCTCTGACATTTGCATCTAGATGTGTGCATTTTAGAGAGAGGGAAGGAGAGAAACAAGTCCATGAAATGAGAATTTTTTTTTTTTTTTTGGCTTTCAGTTAACAAATGAACCTGAAATTTTAGCTCTGCCACTTATGCAAGATGCCCCAAAAAAGTCTCAGATGTGTTGCCCAAAATGCTGACTAGGATAATGAATTGTCAAGATCCCCTACTCTATGAATAACTCTAAAGACTTGATGTCTCCAACAGAAAGAACTGAACATACATAATGCACATGTGTTTTATTAGATTCAGTCCATCTCTTGCAGTAAGATAATGAAAAAGAAAATCTGTGTGTGGATTTTAACATGATCCTGTCTTAAAATTCAAACATACACATGCATGTGAAACACTATTCCTATTATCACTGTACAACACAGAATCCTGAATACCACAACTGACAACTATGGAGCATTTTCTCGGGAATATTACTGAGAAAGGATACTTCCAAGATCTTGCACCTATATCAAAATGTGATTTTAAACTGAAAGCAAAAGTGAGTCAGTCGGGGCTTATTTATTCTACCGAGAAGACTAACGCTGCTGCAATCAATCTTCCAGGGTTCTTTTGGGGACAAGGCAGAACTGGGAGGCAAGATCAAATCTTAGATGCCTATATACAAATGCAAGAAATATGGGTAATAAGCAGGAAAAACTTGAATTGCTAATAAATAAACACAACTATGACATCATTGGTATCACAAGACTTGGTGGGATAATACACACGATTGGAACATTGGTATAGAAGGTTACAGATTACTCAGGAAGGACAAGTGGAGAAAAAAGGGAGGAGGTATTGCCCTATATATTAAAAATGTACACACTTGGACTGAGGTGGAGATGGACATGGGAGACAGATGTGTTGAGAGTCTCTGGGTATACTTATATTATACTGAAGATGTTCTTCCAAAAATATGCTTAATCAGTGAGTGTTTAGTTGTCTATACGGTGACTCTAGCAAAATCATATTTCACAATTTTTAACTCTTTCAGTATTATCAGGAGTCTCCTGATTTTGAGCAACTCACAATGCCATGAGATGTTTAGGCTACTCTCGTTACTAAAAATGGCCTTAGTCTACCCTAGATCTCAGTGCAAATAAAGAATGACCTCACAAATGAAGATCAATTCCTAGTTGCCATATGTGACCCAGCCGAAAGACAAAGTAAGTTGGAGGACAAGGGAATAAGTCAACACTACTGAGAGCCAAATGAGGCAATGAGCAACACTCTTGTTTCAGTAAATGGGGTTGAAAACAGCAGAACCCCATTGTACAGGAATGCAATGGGTCACCAATAAATACTGATAACTGTGGACTACAAAATGAGATATCCTGAAGCAATAAAACTTTGCTCTCCAATGGCAAAATCTATTGCTTTGTAGCTATATAAAGTATTTGTCTGGATAGGAGTTCTGCATTGATAAGAGTTTATAGAGGCACCTGGCATTGGTCACTGTGGGTGCATCTACACAGCACCTTTACCTTGAAATAAGCTACGCAATTTGTGCTATGTTCCCAGCCAGCAGCTCTGCAGACACCCTGCCTGTGCTCTGGGTGGCTGCTCCACATGGCTCTGCTCCAGCACAGGAAGGGAAGGCAGATGAGAGAGTGAGAAGGCTTCATTCGCTGCCCCTGCCTTCAGCAAACTTTCTCGCCTCCTGTTGGCTGGAAATTGGAAATGGGAGCTGGGAGATTTTGCTCGGGGGTGGGGATAGCACACAAAGTTTTCTCCTCCCTGCCTAGACTGCACAGTGATTAGCAATCTCTTGTTTAAAGCGGCTGCAGCTGCTCTATAGTAAGGATGCTGGTGAGGTGGCTGCGGGCCAGATCCAGTGGCTTGGAAGGCCAAATCTAGCCTTCTAGCCACCTCTTGCTCACACCTGCTTTAGGCTCCTGCCATAAATAAGTGTGATGATTCATGAATGGGTCTATGTATTTGAAAATATAAGCACCAAACAACAGGGCTTGTAATGGCTATTTAGAACATGCTGCTTGCAATGAAAGACTGATTATAGCTCTAACTGTATGTTCTGGCAAATTCCATATGTGCTCTCTAGCTGTCATGGGCATACACATACAAACATACACATTGTAATTTCCAGACCTTAAACCAGAACTCTGACTGTAATTAAAAATCTCAGTGACTTTTTAGCCCTTAAATGCTGGCTTGCCCATGAATAATTGCTGATACAATCTATTATAGAGTGCTGTACACAACTGAAGGCTGACAAGAATAATATATTCAATATCTGATTTTAACGTGTAATGATGACTTCTAAAAGATAGCAGTTTGCTAGAAAAATGCTTGTGAGGTTATTCTTGGGTATGCTAAACAGCTTAACAAACATTTAAACAATACTTAGGCCTCACAAATTAGTTATTAACCTAGCCCTAATGTGTCACAAAAACCACTGTTGGCAAAGACCTTTGCAGCTGTTTCGTGATATGTTCCTACTTCTCTTACTGCAATGTTGGCGGTACTGTAACAGATGAACAGCTAGACATTTCCCTCGGGTATCTGTTAATGAGCCTCTTCAATCATATTCAATATCTCAGCAATTTAGTTTTTATAACTCTGTTTACAAGAAACTAAGCTATCCAGGCACAGATATATTTCTAAACCTTGTCTCATCAGTTGTGATCAGTTACATACAGAGATTGTAACTGCAAATGGTACTTACCTTAATCCATTAAATTACTGTTACACTGTCATAGCAGTTTATTGGCAGATAGTGAAAATCTAAGAAAAGTCTTGGCTACTCTGGTTGTACCATATTGTACTCTTATGGTATAGAGTGAATATTATCTTCTAGTCTGGTAACAACTGTGGCCAAACAAGCTTAGTTAGATGACAGAAAGGCTTAGTTAGATGACAGAAAGGCCATTATTGTTGTTTCTGCACCATTTTAGAGTGGAGGTTTTCTGTGGCAGAGGATCATCAAGAAAGCAAAGACCAGAAAATATATCAAAGCACTTGCTGATCCTACTGATACTGAAGTAAAGGAAATTAGCAAAGTTCCTTATGAAACGCCACAGCTTTTTATTACCAGTGGCCACCATTCTGCTTTGAAGGCTAGAGAAATGTAGGAATAAAAGGTTGCAAAACACAGAATGTTGTATAGAAACATGTACTCTACTTGCATTACTTATTTATGAATATGAGGCAAAAAATTTAAAAGATGTAACATTATCAGTGATCAGCTCAGATAAGTAGCTAATAAACTGGAAATCTCACAGGATCAGTCTCTTAGGAGATTTTCAGTATTCCTGGTTTATTGCAGATGATGCCCTCTCACCGATTCTGCCATGCTTACTCACACTGTGTGTGTAATAGTAAAAGGCATGCAAGTGAGCTCCAAACACTGTTGGGGAAAGCAGAATCTAGGTTGGGGTTACTTGGCCCACGGCCCATTTGTTTGCGGCCCACCGGATGGTTTGGATTTATGCTGGGCTCAACATGCGGCCCGCGGGTGGGAAACAAAACAAAAAAGTAGTCAATATGATGGCCTTCCGTTGATATGCCTTTTAGTAGTTACATTCCTGGATTGTCATTGCTCAATAAAGTGCTGACATATGGGTGGAAATTGGGTAAATATTGCATTTTTTTTTAATATTAGCAGAACTGACTTAAATAGGGCCTGTGTGCTGTGTAGTCTTGCCTTAATCTTTGTATTCATGCCAATCAGTGTGAAAGAAGCTATTTTCATATATATTTGCACGATTATGCAACCACACTTAAGTTGCGGGCCTTGGCATGTGCTGTGAGTATCATTGTGACCCCTGGGGCTTCCAAAGTTGAGTAGCCCTGATCTAGCTCCTAATACTTTGGTACTTTCATTTCCAGTCAGAAGAAAAAGAAGAAGACACTCCTTATTTTTAGAGTCCCGTGGGGACACAAATGTATATCTGCAGATGCAAATATCTGCAGCCATAAATCAGTATCTTCAGAACCTCATGGCTCTCCCAAGAACTGCAGCAGCAAAAGGAGGACAATGTGGAGCTACTGCTACAAGAAGCCAGTATTCCACGCTGACAGCTCCTCTGAGGTGGCTGTACTGCCCCCAGTTCCACCCACTGGGGCAGGCTCCAGGCCCACCAACATGCCCCAGGGCAGGAGATTCAGACAGCTGCATGGAAAGGCTAGGGGTGCAGGTCGGAGGAGAGGGTGGTGCTTCAGTGCCCAAGAAGCTACTGGCAATGTGCTAACTCTTGGGGGCAGTGGCCCCACATTCTGCTCCTTTCACTGCTGCAGTTCCTGGGAGAGCCCTGAGGTTCTGAGGACACTGATTTATATTCACAGATACCTTCATCTGCGGGTATGCATTTGTATCAGTGCAGGGCTCTGTTATTTTTCATGTTATTTTTCATGTTATTTTTCATGTTAATCAAATGTTTTCATCTGAGGCAAATTCTGTGGTCCTTATTCAGCCATTATTCAGACAACATTCTTTTAGATTAGATGACAGCATTTTCTATGCCAAAACTGAGTAGGAATTTCAGACTTTTCTCCAGGTAAATATTAATGAAACTCATTCAAATCTCAACGATTCAGTTCAGGTTTTAGATGAAAGTTTCAATGTACAGTAGTACTAATTTTACCCATTTCTGTTTATTTCTCTCTACTGTTGAGTGCATGTTGTAGGGCAAATCAATGTCTTTCTTCAAAGAGGAAAAACAAGCCTATAAACAGACATTTAAAGTACTCATGCCTCCATCTACATTCACGTTATAAATTTGGCTTAAAATATTCAATTGCCAAAGGTAATTACTACACTAAAATTATTCTAGGCTAAATCTTTAGGAACGCAATCTTTACAAATGCTTTACACGCTGGTTGTCAAACTGGTATATATTGCCTCTGAAATGAACCTGGATACTTAAAACTCACCAACATATTCCAGAAATTTACCTGGAGTTTAGCCTTACAATTCCTCAACAAAAAGCTGTGGGCCAAAGTTTCATAGAGCTATGACAATGTAAGGGCATATCTATACATGTAACCATTACACTGCTTTTATTTTCTGAATAGAATGAACTGTGATTGCAGCAATAATCTCCACTTCTCAGAATTGTTCCAGGGGTAAATTGTATCTAGATCAATTGCTAAAGCAGTATTTATGAAGGGAAGACACAAAATGAAGATCACAATGTAACTAATGTCAAATATCAGAGGGGTAGCTGTGTTAGTCTGGATCTGCAAAAGCGACAAGGA
>CM057847.1:25375007-25393310 GCA_030068395.1 Apalone spinifera | reverse complement strand
CATTTGCATCCCTTTTCCGGAAAAGGGGGCCTGTGTAGACGTAGCCATTGAGTTAAGAATACCTAGTATATGAAAAGGTCATATTTAATGGTGCTAAACAAATACTGCATTAACTCTGAATGATATCATAGTCTAGAAATATTTTTGAAAAGCATGAATAACAAGGACAAAAAGGAATTATGTAGCATGGTACCAGGGAAGTATTGTAGTAATGGAATGGGATTGCAAGAGGGGAAATTCAGGTTCAGGGAAAACTTCTTGACTGTGGGAGCTATTAGGTTTAAGATGGTCAAAGCCTATCACTAGAGTAAGCTGTGTAAAGCACAAGGAGGTATTCTAGAGGGAAAAATCCTGCACTTGGTGTGGAGATGAGTAGGATGATTTCTACTCCATGTCTAATTTCTATGCACAATTTATAAATATGTTTTTTCTTTGTCAAAAATAGCATTAGACCATATATCATACTGCTCGATAAAGCACAGTGAGTTTTCTGTCCCTCCAGATTTGGGAGATTAATAACACATAGCATGCCATGTTACCATTTCTTTTCCTCTTTTAAATAGTTATGTGTTCGTCAGAAAGAAGTGGAGAAAGTATGGAACTATGAATGACCTGACAATCCTATCTTGCAGGGATTAAGAGAACGATTTAATGGGTCTCTTCCATTTTCAGAGTTTATATGGATGAATTTCAGGCCTCATTGAAGTTAATTGCAAAATTCTAATTGATTCTCAACATGAATATATGGCAGTAAACATGTAAAAATACTCCTGATAATAAGACGAGGCTGAACACGATCCAAAGGAAACAAGCAAAATTTTCTTGTTCTTTTGTTGCTAAGGTCCAGTGAAATATAATTTGTAAAGGATCCGACCTTAAACAACAGGGGGAAAAAACAAGGGAACAGAATTTGAAGAAAGTGCTTGTGTTCTGACCGTAAAGCAGACTGTTCTGACTGTCTCAGCCCTTTAAAAAAAAACAAAACCAAAAAAACCAAACCAAAAAAACCAACCAGCTGGACAGTCTTAAAGCTGCTCTGTGTGAACCCAACTTTTCTTGATCTGAGAGTGCTCCATTGGGGTCTCTTTCCTTGGCCTCTCTGGCATATTTCCTGGGTACAAAGCTCTCTGTCCCTTCACCTCTTCACAGAAGTGGGATCTCATAGTCCAACTGGCCCTAGGGTCTCAGGACCAGTGCTGACCCTCCCCCTAGACACCCCGGTAGCTTAAGCACAAGCTTTCCCAGAGTTCCAGACTTGTGGGCAGTCTTGTTTAAAATAAATCTATTCTGGAATATGTGATAGTTGAAACACAGGTTTTTTTAAAGGTTTGTAACAGTTACTCTTTTTACTCTATAAGTATTTCTGGACAATCAATAAAATAACATCATCACTACCTTAGCTCCTCATCACTAATAAGTATGCTTTGTGATTTTGTCAGAATCCCCTAGAATGTTCAGAGTACCCTCTCCTGTACATGACTCCTCCTCTGAATCATGGAGTCAGTCTTTCTCTTTTCAGACAGCTTTCTAATTCCTTGGCTACTCTTGTAGTTAAACAGGATCGCTGTGCTATGAAAGCATGCCTCTTTGTTTCTTTCATTTTCAGCTTCACTGGTTTTAAAGGCTAATACTATCACCTGGGGTTTTTTTTTTTTTTTGGATATGCCTTCACTGCAAAGTGAAGATGTCTGTGGCAGGGCTGTGTCTGACTACACTAGCTTCTATCCAGGGCTGGCCCACAGCATTTTGGCACCTAAGGTGGGGAGCTCAAGTGATGCCCCCATACCCCCTCGCTTGGGCCAAAACTTTGAAAGGTCTTAATTCTGCCTTCTTCCTGTTCTACTCCTCTCATGGTACTGCTCTGTCTAGCACCTGAGGCGGCCGCCTCAGTTCACCTCATGGTAAGGCCAGTCCTGCTTCAATGTAGCTTTCATGAGTAACATTAGTAGTGAAAATGTGGTCGCACAGGCTTGAACAGCATTATATAAAGTTGAAATTTGTGAAATGCAGAAAACTCTGGTTGTAGAAAATCTGGTGAAAAAATCATTTTTAACCTCGATCTCTGTTCTCAGTAAGACATATTTAGAGAAAAATACTTCATATTCTTTTCTCACACTATGACCAAACAAATAAAAAAAGTTCATAGAATGGACAGGAATCTCTAGTGTGCACTGTCAAGCACAAACTCCTTATAGACAATCAAAACCTAAACAAAAGTGAGCAGAAATTGGAAAGGAAAAATCACATTCATGTTAGCAGTTTTCCTTTCCTCAGGACTAAATAGGTACAAAACTGATAAAATTATCTGTGTCCTAGATCTTTTAATGGCTCTAAACCTTGTTAGAGAGAAACATTTAAATGCATTTGATTTGGATTCCATTAGCCCATATTCCCTAGTGCTTTAGTCAAAATCCTCTTTCCCTTACTGAAAAACATTCATCTTCTTAAAAAAAACCCACATTTAATACAGAACTACAAAAAGTAAGTCTTTGGAACATGCCTCTGGCATCCATTTCCACATCATACAGTAATAGATCATATAAAGCAACAGCTCTTTGGTGATGTGTTACAGTAATACATTATAGTTACAAAGCTTTGAGAACATATTAGTGTAATGCATCATCAAAGGACAAAGCTATGAGTGAAACTAACCAGTGCAGAATACTCTAGTATCAAACTCTGTGAGTGTGTGTGTGTTTGTTGTAGTATAGTACACCCAGAGCAGCAGGTGACTACATCTTGCTATTGCAAGTAGTCACATTTTAAAAACATTATTGAGGTAAAGAGAACAACTCATATTTACAGGTTTGCAGGGCTGGATCATCTTTTTAGGTGTGAAGACTTAACGTATTCTGAAATATTTTGAAGGTATTTCATACTTACAGGTGGTATTTATTGAGAAATTATCTGTGGTGTAGTTCCAAAACAAATCGGGGGGGGGGGGGGGGGGGGGGGGGGGGGGAGTGGTTCCACCTAAATTTACTGTGAGAAAAATTGCAGTTTAAACTGAAACCAACTATTTTCTCGGGGGGGTTTTTTGGGAGGGAGGGTAGAAGCGAGGGGGGGGGGAAGTGTGTTTAAAATAAATCTGCTTTCAGTATTGTAGTGAAAACCCAGAAAATGTTCATCTTGGTCAAAAAGCTCCTCTTCATTGTAATAAAAAAAATAAGTAATTTTTCCTTCTCACTTTTCTGACCCATGAACAGCGTAGTTTAAATACAAATCCCAAATTTTTAGACATCACCCATAGCATTCTAGATCCAGTTTCTTCTGTCTTTTGCATCTTCCAGTCTTAAATCTCTATCTACTTCCATTTTTCCCCTGTATCTATCAATAGGGTAAATTCTTTGCTTGAATTCAGAAAACTCCAATCCTTCTTCCCTGCTCCTGCCCTTCCTCCAATATTTCTTGGCTTACCCTTCCTCATTTACTGATTTTTCTCCTCTTCGTGTTTTCTCTTAGCTTTTAGGACACACAGGATCCATTCTCAGCTGTGGCTGAGAATTTCTGGAGGAAAAAGGATTTGAATGGAAGGGCTGCTTATCTAAAAAAAACCCCACAATTTTCTAAGGGCATGTCTACACTAGGAAACTATTTCAAAATAACTAAATTCTACTTAACTCCTGATTTTACAAAATTGAAATAGGTGTCCCCACTACAGGGAAGCCTCAATATTAGCATGAGGCAGGTTCCATTAATGAGGACACACTACCTCGACTTAGAGCCCCAGGAAGCACTGGACAGTAATTAGTTCAAAATACTCTGAGGAGTAGTTATTTTGAAATAGCGGCACTGGAACATCAAGCTAATGCATATTCCCCAAGAAAAGCAGGAGTACAGATTTCAAAATAGGCAGCCTGTTATTTCAAAGTTACGGGCTTGGTAATTGTGGATGCTCTATGTATAAATTCAACCTAAGGGGGGTTATTTTGAAATAAAGCACTAATGTAGACCAGCTCTAAGTAGTCTGTTCTGTAATGGAGATATTCTCTGATACAGAGACCAATAGTTTTTCAGATTTTTACAATTCTATGAATGTATCCAACCTAACAGTGATCATCCCAGACTCATCTTAATTATGCACCATGGTGGCCCTTACAAATGTCCTAGTGGCCTTAGATAAGTATGTAAAGTTTAGGTAACCTCAGTATTGGCAGTTTTGAAGGCATTGCCTATAGAATGTAGAAGGAAGTATAAAGGGAATTCTGCTGATACTGAAGTAACCTTGTATGGGGAAGAAAAAAAAATAGCAAGGTTTTCAGGGCTACCACTATATGTGAAAGCTAAATCATTTACAGCTCACTGTGCCTCTTTTTTTCAGACAAAACAATCTAGTGAATACACAGATTATTTTGGTTGGCTCAAAAGTGCATTTTTCATTTAAAGGAATTTCCAAAAATTTTGCTCCGCTCAGGATATTAATTCAAAGTGGGAGTTGTGTAAGGTTTGCTATAAGCTTTTTACTGGTCATGTGACAAAAGAATTGGGCTTGATTTCAAGAGGTGTAGAACACTTACAACTAGATTGAAATTAACCAAGGTTATAATTGCTTAGTATCTCTTAGGGTCAGGCTTTGTTTATTTTGGAATGTATCAGGATTCAAATTTCTTGATATTCTGAGATGAAAAGTTCTTGGGGCACATTAATATTGAGGATAACTGGTACTCCCCGGTATTAGGCTCTTCGTTCACCACTTATAAGCTTTGGGGCTCATTACTGGAAAGATATATTTATTGAAAACAAATTATTCAAACAATATTAATGTTGAAAACAAAATAATAAATCCCTATTATCATCAATTATTAATGAAAAGGGTTATTTTTTAAAGACAACATTAACTTTAAATAGCACACTTGTTAACATGTAGATAGACAAGAGATGGTTTATGGACATTGATGCTTTAGACATCAATGAAATAGACACTTTATAGATTTCCCTTTTTCTCAGATCCCCGTGCAATGCCTGAGGAGCAAGGGAAACGATGGCTGCCTGAAAAACAAAGATGAATGTAGAAGTAGAACGACATCCAGAGTGGTTAATAGAGAGTGGAAAAGTGCAGCTTGAGGTTAACTTTTGTAAAGTCATGGTGGTGAAGGGAAAACCAATTATGGAAGACATGCAGCTAGTCAAATTCTTTTTCCCCTTTTGCAGATGTGGACTTTTACTACACTATCAGTACCAATAGGATTACAGGAAGCTATGTATTTTAAAACAGCTGTCTAGTCTATCATGGATTCCAATAGTCTTAAGTGTTTTAGGAGACAAATGCATCATTTGAAAGTGTTGGTGCATGCAGAGAGTCTGATATGAAGAAAGAGCTTAACTGAAGAGAGTTGTAGTGTTGAGAAAGGGACATTGAAAACACTTGTGAGAACAGAAAAAGGGAAGAGAGGCTCTTTCCATAAATATTGTCAAGGAAACCCAGTTAAGTCATCCAGAAAAGGAAAGGAGAAAAGCTTCCTTTTAATAAATTAGAGGCTGATGAATGTATTTGGTTAATACAATAGTTAGCTAAATAGAATAGAAATTAACCACATCAGTAGTGTAAGTTTAAGCCCTTCAGTGACATAGGTACAGTTCAGACAGGCAATACATTAGCCAGGTATTTCACCCAACTACTTCATGAGATAGGGGGCAAGTTATTGTATCTAACCAACTGGATGCCAACTATGCGTAATGGGAAGCTAACTACCATAGCAAAATAGAAAGGAAATGATCTAGCTGGAAGCTAGTGGGGAAGCCAGTTCATATTCCCACAGCAATCAGGAAAAAGACCAGTTTCAATCTAGGATTAATAGGCTATTTGCCCAGCAGTGGAACAAAGGGATCCTTTCAAACCATGAATCAGCCAACAGAATGCAACAGTGCAAAGTGGAAAGCAGCCAGAAAGGCACAGAGCCAACAGCTTGCCAGCAGCTAGATGCCGAAGCAATTTAGAGAGACAGAGCAATCCAGGCTGTCAGGCAATTATTATTCTAGAGGAGTAATAGGGTTAGGACATCAGCTGGTAGCTAGTACAGTACTGAAGGGAGATGTCTAAGAAGGAAAAGCTACAGAAAAGTGGAATATAAAAGACCTTTATTTACCTCCAAGGTATAGAGATAAATGTTCTGCTGATAAATAGATTGGAGCCCAAAATTGTTTGCACATCTGTTTATAAACCTGTGATTAATTTGCTACAAAGAATTATTCAGATACTTGTAATATGACAAGAGTGCAACATTTTACTAACACATCAAATGTTTCAAATTATTTAAAAAAAATTGTTTTAATATAAATAAATCTTCCATGGGGCTCCTTATCTACTGTACAGCGACATAGCTCCTGCCCTGTTCTAAAGTCCCTCTTACAGACCCTACTCTGCCATGCTGCTTACAATGTAGTAAGTTGGCTTGTTTATGAAATGCCTATAGTTGTTCCTTCTCCCATCATCTGTACCTGCTTCACTCTCTGTCCTTAGATCAAGAAGTCCTTGGAGCAAAAGTCACTCTACTAGGCAGTTTGGAAAGTACATGGTACATAACAGGTGCTACCCTACCTATATAAATCATGACTGAACTGCTCTATTGTAAACACCATCCACTCTCGCACAATTCCTCTTGCTTACAGTCTTTAGAAAGTCCTTTAAAGCATGGCTTTGAGAAGAGAGGTTTAGTGGGGAAGACTAAAAAAAATGGCATGTATTTAACTTTTATAGGAACTTAGTAGCATTTGTCAGCTGAATGCTGTGTGGGGACCTGGAGAGGGAGAAAATCCCAGACTCAACACAAAAAATAATGCTCTAAAGAGTCCCTTGTTCTACCAATCCCTTAAGGTTGTGCATAATTTGTTTTGTTTCCTGGGGTTTGTGTGATATAGACATGCAAAGCCACTGTTGCCTCAAATAATACAATTTGTTTTCTTTTGGTGATTTCTTTTGTGACTTATGTCCTGATGACAGCTTTTTTCCTGCTTGGAAGCTGATTCACCCTATGTGGAACCAACTCGCTCCTATGTTCCACAATTTAGGTGCTGCCAAGAAATTTCTAAGACTCTTTGCTGTGAGAAATTCAAATATAAAAAAATCCTCAAACCCGTTCATTAAAGATAGTGAACATAGCAATTGGAGTCAGAAAACGACTAGCAGTCTGGCAACTGAAAGAAGGGCTTAGAAAGAGGAATAACAATATAATGGGTTTTTTTAATCATTAAAATACTCATGTCCACAGCAGTATGAAAACATGACAACGTGCCCACTATCAAAGCCAATATTAAAAACACTTCTTTTCAAACAATATGCCACTGCACTATTCTCCCCCACAAGAAACAAAACAAAAAGCCATTCTTTGCATCCTATGATGCCCCATTCAGACGGTCTGAACAGTTGAGACAGGAAACAAAGAAGCATTTGCAATTTCAGCTTTGTGACTTCCAGCTCAGCAGGCCAATTCATGTCCTGTCTCCCAAAAAGGTATCTATTCAGCTAAGTTAGGTGGCGATGATTTACTGGAGTGAGTTTGTTTACTTTACTTTAATTATAGCTAAGCTCTCAAATAGTGGAAATTAAAAAAAGCCTAAAAGAAAACATTGTTACTCTTTAAATACACTACAGGTAGCTCTCTTCTGTCTCTTCCTGTGGATATTCAATATGCCCATCAAATATAATCATAATTATGAAGCTCTCTTGAAGCAATTTTATGCATATATCAAAGATAAGTAAGTATCAAATATCCCCAATTTACAGATAGGGAAACAGAGGTACACTGACTTGCCCAAGGTTATAGACCAAGTCAGCAGTAACACAACATAAGTCTTATAGTCCAGTGCTCTGTCAGCTTGTCTGAGCCCACTGCTCAATGAAGAGAGAGAAACAATAACAAAAAACGTAGAAATGGAAGAGATTCTCAATGACTTCTTTGTTTCGGTTTTCATCAAGAAGATTGATGGTGACTGGATGCCTAACATAGTAAATGCTAGTGGAAACGGGGTCAGTTTAGAAGTTAAAATAAGAAACGAACAAGTTAAAAATTACTTAGAGAAGTTATGCATCCTAGAATACTCAATACTCAAGCTGATAGAGGAGGTATCTGGGCCTTTAGCTATCATCTTTGAAAAGTCATGGAAGTCTGGAGAGAATTCGATAAGACTGGAAGAAGGCAAATATAGTGCCCATCTATAAAAAGGAAAATAAGAACAACCCAAGGAAATAAGAAAAACCCAGGAAACTACAGACCAGTCAGCTTAACTTCTGTGCCAGAAAAGATAATGAAAAGACAAATAGTTAAGGAATTGATCTACAAATATCTGGAAGATAATAAGTTGATAGGTATCCAGCCAGCATGGATTTGTAAAGAACAAATCATGTCAAACCAATCCGATAGCTTTCTTTGATAGGATAACAAGTCTTGTGGATAAGGGAAAAGTGGTGGATGTGGTATACCTAGACTTTAGTAAGGCATTTGATATGGTCTTGCATGGCTGCCTTCTCAATAAACTAAGGAAATACAACCTAGATGGGGCTATTATAAGGTCAGTACATAAATGGCTGGTTCTCAGAAAGTAGTTATTAATGGTTCACAGTCATGCTGAAAGGGCACAACAAGAGCGTCTCTGCAGGGGTCTGTTTTGAGACTGGTTCTGTTCAATATCTTCATCAACGATTTAGATATTGGCATAGAGAGTGTGCTTATTATGTTTGCAGATGATACCAAGCTGGGAGGGGTTGCAAGTGCTTTGGAGGATAGAGTCACAATTCAAAATGATCTGGACAAACTGGAGAAATGGTCTGAGGTAAATAGGATGAAGTTTAATAAGGACAAATGCAAAGTACTCCACTTAGGAAGAAACAATCAGTTTCACACATACAGAATGGGAAGCGACTCTCTAGGAAGGTGTACTGCAGAAAGAGATCTAGGAATCATAGTGGACCACAAACTAAATATGAATCAGCAGTGTGGCGCTGTTGCAAAAAAAGCAAACATGATTCTGGGATGCATTAATAAGACTGTTATGAGCAAGACACGACAAGTCATTCTTCTGCTCTACTCTGCACTGATTAGGCCTCAGTTGGAGTATTGTGTCCAGTTCTGGGCACCACATTTCAAGAAAGATGTGGAGAAATTGGAGAATGTCCAGAGAAGAGCAATAACAATGATTAAAGGTCTAGGAAACATGACCTATGAGAGAAGAATAAAAGAACTGGGCTTGTTTTAGTTTAGAAAAGAGGGGACATGATAGCAGTTATCAAGTACAGGTCGGACCTCCCTTGTCCAGCACCCTCAGGACCTGAGTTGTTCCGAACAATGGAGATTGCCAGACAAGGGGAGGTCAAGGCTCTCTACCCAGCTGTAGGCTCTGTTTCTGGATGTGGCTACACTCCCTATCACCTGCTGCTGCCTCCAGACTCACACTGTGCCAGGCCTGGCTAGGGTTGCATCCCCCACTGCACCAGCCCTGAACAGGGGCCTGCCCCACTGCCTCTAGCTGCAGCAGGGGCTGCTACCTCCTTACCATATCCAGTGCCAGCTGGGCTGTGTGTCCTGCTGATTCCAGCCCCAGCTGCCAGCCCAGGCCGAGGCTGAGCTCTTGCACTAACAGCTCCAGCTGAGGCTGCACTCCTGCACGGCACTAGCCCCAACTGAGGCTGTGGTTCCCACTCCGCGAGCCCCGCCAGTGCTGCGCTCCCTATTGGGCCAACCCTGGCCAGGGCTGTGCTCCTGGCCACCAGACCTGCTACCTCCAGCCCTGGCTGTGGCTGCTCTCCTTGTTGCCAGCTCTGGCCTGGGCACTGCTGTCCACTGTGCTGGCCCCACTGGGGCTGGGCTCCCCAGCATCAGCGCAGCCTGATTGCTTTTGTTCTCATCTTGATTTAGTTATGTTCCCCTTTTCACCCCTCCTTTTGTTGTTAAACACCTTGCTGACTAGTAGGGACGTTAGCTATTGGTTAACTGAATAGTCGACTAACCACACAAATTCTTAGGGGTTAGTTGACTATTCTGTAGTCCCTGGGGGTGTGTCCTGCTGTCCGTGGGAACCCCCTGGCACCCTTCACTGCTGCCTCTTTATTAGAGTCAGCAGTGTGGGGTACCAGACAGCAGCCGGTTTGCGAGGGGAGCCTGTTTTAAAAACCAGCTCCTCTCACAGACCGGCAGCGTGCCACCCCATGCTGCTGCCTCTGATACAGTGACAGCAGTGTGGATGGAAGCATCCCTGTCTGCGGGGGTCTGAGCTCCCCACAGACAGAGGCTTCTGGGAGGGGTTGGAATGGGGAAAGCTGCCCCGAAGCAGCTTCTGTTCACAGTGCCCCAGAGACTGCTCTGGCAGCAATCCCTTTCTACGAGGGGTCCCAGCCCCACACAGACAGGGGCTTCTGCCAGAGCAGCTTCTGCCCACAGTGGGTCCAGGCTCGCTGTGGACAGAGGCTGCTCTGAGGCAGCCTCCTCTGTCCCCTCTCATCCCCCACTCTTCTGCCTCTGATAGGGGCAGCAGCATTGCGTGGGGGGAGGCGGAACCATGGAGCCAGTGCTGGGGGAGCCAGCTTTCAATGGCAGCAAGGGGGGGTCTATGCTAGCCGGTCGATGCTAGTAGTCCGCTAGATTAATCAATAAGCCTAAGCTACTTGTTCACATCCCTACTGACTACTGTAGCCAGCTGTCCCCTAGAAAATTGTTTCTCCTTCTACTGCTCTGGAATTCATCCAAGCTAACCAGCCCCTTTTCTGCCCGCAGGAAGGTGGATCACAGTTCCGCAAAACTATGTTACACCACTTACGTAGCCAATGGTTCACTTCCAGAATTGTCTACTTTTAAGCCTTCCTTTGCTCATGAGACAAAAGGGAGCTCCAAAAGATCACTTGGACCTTCTGCCTCCTTCTGAGAACTTTTAAGTCCTCTAAAATCTGTGAAGTATCTTGTGAAGCAGTATCATATTTTCCAATATGTAATATCTCAAGTGGATATTTTCCCATTTACTTCATGCTTTGGCTTTAGGAATACAGCATGCCACACTGGTGTCCCCTTGCAAAGGGTTGTTTCAATGCTTCTTACAATAGAATTCTCAATAAGGATTGCTGGAGATATCTTTGTGGTCACGATTGTGGGTATTATAGGTTTGGCTTAGCATTTCTTTAAAAGTATGTCCTGCACAGATCACCATTTCATTGGACCAGTGAAACTTCAGAGATATTTCTGAGACAAACTGTGCAATATAATATCTTAAAGTAGCAGAATTTGATACAATAAAAATATTACCTCACTTATCTTGTGTATCTAATATCATGAGACCAACATGGCTACAACACTGCAAGCACTGAGAGAGATTTCTGGCTGTTTTCACACTAAGTATATAACAATTGGATACTTCTCCTCTTCTTCCCTTCTGTTGGCTATGAGCTGTCAGGCCTCGTCTCTGGTGTCCTTAGTCTCTGGTTCCTTGGTAGACAGTTGTTTTCTCACTTGAATCTTGGATGGTGATGCTTGTTCTTTCTGCTTGTGCAAGATTTCCTTAAATTCTCTGATAGTGTGTAGTGTCTATACTAGTCCTTCCTGAGCACAATTTTTTGTCCAGCACAGCCACCTGCTTGCACTTCATAAAAAGAAATTCCCTTATGAAAAAAAATCATGTTTGCAAGACACAACCACTATTCCATCACTGACCATCAAAATACAAAGCACAGACCAGCAGCCAGAAAGGAAGCCTCCAACTCTCCCCTGTTGGCCACTCCAGTTTGCCCACACTGGAGTTTGCCTAGTAACTTCATTGGAATTGGGATAAGATATGATTCATGCCTATTGAATGTCTGCATATGCACAGTAAAGCCTGTTTTTTCTTCTCTATGGGCCCATTCTGAGATGGGCAGAACAACTTCAGATCCCATGGGAAGAAACAGCACCTTACAGAACTGTATGCTGTGAGAAAGGGAGGGGGAGAGGTTTATTGCTAGTTTTTAGGACTATATTTTTAAATGATGGAATATGTTCCACCATTATTTATTAAAAAGCTGCCTGGCCATATCCTCAGCTGCTCTGAAGCATTGCTCGATTTAAATTAATGGCATTCCCATGATTATACCTGCTGAGAATCTGGCCCTTACATTTTTAGTATATTTTTATATTTGAACACTATTTTTCAACACCTGCCTCTAAGATGTGTCATCTCCAATATATTTACCTTTGATCTGGGTGCATAATTCCCTGTTTGAGGGTAAGTCTAGTCAAGCTAGAAACAGAGGGTAACCACAATGAAACAAACAGGAGGGGCTAGCAGTCAAGTACATACTTGTCAGAGACACTATGCATGTACTGAAGGTGATTCACCCTGCCAGTCATGCCAGCACAGCTGTGCTCTATTTATTAGCACATTACCTCACTCATAGCTAATGCATCTGTCTGCTTTAGTTGGAAATTATATTTCTATCTGAAAATGTAGCCATACCCTTAGAAACACAAAACATGAGGTGCTTAAAGAGAGATTTCAAATTTCCTGGGACCCTTGAGTAAGACCCTCTTTCAGAGCCAGGCATATACCATGCATTATTGATTAATTGTATTGATTGTTTAATATGATCCCACATTCCCATGAGTGAATAGACTTGCATATACTGCATCAGGGCACACAAAGTATACCACTACCAAATATGTTGATAAACAGTATGATAGCACAGGTTTTATTGCTTAGAAAACTATTTGTATTGCCGGCTTTTCGGGGGCAGGGGAAGGTTGGAGTAAAAACAAATATGTGATATGGAACAGAAGCACTTGAAATGCAGGTTGAGTAGATTACAAATAAATGCTACCTTTCAGTTTTATCCAGTAATCTTCAGCCAGACATTGATGGTGAGGAAATTCAGCAGAGTGGCATCAAGTATGAGATTGCCTTGGTTTCAGTCTTCTCTCTCATATTGGCTTCCCAGTTGTATAGTTTTATGATGAACACATCATATTATCCCCAGTTCTAGGACAAGTCTAAAATATGTTAATTTATGGAAAAAACTGTTACAAGGTTTTATCTGACCTTGAAAGATTTTTGTGTACAGGATTACAAGATTCAAGAAAGTAATAAAGAACTCAGGGGAGCAAGAAACCTAATACTTCACTAACATCAGCAAAATGTCTGTTCATGGAAGACTATTAAACAGTCACGTCCACAGAAGCTAATTTGTCACTGATAGCACAGATTCTGTGCAAATGCTTTTAGATTATTTGAATTAACATTAAGGATGTTTTTAGAGCTGTGCTGTTGAATTAAAACAAAGGTTTTGTTAGTATTAGTCAATTGAAGGAGTTACTTCATAGATTATATAGATGTAGATTTATATAAAGAATGAATGAATTTGTCAAAAACAAATAATGCCAAGCCAGCCTAATTTCATTCTTTTGACAAGATTACTGGCCTAGTGGATAAGGGGAAGCTGTAGATGTGATATATCTGAATATCTTGATTTAAGTAAGGCTTTTCAGATAATTTCACAAGATATTCTCCCAAGTGAAGTGGGGAAATGTGGTCTAGATGAAATTACTATATAGTGGGTGCATAACTTTTAAAAAGATTATACTCAGAGAGCAATGATGAAAGGTTAGCTATCAAAATGGGAAATTGTATCTAGTAGGTCCTTTATTCTTTGTTAACTGATTATTTGGATACTTAAGTGGAGAGTATGCATATAAAATTTGCATATGATACTAAACTGGGAGGGGTTACTAATACCTTGGATTGAGGTTCAAAACATCCTGGATAAATCTTAGAATTTGTGTGATAACATGAAATTTAATAGACAAAGTACTGCCCTTAGGAAGGGAAAATCAAATGAAGCTATACAAAATGGGGAATATTTGGCGAAGTAGTAGTTCTGCTGAAAATGATCTGTGGTGAATGTGAGCCAACAATATGGTGGTGCAGCTGCAAAAAAAAGCCAATATTGCTTTGGAGTGTGTTAACAGAGCTGACATATGTAAGATGTGGAAGGTAATTGTTCTGCTCTTTCAGCACTGCCGAGTTCTGTGTCCTGGTTTGGGGTGCTATATTATAAGAAATATATGGATGAAATTATGAAAGTCCAGAGTTAGGGATGTTAGCTATTGTATAATTGAATAGTCATGTAACCGCACACAATTTTCAGATGGGTAGCCATGTTAGCCTCTAAGACTATTTATTGTTTTTTTAACTTTTTCACAAAATATTGTCAGTTACGTGACTCTTCAGCAGTCCCTGGGGGCAGAGCCAGCAACCAGTGCACTTCTGGCCCCACTATCAGAGAGCCCTCTGTCACCTTGCACTGCTGCCTCTGTATCAGAGGCAGCAGCACGGGGTGGCAGGTGGAGTTGCTCCACAAGGGGACCCAGTTTAAAAACAAGCTTCCCTCATGGACTGTCTGGTAGAGAGCCAGTAGCACAGTGTCCCCTGTCCATGGGGAGCTCAGACCCCTGTAGACAGGGGCTGCTACCATGAAGGAGCCTCTGTCCATGGCGGACTCAGGCTCATTGCAGACTGAGGCTGCTCTGGGAGACACAGAGCAGCTGCTGTCCTTGGGGAGGTCAGATTCTCTGTGGACAGTGGCAGCCTCCCCTGCCCTCCCCCACTGCTGCCTCTGATAGAGGCAGCAAAGGGGGAAGAATGTGAAAAGTCAACAAGACTAACTGATAAGCGTAAGCTTATTGGTTAATCATATAGTCAACTACCATTGACATTCCTAGTCCAGAGGAGAGTAACTAAAATTATATAATTTTTTAAGATCCTGACCTATGAGGAAATTTTTAAAAATTACACATTTGGTCTTGAGAAAAGACAGGGGAACCATAATAAGCCTTCAGATATGTTTATGGCTGTTACAGAGAGAACCGTGGTCAGTTGTTCTCCAGGTCCAATGCAGGTAAGATAAGAAGTAATCTTTTTAAGTATATATCTGTATACTATACCCAGAAAGTTGGCTTAAGGTACGATATTCCAGCTATGTAAATAACATAACTAGAGTCGATGTACCTTAAGCCGAGTAACTAAACCCACTAAATCGAACGCCAGACCAATCTCCAGCATGGCCAGTGGGGACATGGTATAATTGGCAGCGAGGCATAAGTTAGATATTAGGGAAAATGTTCTAAAATTAAGGATGGTTAATACCAAATAAGCTTCCAAGGGTGGTTTGGAATCCCCATCTTTGAAGGTGTTTAAGAACATGCTAGTCAAACACTTGTTAAGGATGGCCAAGGCATATTTCATCCTCTCTTCCATCCCTGCATTTCTTTGAGATATATAGGTATAGGTATAGATATAGATATCTGTACATTCTGGCTGTCTAGACTGCAGGCTTCTTTCGGAAGAAACTTATCCGGAAGAATTCTTCCAAAAAAACTTCTTCCAAAAGAGAGCGTCTACACAGCAAAAACACATCAAAAAAGCGATCTGCTTTTCCGAAAGATAGCATCCACACTGAATGGACGCTATCTCGCATTTAAGCTGTGATTACTATGGACTGAGTGGCCACCAGGGCACCTGTGCTTTTTTCTCTTTCCTCTTCTTTCAAAAGAACTTCCTTTTCCCCATTCACACACGCCTTTTTCCAAAACACATCTTTCTTATAGAAAGAGGTTTACCAAATGTTGGAAAAAACCCTCTGTTCTTTCGATTTTTTTTCAAAAAAACACGATTGCAGCGTGGCTGTTTTTCTGAAAAAGCTCTGCAGTGTAGAAATACCCCTCATATTCTAAATAGAACCCAACAGCTTTAACAGCTGACATATTTGAACCTATTAAGTGCTAGTTTTGATTGGTTAATATAGTTAATTCTATCATTGTAACTACTGTTTTTTGTTTGCAGGTTGTATATAAAAATAATGATGTCAGACTGGAGTTATCTCGTCTTGCCAAGCAAGGAGACCCTAAAATGAAGATTCATGGAGTTGTAGCATTTAAATGTGAGAATGTGGCAACCTTGGATCCAATCACATTTGAAACACCAGAGTCTTTCATCTCTTTGCCAAAGTGGAACGCCAAGAAAACAGGCTCAATATCATTTGACTTTCGTACAACTGAGCCAAATGGGCTGATTCTTTTCAGTCATGGAAAGCCAAGGCATCAGAAAGATGCCAAACACCCACAAATGGTTAAGGTTGACTTTTTTGCCATTGAGATGCTTGATGGTTACCTTTACCTGCTGTTAGACATGGGATCAGGTACTATAAAGATAAAAGCCTTGCAGAAGAAGGTGAATGATGGAGAGTGGTATCATGTGGACTTTCAGCGGGATGGACGGTCAGGTAAATTTCTTAAAATAGCTGCTTCTTCTTCTTTTTCTCCATTTAATATCATCAGAAAGATTTGAGAATTGTAATTATGTGCTGTTTTACTATGGAAATTATACATCATGTGCTAAATAAGGGCAGTATAATGAATCATTTTTGCCAGGTGCTAAAACTAAAAACAGAGAACAGTATGTTATGTTATGTGAACATTTACTGGGTAATCAAGTACTAAATCTTTCAAAACAATGTATCATGTACTTGCAAAAAAAAAAACCCGTAAAAAATAAAAGCCTCCTTTATTCCTGATAATCAGTTACTTCATCATATTTGTATAAGGTACTGAAGTGGCAAATTGCAAGTGTAAATAAACAACAGCACCAAAACCGACAACCCACTAGCAAATTGTAAGTAATCTCCTGAAGGTTAAAAGAGAATAGTGCATTCATATAAACAACCAAAGCCTTCCAATTAAGTTAATGAACCTTTGCATAATTAATATGCATGCTAATGAATCATGATCAAACATGGTATCATATATGGAGCTAAGAAAATAATTGATTTATTTTCTGTTTTCTGTCTGAACAGAAAAAAAAGAAAATTTGTTTTGAAATGTGCCTAACTCTGCAGTAAAATAGTAAGTCACACTGGACATGTCTACACTGCAGCTAACACTTGTGTCAGCTGACTCAAGCTGCACTGCAGTCAAATAGAATTGCAGCATAGACATCCAGGTTCTGAGACCCGATCCAAATCAACTGATATAAACCAGCCATGGATGTTTAACTGCAATGTTAACAATCCTCTGTGTGTTAGTGAAATCTTTCTTATGTTCAAACTGCAGTTGGTTTTATACAAATTGATTTCACAAAGAAAACAGAAGTCATTAGTCAGAGGCCTGTTTAAGGTCCTTTATGGTTCCTATTCTTACTCTGATGTAAAAGTTCATACTAAGATTCCGCTAAGAGAAATACAGAATCTAAAAGTTTTAAAATAAATAACTAAAACACCTACATGGCACTACATCCTTAATTTATGTACCCTTTGAAGGTGTATTACTTGATCTCCATAGGCTAATGTTTACTGTATGCCTCTGCTCTATGCCTCTTTCTTCTGTATTCTGGGTTCCTTTATTTTTCAATGTCCAGGTTTCTGGTTTATCTTTCATATTTCTCCTTCCTTTAAATTATTACTTACTGTACATTCCAAAAGCTACATGATTTTTAGCACAGATTATTCATTTGCTTGTGATGAAACTGTACTTTGGGTTGGACTTAGATGTCTCCTAAATTCAGTGGTAATTTAGACACAGTATTTTGCATACGTTTCTCAACAGTGTGTAGGACGAGGCCCCTGTTGAAAAAGTAATATCATACTTTAGGGTCAGATTTTCCACACAAGGCCTTTAGTATTACCAGTTTCAGATACAATTTACAGTAAAACTCCAATAGTCCGGCATCCAATAGTCCAGCACTCCTGATAGCCCAGCATCAAAATGGCAAGAGCCTAGTGAGTGAGCTTCAGCAAAAAATGAGTCACAAGGTAACAGCGGCAGCAGCTGAACTGAGCAAAAAGGGTAAAAAAGGCTTTAAAAAACTAAAACATTACAGTATACTGTATACAGTATGTACAATAAAAAGGGTTAAAAACACTTTATATACAGTATATAATGTATACAGTATATATATAACCTGCTTAGAGTACCTCCTGATAGTCCGGCATATCTGATAATCCGGCACCAACTAAATCCCATAGGTTCTGGATTATTGGAAGTCTACTGTACTTAATTCAGATGTCTGAAAAACTAAATACACCTGAAAATCAGATATTAGTCCAGTGATCTAAACTGGATCCTCATAATTGCAGGTGTGAAAAAGGAAGCCCAGATAAAGCCAAGACACAAAATTTAGTTTAAATTAATCTACCCTGGGGTTCCCGGTATAATTATGTAAAATAACAATATGATTCCTGAGTTCTAGTAGGTTGCAACATAACTGTAGGAAAACTTATTTAATTAATTATTTATTTACTTTTATTCACTTAGGGTACGTCTAGACTACATGCCTCTGTCACCAGAGGCATGTAGATTAGGC
>CM057847.1:25351191-25369722 GCA_030068395.1 Apalone spinifera | reverse complement strand
CTGGCCCCAACCTTTGCCTACCCTGTGATCCTGGGCTATCATGATTCTGGGGCTATTTTAAAGAACTGCTTACTGAACTGGTGGGGGCACTTCCAAGAAATGTCAATCACTGACCCATGACCCAGGTTGATTGGAATCAACAACATTCACCATTGTTGACAGAAGTTGCAGATCCTGAGTAGGGGACCTCCCAAAGTCTAGCACCAGCACAGATGAACCAGGCAACCTCCCAGCTGGAAAAAGAGCCAGCCCTGCTACTCAAATTCACAGTTCTCACTCACCTTTCAAACTTGGTAGAAGAACAATGGGCAGATGACATTCTGAGCTGAGCATATGCCTAGGTGGCGGCATGAATGGGGAGACTACTAGCCCCTATAAAGCAAGTTGTTTTTTCTGCTTTGAGATCCATGGCAACCATCTATACTGTGTAGAGAAGAACCAGCAAATTGAGGAGGTCTGCCACCAGGTCTTGGTACCCTGGCCCTACCAGCAGGAAGTCATGTTACTTGCCCATACCATAACAACTTCTGGGACCCTGGCAAAGGAAAAGACACTGGCAAAGATCTTGGCCCACTTCTTCTGGCCAGGGATCCAGAGAAAGGAGGCAGACTTTTATGACTCCTGTCCAGAATGTCAGCTTACCACACCCTGGCCACTGGAGAAAGCCCTGGTAATTCCCCTCCCGCTCATGAATATACCCTTTGAGTGAAATGGAGTTGACGTAGTCCCCTGGAGCAAAGCACTTCTGGATATCGGTTCATCTTCATTGTACTAGACTACGCTACCCATTATCCCAAAGCTGTGTCATTATGGATCATGAGTACCAAGAGAGTGGCAACTGAGCTCATGAACTTCGTTGCCGGAGTGAGAGTCTCTCAGAAGTTTTAATGGAATATGGAACAAACTTTATGTTCCAGACAACCCAGAAACTTTGCCAGACAATGAGGATCAAACCCCTGTGAACATCTGTATATAACCGCCGAACAAACAACAAAATGGCAGATGAATTTTAATGCTGATGAACGCAAAGTAATGCATGTTGGAAAACATAATCCTAACTATATATACAAAATGATGGGGACTAAATTATTACTCAGGAGAGAAATCTTGGACTCATTGTGGATAGTGCTATGAAAACATCTACTCAAGGTGCAGCAGTAGTCAATAAAGCAAATAGAATGTTAGGAATAATTTAAAAAGTATAGAGAATATCTCATTGTCTCTATATAATTCCATGGTATGCCCACATCTTGAATACTGCATGCACATATGGTTGCCTCATCTCAAAAAAACATACCTTGGCAGTGGAAAAAGTCAGAAAAGGGCAACAAAAAAGATTAGGGGTTTGAAATGGCTGCCATATAAAGAGAGAGTAATAAAACTGGGACTTTTTATCTTAGAAAAGAGAAGACTAGGGGGAGAGATGATACAGGTCTATAAAATCATGACCAGTGTGGAGAAAGTAAATAAGGAAAAGTTATTTATTTACTTGTTCCCATAACATAAGAATGAGGGATAACCAAATGAAGTTAATGGCTAGCAGGTTTAAAACAAATACAAGGAAGTATTTCTTCACACAATGCATAATCAACTTGTGGAACCCCTTGCCAGAGGTTGTTGTGAAGCCCAGGACTTTAACAGGGTTAAAAAAAGAAATAGATAAATTCACGGAGGATAGATCCATTAATGAGGCTTGGAAAGAAATTGTTGATGGCCTATGCTCCCATAGGAGCTAAGGGCAAAGAAGAAGAAGAAGATCCATCAGTGGCTATTAGCCAGGATGGGTAGGAATGGTGTCCCTAGCCTTTGTTTGTCAGAATCTGGGAATGGGAGGGATCACTTGATGATTACCTGTTCTGCTCATTATCTCTGGGGCACCTGGCATTGGCCACTGTTGGAAGACAGGATATTGGGCTAGATGGACCTTTGATCTGACCCAGTATGGCCATTCTTATGTACTTATATTCCTATGTTCTTAATAAACAACGTAGTTCAACATTTCAATAGAACCCTAAAAGCCACGCTCCATAAGTTTGTCCTGTTTGATATTTGCCATTGCAACCTGCTCCTCCCTGTCACTCACATTCACAGTCCAGGAGTTCCTCCAGATCTCCACAGGCTTCTCACCATTCAAATTTTTGCATCAGTCACAACCCTGAGGATTTTTGGAGAAACAACCCTGCTGAGCCAACAGTGTAGTAGTACATTTTGTATTGAATAGAAAATCAAAGCAATAGGTTTATTCACTTGAGAGAACTTCCTACATGATCAAGAAACCCAAGAGGCAGCCTGTAACAAGTGGGCACAACTCCATACAACTCCATAAGTTCCAGCTTGGGGATCGGGCGGTGGTGTTGCCCAGGTTGAACTCAAAATTTCTCACCTGCTGGTAAGGGCCTTATAAGGTGATCCAGCATGCTGGACCCATAAACTATGAGAAAAGCCAAGCTGACAAATACAAAGTATGACTAATCAATTATGTATATCTCTTGAAACTGTGGAGGATGCAGGAAAGCTCACTAATAACTGCTTATCTGCCAGGAGTCTACATAGCTATGGTCTATTTCTTCTCAGAAGTAGCTAGCTAGGTAACTCATGGTAAGACATGTACCTTGGTTTCCACATTTTTAAAATGGGACTGTGATACGGACCAACTTTGTAAAGGACCATACAAAAACTATTATAATAATAATTTGATTTTTCAGCTTGCCCAGACAATAGAAATAGTTTCTAGGTACAGAGGTAACGCCAGACTACTATAATAAGTGTGCAATAGCATTTATTTATCTCCATCCTAAAGCATGTTAGGATGCATTATTTTAGGAGATGTGTAGGCGTAGTGCTTAAGCATCACAATATTGAATGAAGTCCTGAATAGTTTATAGTAGTGTTCAGAATACAAGTGGAATGAAAGCATTTTTCCCCATTAGCACCTATCTTTTTTTCTAGACTTGCTCATGAGTTAGCCTATTTCAGATGATTTATTTGTATGATGAAGATATTTTCTTTAGAGAAAATATGCTTGTTAATTACTGTTAAATATGTTTATGAAAAAAAACCTTTCAATTAACAAATTACTCTGCTAAGTAATTTAATGTTTCTCAAAGAAAAAGCATCTTTTGAAGAAATTATCATCATGTATACAAAATGCACTAGCTGCTTAATTCCCAGACGTGACTCCAGTGTTCCCTCTAAGCTGAACACTTGGGCAACCACTTAGGAAAAATTCAGGTGCCACCTAGTTGATTAGCAGAGTGCCCATAGCTACCCATAGTCATCAGCATGTGTTTCTATTGGTGGTACATGTCCATGCATACCTTGGTGCACACAACAAATATATTCCGCCCGTGGATGGAAAAAATTACATGAAACACTGGATGAGATCATTTTAAAAATGAAAATATGCCTGAATTTTTCAGTGTTATTTTTGCCTTTGGAATCTACTCTCCACTCTCTTTTTTTAATTACAGTTTCTTTAGAATTTTAAATCTAAACATTAAAATAAACCTTACAAATATTACATACGTGAAATATTTTTTCCATTCTGGGGTAGGAGCAACAGGGCAATTAGCTTAACAAAGAGCAGAGGTAAATGAAACCTCTGTGCCATTAGTTCAGGCCTAATACTAAGAAGAAACAAACTATTTAAAACATAGTCTGGAAATTGGCTACTTAACTCAGATCAAAGAAAGGATTAGTTGTGGAACACTGTATGGGTACGTCTACATAGCAGAGTTATTTCAGAATAACTGATGTTATTCCAAAATAACATAGTACGTATCTACTCTACTCGCCTTTATTTTGGAATAATGTTGAGCTGGAGGACTTCTTACTCTGACTCATAATAACCCTCATTACATGAGGAGTAAGGGAAATTGAAGAAAGTGTGTGCTTCCTTCAACTTTCTGCTATGTAGACAGCATCCAAAGCCGAATTAAGCTATTTTCACTTAAGCTACACAATTGACGTAAATGAAGTTGCGTAACTTAATTCAACTTTAACTCTGCTGTGTATATGTACCCTAATATAGTACCTCCTGCCCGAGGGAATGGCTCAAAATAATGGTTCAGAGATTAAAGTGAGGAACAAGATATCAGTTTGAATGTCTGACGAACAATCATAGAATCATAATTATTAAGTTTGAAAGAGACCTCATCTATTCCAATCCATGCTAAAAGCTTGATTACATGATTATAATGCTGTATAATGCACATAAAAGTGTTGCACCAAATCCCCAGTTGTATTGTGATTATATCCTTGTGGTCCCTTAGCATGCTCAAAGTCATCCTGAATATTCTCACTCTAACCCCAAAAGAGGAAAAGAACTTTTCCAGGTCATTTAGGAACTTGCAAGTCTCAGACCCTGATGACCTGAAATGCCTTGCTCGTTATTCTATCAATATTCAGCATTGTGATGGGGAAAAAACAGCTGAGATTCCTTTGTTTCTTCTGCATTTTATAGACATTCTTTTCTAGTCTTTTGTGATACTTTTGTTGTGACTCCTTTCCTAAAGTGACCAGACAATACCAACACTGAAGTAGAACTTCCCTGATTCTTCAGTAGTTGTCCTAGCATCTAATAATGCATCTGTAACAAGACTTTTCCATCTCATCCTGAACAGATGACCTTCCCAATCTACTATTTCCTTTTTATGGTTTAATGAAATCTCTCTTAAATATTAACAATATTTCCTCTGTTTGCCAACCAAATAGAACTCCTTTAAGTCTACAATGCCTCTTGTCCTGTTGTGCTGACTCATTACTGGTAGTTACCCAGAAAAGATAGGGATTCTGGAAGGACCACAACATAAGTAAATTGGTGTCACGTTTGCCAGAGTCATTAGAGCTTGATACAAGAGGAAAGAGAAAAAGGTACTGTAGTAGGACTCAATTTAAACATCTTTGCAAAATTTACACATCTCTCATTGATTTATTCTGCAAGTTGGGGTTGAAAAGATTGAAGATATTTAGAAGCCTGCAGGCAACCAGAGAGAAAATAATTCCATGTGGTAATAAGGAAGGGGAGTGAAACAGACTGAGAATTAAAGGGGCAACATAACTAAACATGATATAAAGCAATGTGTTGAAAATGTACAAAGTGATGTAGATGTTAACGGAGGAAGTAGGATGAAAAAATATCTGTAGTGAGTCAATGATCCCAAACAGGCATTAGAATCAAAACACAATGTTTGGTGAGAAGACCAAAATAACTTTGGTGAGAAACAGAAGCTTATTACTCATATAAAGTCACACCAGAGATAACAGAATTTAAAAAAAAACCAGAAGTAATTGTTAGATACCAAATAGCTCTCCTTTTTGGAGGTAAAAATAAAAAACCTACATTAAGATTGCATTTTGATTTTGGACCAATTTTGGACTGGTCATAAATACAGTCACGTTAATAAATGAGAAGCGTGGGATAAGAGTTCAGACAGATAAGAGATGGAAGATCAATGCCACAATTTGTGCAGTTCAAAAGAAGTTCTCTCCCTTTCACTCCATTATCATGAGGGATCTATGTGCAGAATCCTATTAGTGTGAGTGGTGTCAAGGAAGCCTTTTAAAAGAAGCTCAGAGCTCTATTTGAATAAACCTGCTTAGATAGACATAGCCATTCATACTTTATCTGAATCTCTCCTGGGCTGATTGAAAATCTCACAAGATTTTCCTAATTTTATCTGGGCAAGAAACACCCACAAGACCCTACTCATGCGGGGTGCTGAGCACCTTCAATTCACAAGGGCAAAGGCACTCAGCAGCTCAAAGAAACAAGCTCTAAACTTGCAGCATGGTCAAATTTAGTCAGAATAGAAGTCTGGGGAAAAGATTTGAAAAAAATAACTACTACTACTAATAATTATTATTAATATATAGCTACCTAATTATTAAACCGCTTTGTTCTCCTATCTGTAGTTCCCTCCTCATGCTACAAAGCCCATAGCCAGTAGCTGTGCATTCCTTTTCTCTGTCCTATTTCTTAGAACTGCTTGGTTATTTAGTTAGCTTTGTACTATTTGTGAAAATTTATTATGAGGTAGACACCTTTATGTGTACGTTCAGCTGATCTAATTTGCATTTTACCAGTTTCCTTGGAAACCAGACATTTCTCTCTCTCTCTGTGAGACAGGAGAAAGTCCACACAGGAAGCCTTCAATCCCTCAGAGTCTCTGAAACTATCTGTGCACTAAAGTAAGAGGTGGAGGGAAGGGAGGGTGTTTAAAAATGTAATTAAGGACTACAGTAATCTAATTAGATTGTAATTTTCAGTAGGGATTTAATTTCCTCCGGGGTAACTTTTTATTTTCTCACTTACACCATTCCTGATGCTCAATTCCTAGAGCAATTAAAGGACTCTGTCTTTTGGCTAAGACCAATATCATTCTGAGATCTGATAAATCCACTACCAGGAATTTTATCTTGCAATGCAAGGGAATGATCTAACAGGTTCTTTGCCAATTTACTTCTATTATACACTGTTTTTATGATAATAAACAGGGCTCAACAAATCACTGAGTCGCCCTGTTCACCGGCGGTGCGCGCATGCGCAATGTAGGTCTTGTGCATGCGCGCTGTGGGACTGGTGAGCAGGTTTCGCTGCCGTTTGTCAAGCCCTGATAATAAATATTGTTTTGAGTTAATGAAAATATTTAATTTTGATAAATTTGAAGAGTTCCATTTCAATTGACCGTTCATTTTTAACAAATAAAATAAACCAGTATATTTTCCTTGAATTAAGTTTAATAAAAACCTGATATATTTTCATAAAATGGTTTAATAAACACATTTTCCCATGAAAAACTGTTTTGATTTTTAAAAAATCTCAAATTAGATCTATGTCTGAGTTTTAGACAATGCTCCAACTCATTGTGTGGATTTGAAAAGTCACTTAGTTTTTCTACATCTTAGTTTGCCAATCTGTAAAATGGAGAAAATGTTACTGCTTCTCAAAGGTGTCATGAGATATGTAAGTGCACGGAAGATTACAAAGAGCTTTACATTTTTTGTTTCATTATTATCAATATATGAAATGCCCTAATGACACTCAGAAGGTTTGAGTGTGCTACTATATACTTTAAATAATATTTATATTAAAAATGAATCAGCTTGATGCTATTCTGCCTCACACCTGTACTGGAATCGGTGTTTATGACATTAGTGCACACAGAGACCTCAATCAGAATTAGGGTTCTATCATACTAAATGCTATACAAAACATGATAGACAGTCTCTGCACCGAACATTTACAGTGTACACCCGTATGACTTTATTGATGTCACTGGAGTTCCACTGGTGAGAAAAACAGTGAGAGAGAAAAAGAAAGAACCAAATCCAGAATCTGTTGAAACCAGCTCAATTTCTGAAGCAGCTATGTTTTCTCAGGCATAGAAGACTTTTAGTACAGATATGGTTTAATTGCTGGTCTAAGGATTGCCTTGCAGCCTCGCAAACTTTCAAACATGGGTATAGTTTTCCAAAAGCAAAGCCAGGAGAAAGAGCCTCAAAATCTTACTTGAATTTTAAGGATTTATCATTTATTCAACAAAGCAACAAGAAGAGCTGAAGATGGCAAACTTTACCCTCTTCTTTATTGAGTCTCTGAAAGCTGTATAATTAAAAGGGCTTCAACTCCTTGACCTACATGAATAGCATACTTTCAGTGCCAGGCTGGCCACAAGGTTTTTTTTATCCTGCAATATATTTCCTATTTTCCTCATATTTCACTGTTAGTTAGCAAGCGGCACTGCATCTCTACATTTGGAAGATGAGGAGGACAGGTTTTGTTTTTGTTTGCAAAATGTTATGCTACAATTTCAACACAGGAAGGTGCCGATTACACAAGAGGCCAGTACTAGCTCCCAGAATTGTTTTTATATTTTTTCACATACTCACTCTCATTTTCTCCAGTCCAGAGGAATGAACATCAATAGGTCAGGCCTCAGCATGTGTATAAAGTCCTCGGCCATCATACAAACCTCACCATTTGTAGAAATCTGAACTATTCTGGGGTACTGAAGAGGTCTAAACCCAATAGGAGTCCCCTCTTCAGTCCTTCTGCTGGAAGAAATGTTCCATCTTTTTATCAGAAGGACAAAAGGGGTAACTCAGGTTTCTCAGAAGCCAAAAATGAGAAGAACCATTTCTGTCAGCCAATCCTGGTGATATCAGACAGTTTCACTTCTGCCCCACTTTTAAAATCTTTATTCCAACATTGCCGAAGCTCAGTGGTAAACATCAGACATCCACAACTGCGATACTCAACAAGGGCAAATCCTGCCCTAACCTTTACCAATGTGGAGGGCCACTAGCTGCAGAACAAATGCAGATCTCCCACATGGGAAGAAAGTGGGATTTGGAAGAGTGTGTATCACACCTGCTGGCAGAATCCCCTGGTAGCACAAACTGCGTTTTTGAGATGGTACATCTCTGGGAATGTTACAGTGAGTTTCAAAGAAGGAGTAGGGCAGGGAAAATGCAGACTATACAGTATCTTCATACCTTCACCCTCTACTGTGCATTCAGCATGCAGAAGTTTCTCCAGATTCTTAAAAGGCTCTAGAGAATGACTGTATCGCCACCCTCATTCAGAGCTGAGCAAGTAACATTGTTTGGTTCTTTGGCCAGGGCACCTGACAGAATTGCTGGGCCTCTGGGCAAGGCTGGCTCTGCGCTTCCAGAAGGAGCAGGGCTTTGGGCTAGCCTACCCACGTCAGCTCTTCAGTGCCATCCGGATTGCACCGCCTGGTGCTCCAGCAGTGATTTAACAGGCTTCAAGTCTCAAGCCATTTTTGAATTGCCGAGGCAACTACCCTCTTTTTGCACGCACACACACATATGTTGGTGGGTGTCTTTATGGCTGAAAATTAAAAAAAAAACTGACATGAACTGAGCTAATATAGAACATGTAGAATACTTTTAGCAAATCAAAAAAGTAACAAAAATTGTCTTGGAGAAAATATGTTTAATTGCTGAGCATTTAAACCACTTAATAAAACAAAGAAAACACAAGGCAAAATTAACAGGAGAGGAGTCAGCATCAGTGGCACCCCCTTTACCAAACAGTACAGTGATTAGGGTACTCAGCTGGTATGTGTAAGGTTCAAATTCCTGTTTTGTGCAGAGGCATGAAACCAGTCCCTTTCCTATCCCAGGTGAGTATTCTAATCACCAAGGTATAGGACATTATCAAGTCAAGTTCCCTCAGTCTTTCCAGTTGAAGTTGTTCCACTGTGCATAATATCTTTCCTCTCCCCAGATTTAAGCACTGAACTACACAGTATAAGGGCACCGTGTCCTCCTCTGATTTTGTCCCTTTGTGAGTTACGTTCATTTGTTATGTCTAGTGCTCCCATATGTTGGGGGGAAAGGGCAAAAATCCCTGGTGAATGTATGTCAAATTCACAAGTTGTGAAATAAAGTTATGATATTCTAGAGTAGTGTTTTTCAGTAGGTCTGCTTTATGAAATGGATTATCAGCCTTTTCCAAGATGCAGAACCATGTCTGGAAAGACTGTTAGAAATTTTCAGATAAAATGCTACTGGAAAATTGTCTCATTGGTCACATTATTTCTACAACGGAGACATGTTCACAAATGTCTATACAACACTAATGATATCAAATAAAGTGTAGTGTTTTCATTTATAGAATGAGAGTGAAACAGGCTTAAAGCATTCAGAATTATTCAAAGAGTGAAAGATGAAAGAACATTTTAAAAAATACACTATTTCTGAAATGAAAGTTACATAAGACTTTGGCTATTACAGAAAAAACTAAGATGGGATGAAGGAAACATCTTACAGGAATTGAGGGGAAAAAACCTATAATATTTCATTAGGACAGTTAAACAATTCTAGGAAGAGATATATTGATCACTGCCTTTTACTAATAAGTTTTAAATTATATAGAAAGGAACTTGCTTTTAAAATCTAGCTGACAAAGAAATTTTTTTGTAGAATCCATCCAGCTTCATCCTTATAAGCTATATGGAATATACATTGATATGGATGGTTGTATACAAGAGAAAAAGTCCTGGTCTACAAAGTTTTTGAACAGTATAACTATTTTAACTCGTCTGATTTTTTTTTAATACAGTAAAAGCTCTTTTTTATCCAGTCTGTTGGTGAAATGGGGTGTGCAGGTAAGAGAAAAATTCCAGTTAACTTAATGGGAGTTGGGTCACAGGAGAGGCTTTGGGACTCCCCTTGAGTGGCTCCAGGCAAGTGGTGACCTGTTCCTGCTGTTCCCAGCAGAGGGGCAGCTACGCAATGGCCAATGAGAGCTGCAGGGATGGCACATGGGGATGCAGGCAGCATGCAGAGCAGCCTAGAAGCACCTCTGTCAGGAGTATCAGGGACAGGATGCCACTTGCAGAGAGTCACTTGACATGAGCGCTCCCCAGATATGGCACCCGAGACCCCACCTGTGCCCCTGACCCACATCCCTCCCACACTCCAAGCCCCTCATGCTCTTTCCTCCACCTAGGAGCATCGGGGTACATATTTGCTCCTACCTGGAAAGCCACGTGGAGTGAGGTAGGGAGCCTGTCAGACCCAGCCAACCACTTTATGAAGATTAGAAATGCCACTTTTTAGAGCTTTCTGGTTGGTACAGGGCCAGACAACACAGCTGTACTGTCGGCAGTGTAACATTATTCAACCCCTAGCATAGTCCCATTTACACAGATATACTGGTCTGGTATATGCCCTTTCCCACACATGAGTAAATTATAAGTACATTCATGCTGATAGACTGGGCCCACTCTATGGGAGGGAGGGGAGTTGTAATGTATTAATGATGCTGGTATAATTCCAAGATTGCTAGCTCTTTTTGGGTGAAATCACTACACCATTTAAAACTTGACTCATTGAGCTCTACAGCACTGATCCTGCAAACACTTATGTTCCTATTTAAATCTACTCTAGGGAATAGTCCCATTGAAATCAGGTGCCTATGCAGGAGCAGTGTGGAGTTGGGGAGATGTAATCTATCCCTCCATGTCCATCCTAGACAAATGCTACGTTTATACTGCTTCCTCATTTTTATACTTATTCCTCGTTTATATACTTATTCATCATTTTTAGGAATAAGGGTTCTTGTGCACAAGGGTTTTGTTTTGTTTTTTTCACAAAACGGCCCATCTACTCTGCAGCTTTTTGTGCAAAAACATCTTCCGCAAAAAGGCTCAGAAGAGAATATGCAAGTGAGAGTGCGACATATGCTAATAAGTGCTCCATTTGCATTTCCTTTTCCACAAGAGGGAAGCAGTGTAGACATAGCCTATTAAAGTAGTACAGCTGCTCCCCAAGTTGCGAACGGTCGAGTTACGACCGTTTGCACTTACGACCAAAGCTCCCATGGAGAGATCATAAAGGTGGTCCCCGAGTTACGTACGTGACTGGCGCTTACGAACAGCTTGGTCACGTGTAACTCAATGGGGTCTGAGTTACAAATGGATCGAGTTACGGCCAAGTGTTTGGTCTGTAACTTATTCGTAACTCGGAGAGTTGCTCTCTATCCTTTCTCTTCCAATGGTCACCCAAACATCTCCACTCCTGGGCCTGATCTGCAGTCAATACTGTTTTTGCGTCCAACAAAGTCACATTAGTACATGGCCCACTGTAGCCTTCCAGGTCAGCCTATGCAGGGAAATCTAAGAACCTTTCCATGGTACATAGGTATATACAGACATTCGTGCATTGTCAGCTTGCATCCCCTCAGTGTTTATTAGGTGCAGAGGGCCTTATGCTGCTTTTTGTTTTTGTTTTTTTTTTGTTTTTGTTTTTGTTTTGCATCACAGGAGAATTTCACTATAAAGACAAAAATACTTGCAAAGACCAATTCTTCAGACAATTTCTCTAAACCCACATACAATATATCTGAATATCCAAATAGGTGCTTGGTAGCACAGTGTATTGAGTGTGCTGGAAAGAAAGAGGGTCTCATTTCAGGAATAATCTAGATTAGTCTGACTAAGGGTTGCCAGCTTTCCTGGTTTTAGCCAAGAGACTTCCTAGAATTGGGCTCGGTCTCCCAAAGGCAGCTGAAACCGAACTGGAAGATTTTAAGCTGCTGAACATTCAGCGGCTAAGTGAGGCTAAGGCAGGCTCTCTGCCTGCCCTGGATCCATGCTACTTCCAAAAGCAACCAACACATCCCTGCAGCCCCTGGGGAGGAGAGACTGCTTCACACACTACTCCTACCTCGAGTGCTGATTCTGCAGCTTTCATTGGCTGGGAACCACAGCAACAGGTGCTGTGGGGGCAGTGCCTGCAAGTGCAGGCAGTGTGTGGAGCCACCAGCCTCCTACCCTATGGCTTAATAGCTAGACATGCCAGCCACTTTGAGGAGTGGCACAGGGCCAGAGCAGACAGGGAGCCTATCTTGGCCCCACGGTGCCACCAACCAGCAGCTGCCCAAGATAAGTGCTGCCTGATGGGAACCCCCATTCCTCACACCCCGCCCATTCCTGCATCCCAATTCTTATTCCTCAGCCCTGAGCCCTCTCCTGTGCCCAATCCCCCTCCTAGAGCTGCACCCTAAACCCCCTTTAACACCTGAATCACCTGCCCCAGCCCTTGATCCCCACCCACACCCAAACTTCCTTCCAGGACTCGCACTCCACCCTGTCCAGCACCCCAATCCACTGTCCCAGCCCACAGCCTGCATTCCCTCCCATGCTCCATTCTCCATCCCAGCTCAGTGAGCAAGGGTGGGGGAGAATGAGCAATGGAGAGAGAGGGGGACGGAGAGAATAGAGCGGGGCCTTGGAGAAGGGGCTATGCAGGAGCCTCGGTGGTGGGTGGGATTTGAGTGTTTAGACATTGTGTGATTAGACACTTTGGAACCCTAGAGTTACTCCAGGGTAGGGTGACCAGATGTCCCGATTTTAGAGGCACCTTCATCTTATATAGACAGCTATTAACCCACACCCCATCCTGATTTTTCACACTTGCTATTTGATCACCCTATTCCAGGACACTTAGGACAGAGGTCCAATTTCTACCTTTTAATAGGGGTGAAAGTAACTTAAATTTCTTACAGTTAGTGTCCTTTCAGCCAAACTACATCTTCAAGCAGAAAACACATTTTCACTCCAAGACCAAAGTGCATTTTATTAAAGTTTTGCTATAATAAACAAACAGAGCTTGAAAATGTTTCAGGAGCATCAAACTTTTCAGTGAGCACACCCTGCTCCCTGATACTCTTTCAGTCTAGTCCCAAAAATTATAGGAACAGGTGTAACCCACAACCTAGGCTATGTCTACACTAGCGCGATCTTGCACCAGAGATATGCAAATGAGGCTAAGCGTGGAATATCGCCGAGCTTCATTTGCATATCTAATGAGCCGCCATTTTGCGGAAGAGGCTCTTGCGCCAGAAGGAGCATCTACACTGCCCCTTCTTGCGCAAGAAAAACCCTCTTGCGCAATGCCGTTATTCCTGAAAATAATCAGCATAGCGGCATTGCACAAGAGGGTTTTTCTTGCGCAAGAAGGGGCAGTGTAGATGCTCCTTCTGGCCCAAGAGCCTCTTACGCAAAAATGGCAGCTCATTAGATATGCAAATGAGGCTAGGCGATATCCCATGCTTAGTCTCATTTGCATATCTCCAGCACAAGATCGCGCCAGTGTAGACATAGTCCCAGTGTGGTTACTGAGCAATGCAAGTGGTACCTAGATCACAGCAACAGTTAAGACCAAGAGACCTCTACAGCATGGGCTAGGAGCCAGCTGGCTTTTAGCTTAGAGGGTAGAGGCTCCTAAACTCCGCTTCAGAGGTCCTAGGTTCAAATGTGCCTGGGAGTAGTTACACAGGCACAGGGAAATATAGCCTTGTCTTTCCTGCCATATGAACAAACATGCGCGCACACACAAAGTTATGTTTAATTAAAATACTCCAGGGTATATATTCAAACATATTCTAACAAAGAGGATAGCATTAGTTCCGAAAACATGTGTCAAAGTCATCAGCATGTCAAAAATGTGGATTGAGATGCAAAATCTCTATGAACACATAATGAAGGTTGAAGAGAGAAAAATCAGAGGGAGAGACTGGAGTTTCAGCTGCAATATTATCTCAGTCACATTGCAGACACAAAATGCTCTTTATTCTGGTTTCCTGGATAAGTGTAAAATTAACTTACAACATAGATAAAAGCAGATAGGACGTGCAATGTAAGCATATTAAAACCTTGTTCAAACCTTAGCTTTTTTCTCTGTGAAAAAGCTTACCATTATATTCTTGTGACTTTTGTGTTTAGTATATTTTGTATTTGTATTTTAGGTGGATCAGTATCAACATATAGATGGTTGATTATCACTTCCTATTATAACCCTCTATTTTCAATTGCTTGCAACTAGGATTGCCAGATGGTTTCAACAAAAATACCAGACACACTTGACATTACATCACAATCTACATTACATCTTATTTAGAAAATACCGGACATTTATATTTTCTCAATTTGTTTCCCGAACAGAAAGCTCAAATACTGGACTATCCAGTTCAAAACTGGACACCTGGCAACCCAACTTATAACTTTGACAAACTGGAACTCCTAGTCCTGAAGATTGTTGTACTGGATCTCTGACTGAGGTGGAATATTTTTGGAGAAAAAGCAACATGATGCAGTCATCCTTCAAAAATAAAGCTAGCCCAAAAAAGGTTTGCCAGAGTTCACAAAATTTACAACCACTTTATTTAAATGCAACAACTCACTTGCTTGGAACAGGATCATGCAATCTATAGCAAAGCCAGTTTTGCCAGAAACACATTTTTTTGCTATCTTCATCAAAATCCACTCTGATTTGATCAAACCATAAGACCCAGAAAATTCCTGGTTGCACAAATGGAATAGAATATCTATTGAGACTTGTCTTTGAATAATGTAATTGTACTGTGCATGTCCCTGTCCCCTTTGAGCTCACTGCATTTAGGAGAACAAGACTGTCAGAACTGAAACTATGGAAGACACATAGAAAAACAGATCCTCTACCTGGGGGTGGGCAAAATTTTTGATGAGAGGGCACTCCAAGAATTTGGAAAGTGATCAAGAGACGCACTCTTCCATGATATTAGGGGACTTATCTGGATGACTCCCAGCTGCCAGCCCAGCACATTTCTCAGCTGGCCAACCAGCTTAACCTGCCCCCGCACAGGCTGTAGGGGCATGTATGCGTGTGAATAACTGAGAGCTGGAGGAGAGTGGGGATGGTGCTTCATGTGCCGCCTGTTACTCAGAAGGGCAACTCCCATTGGCCGGTTTCTAGCCAGAAAACAGACAATGGAATTGTGCTAGAGGTGGGGACAGCTCATGAAACCTTCCCCCCTCTCCATTCCGGGCTCACAGTTTTGAAAGAGAAATGATTGGCAGCCGCTTTTCTGAGCAGCATGTGGGAGGGGCAAGGCAATCATGTATCCTGCATGGGGCTCCCCGCTGCATCCATAGGCTGAATTTGGTGGCTTGGCAGGCCAGATCCAGTCTGTGGGCTGTATTTTGCCCAGGCCTGCTCTACCTCCTTTTATTTTCCTTTGTCAAAATACCCATTCACACTGGGAAAGGTGCACTGGAGTGGGGCAGAGGAGGACATGAGTTAGACTCAGATATGAGCCCTCTTAATCCTTTTTACAAATTGGGATCAGTGCACAAATTACTGCCTGCAGAACGGGAAATGCTGAGGGAGGACATGGGGGACAATAGCCACATGACTTCCCCCCATGTGACTCCTCCCCATACCATCCCTAACCTAGGAGAGGGCAGGGACAACCCTCCCTCCATCCCAGCCCTGCCTGTGCACCCCCTCCCACCATTTCCCACTCCTGCTCCACCTTTGCCTTGCCTCATCACCCAAGCCCTCCCCAACAGGGGATCAGGTCCCAAGCCACCCCCTGCACTCAGCAGCAGTGGGTAGAAATGGAGCCAGCTGTATTGCTATGCTTCCTCCTGGTGAATGCAGGGGGAATTTTCACCCCCTTCCCTGTGTAATGTAGCTGGGAGCCGGGGGAGCAGAGAAAACTAGGGACACTTAGCTCTGGTCTCACTCACCACTGCCAGTGAGGGGGACAACCCCTGCTGCAGGGACCAGACCCTGCCCTCCCCTCGCTGGTCTCCAGAGCTGCCCAGAGGCTCTGGCCCCGCCAGCTGCTGACTCTTTGGTTCTAGTACCCATGGGCTTGGGGGGCATGTGCCCTCCCATCATTACCCCTGCAGGCAATTGATCTCTAGTACAGTAGAATTTCAGAGTCACTAATACCTTGAGAATAGATATTGTTCTTAACTCTGAGATGTCTGTGTAAGCAGGGTCAGGATAAGCTCTACCCTGACATCTACTGCGAGCTGAACTTACTGAAGAGCTGAAATCACTGTGTACTAAGGGGAGCCTAGTGCCATACTGCTGAAGAGATGAAATCTACTGTGAGCTGAAATCACTGTTGCTGAGCTATGAGCAAAGCAGATCGTGGGATGGCTAGCAGAGCAGTTTGCAGGGGCGACTCGTGGATGCAGGCGAGTGGCTGGCGGGGACGACTGACGGGCGGCCGGTGGAGCAGCTGTGGGACCTACTAGCTGGTGGCCGGGGAGCGTGGACCGAGGCAGGCTGGCGGAGCAGACACTGCTCTGTGGAATGGCTGGAGCAGCTCACAGGACAGCAGGTGGAGTGTGGCAGAGTGATTTGCATCAATGGCGGCAGCAGAAACCTATGGCGAGGCGGAGCCGCCGGTGGACTGCGTAAGGTGTATCAACCCCTGCCCCCCTCCATTGCACCCAGGTTGGGATGGTAAAACCCTGGCAGGTGAACTTTTGAACCCTGGGGTGGCACTGACCTGGGGCAGAGACTTTTGGAGTGTTGAACTTTTGGGGACCTTGGGTGATTTGTGACTGGGCGTGGGTCTTTGCTCATGCCTGGTTTATGAATCTGAGTTGTGGTGTTTTCCCACATCAATGCTGATGTCAGTTACCTTGTGTTATTAAAGATTTGCTGCTATACCAAGGCTCTGTGCTTGCAAGAGGGGAAGAATTGCCTCTTTGAGGAACCCAGGGGTCTGTGTAAGATTTCCCAGGTCACTGGGTGGGGGCTTGAGCCGCCGTAGTATTATGTTGTTGGGGGGAGACCCCTAGATATTGAACCCGGCCCTTGCTGCAATTAACTTGTCCTGGCAGAAGGGTTACATCTGTAATGCTGAAAAAATATTATGGCTGTTTTTTTCAAAAGTTTACCACTGAACATTGACTTAATACAGCTTTGAAACTCTTTATTATGCAGAGGAAAATAATCCTATTTTCTCTTTATGATTTTAAGAAGTTACATTTAACACAGTACTCTATTGTATTTATTTGTTTTTACTTATCTCTTGTGTGTGTGCTGCTGTCTGCATACTTCTGGTTCCAAATGAGATGTGGCTGACTGGTCAGTTCATAACTCTGGTGTTTACAACTTCTGAGGTGCTACTGTGTAACTGCCCAAAGTCTTATCCACATAGCCATGCCATTTTTCAAAATCTGACAAATTCACATCCTCAGACATTCTGCATGATAAAAGTTTCGCCCACTTTTTCAGCTTCTCAGAATAACTAGTTCTCTGCATATAACATCTTGCTATCACTACCAGGAGCCTACACATAGGAAAAGGATGCCAATGTAGCTGTACTGACAAAAACTCTCCCAGCTGTACAAGCAAGCAAACAAACAAAAACCAAGCCCTATGACAAAAGTAGTTTTTTTTGCCAGTATGATTTTACCACTCCTAGGACTTTTACCAGAATAACTATTTCAATTGAGGTGCATTTTTTCACATTCCTAATCCACACAGATATGCTGGCAAAACTTTAAGGTCATGTCTACACTAGCACTTATGTTGGCAAAACTTTTGTCTCTTGGGGAGGTGAAAACATATATCCCTTTGCAACATAAATTTTACCAGAATAAAAGCTTGGGTGCATAGCTCTAGGTTGATAGTAGAAGCTCTCCCATTGACCACTTGTTCAGCTGGTCTTATTTATATTGGTACAGCCATGTTGGTATACGCTTCAAAGGGTAGACATGGTCAAAGTGTAGACATGTCCTAATACAATTACCACTTCGATGCAAACAATTGTTTCCTGTGCTTGCAGTGCTAAAAAAATCACATGTTCACATCTGTGATGATGGCAGTGCAGGAATTTATTTCAAAAGCAGCAAATATGTAAACCTCAGTGCTGAACTTGGAATGAGCTCTCCTAACACTAGTAATTAAATGCACTGGTTCTATACAACACATCTCCTCTCTGACAGTATGTCTACACTGCATTCCTCTTTCGAGAGAGGAATGCAAATGCAGACAAATAAAACTGCAAATGGAGTGCGGATTTGAATTTCCTGTGCTTCATTTGCATAATTATGTCTGGCTGCTATTTCGAAATACCCTATTTTGAGATAAAAACACTGTGTTGACACGGTTATTTTGAGAAAAAACCCTTCTTTCAAAATAACCTTTACTCCTTTTTTTTCAAAATAACTCTTACTCCTTTTTTCTCAAAATAAAAAACACTGTGTAGAT
>CM057847.1:25328974-25331200 GCA_030068395.1 Apalone spinifera | reverse complement strand
GCTCGGCTGACTTCTGCGCCGCTCAGCCGGGCCACTGCAGGGGAGCAAGCGGCTCAAGCGGCCGTTTGGGCACCGCACTCCCCATGCAGCATGGGCCGTCCAGAGGGAACAGCCATCATTTCAGCGTTACAGACTCTCAGACATTGGGCTACTATATATATATAATGCACACAGAATTGTGAGAAAGGGCTACACCAGGGATACGCAGCAGTTCCACATGAAAATAAAGGACGTTTAACAAGTGCAGAAGACGATGGAGGCAAACAGCCATTCTAGTTCTGCTTTTATGAGAAGCTCTGAACAATTTTCAGTGGCAATCACACCACTACCCCAAAATGCTCCATGGATACCTTCTAGTAGTTCTGGGTGACCATCAGCAACAATGAGGAGGACATTGTCGATGGGGAAGAGGAGGAGGAGGAGGAGGAGGAGAATGTGAGGCAGGCAAGTGGAGAATCTATTCTTTGCAATAGCCAAGAACTGCTTTTAACCATGGAGCCTTTCTCTTCACAGGACTAGATGGCAGCAGAGCAAATGCTAGGGAAGGCACCTCTGGTAATAACATATTTCCAGTCAAACTGTAGAAGTTACATGCTATTATTTTTTATGTTTAATCTAAACAAAAAAGGTGTAGTGGATATCAGTGGCCACTCCACCTACACAAGGGATTCTTTCCAAAATAATCTGTTTATATGCATGGGGATGGCCTGGGAATCCTCCATGGAGATATCAACTGAGTGGGGTCCATACTTATTGTGCTATGGCATCTGTGTGGGTAACCCAGGCTTACAGAAAAAGGCCAAAAAAGGGCTAGGTTTGTTTGCCATTGATTTCAGGGAGGTAGTCAGGAAGGAAGGAATATAAGTGCATCATGTGAGGCTAACACCTTGTTCTCATAGCCACCCATGTCAATGTTTTGGTCCCTTAAGGCCCAACCCAATCCCAACCCAAAATTCCACTTGGCCACATGCACACTGGGATGGCTACCTACAGTGAAGTGCTATGTGTATTGATGCAAACCCTGCTAGAGAGGATGATTTTGCCAACACAATGAGCATAGTTTGTACACTCCAGACCAACTTGTTAAAATTGGAGACTCAGTGTTGTCTTACATTAAATCAAATTCGTATGTAATGTAGACATGGCCACAGAGAGGTGTTTTCTGCTGTCCCTCTGAAAATCTGCCCAAAGGTGGACAAGTTAGAAATCTCAGGAAACTGTCAAGTATGCATGCTCCATAGGAGCTTGTTGCAGTTTAGCAGCTAAATTCTCCTTATATGCCATCTGTAATGAGCATACCTCGAACATTGCACTGAACATGCTTCATCCCACAGACTATATGTTAGATGAGGTCTGCCGGACTGACCTGCAAACATTCCTCTCAACAGACTGGGATCTCTCTGATTATGGGCACTATAACAAAGACAAGGAAGACTATCTTTCCTGTGATTTCTGACATCTAGGCGGTAGGAAAGGAGGAGAAGAAACCACATGATTACAATGCAGAGAGGTAAGAAAAAGAAAATTGGCAGGAACAGAGCGTATCCAAACAGAGGGTAATCTATCCCTGTGCTCAAAGGGTTGAGGTGTATACTGTAAATCTAAAGGTTCCTATAGTCCTGAGGATGATCTACATGGTGGTCAATGTGGTTCCACATGACAGAATTTCTGCTTTTTCAGTTTGCTTTTAAACTTAATACATTACTTACAAAAGAAAAAGAAACTTCACACAACATTAAACTTGTAAAGTCAAGTATGCAAAAATCAGACAATGCCACATTTAAGGTTATTCGTGAAACCTTAATTTTGTCCCCTTGTGTATACATATTATACGCTATTGTTTTGAGAGGACATCTGTCTTTTTCAATGGAGTGATCATGCTTCCATGAAGAAAGGATAAACCTCAGTGTACACTGTAAATCCCAACAAATTTGAGCTCTTATGGATCATGGGATGAAGATAGTTTCAAAGATGTGGGGTCCCAATAGAGAATCCCTTGAGAATGCCCCTCCCTTCTCCTATAACAGCTATGGAACTCTGACTCAATTGCCTCTGCTAGGCACAGCTGCAGTAACATGTAATGAGGACAGAGGCGGAATAGGTCTGTGTCTCAGCCAGGAAGAACTAACACCATGCTCACAATCTATTCAAGTCCTTCCTTCAGGGCACAGTTTTAGCCTTCCACCACACACCAACACATCAAAGCTACTCTCTTGACACACTTTG
>CM057847.1:25306474-25323974 GCA_030068395.1 Apalone spinifera | reverse complement strand
ACCTTTGAGAAAAATATATCTTGCACTTCTAGAATATAATTCATGTAGTCTACTGGAAACTACGGTGGGATCTTGGTCTTGTTAATGTTAATGGGATTTGTGACATGAACTTAATTATAGATGGAATTACATACTATGATTTGCTATCCTCTTGCCCCTTGTAAAGTCATTTACACCTGTGCAAAGTTAGTTCAAAGCACATGTAAAACACTCTTATTGTGTAAATGAGAGCAGAATTCTAATATAGTAATGTTTTACATCCATTTTGCACCAGTTGCAATGCAGTGGAAAAACAGGTTCGGACAATTTAACCATGTTTGCTACATCAAGCCATTCCATTTTACTTCAATTGCTGATTATCATTTGTACCCATAAATTCTTTCAGAGGTGATAGGCTAATATATCTTAATATATATATCAACAGGCAAGGTATACAGTACAGAAGAGGAAAAAATTTCCCCCGCACGCAAAAAATCTCACTTAAATAAAAGAGCCTGAAATTGGACACCATACTTTCTGAAAGAAAAAAAAATCTGCAGTAATCAAAGGAAATGCTTTAATTCTTCTGGTGCTACAGTCACAGAAGGGTTGGCTACCTTTTAAAATACTGGGAAAGGCTGATTGCATCACAGAGGGTAACCTAATGCAAATTAAAACTTTCCTGACCATCCTTTTCATTTGCCATTGCATAAACACTGATCATTATTTGCTTTTATTTGGGGGAGGAGAGCGGCTCTTGAGAGAATTTACAGAGGCTGCACACTGAACATTCAATGTGATGGCCTATCAGCTTCAAAATAAAATAATATTTGCATCTATATAGAACCTTCTGCATCAGGTAACAGTACAATGGATACAAGAATAACTACATCAAACTTCACTAACCCAGCTTCACAAAATGTCTTTGTAAATAAAACCTGAACATTGGATGAAAGGCCAAACTTGCTTTTGTATTGCCTCACTGTAGACACATAAGGTTGGGGGTTCAGTTTCTCTAAAAATAAGGTTCTAATTAAGTACATACTGAAAATCTGTGATAGAATCAGAAATTAAAGCTGAATTTCAGGACTCCCAGTCCTTTCTCACATGATAAAATACTGCGTGCAAGCCCTATATAGTCTTTTACAAGAAGCCAGCTTTGATGGGGTCATCCTGTAGTTCACTTGAAGCTCAGGATGGTAGGATGGTGCAGTGGTTAGGGTGTTAGTAACTGAAGGATTGAGGTTCAATTTCCTGCTGTACCATAGACTTTCTCTGGGGCCTTTAGCAATTCACTCAGATTTAGATTAACAAAGCAAGTTAGGCCTAACTTTCAGGCACCTAAAAATCACTGGGATTGACAAAACATGTTAAGACATCACGGCTCTCTGTACAATGAAAAGAGAAAGGTATGCACCTCCAAATGGCAGTTACGAAAGTCAGCATAAGAGGAAGCTCCCTGCCTAAAGAAGCCAATAGGAGATGTTGAGGAGAAGGTCTAAGTCCTGCTATTCTTAGAGTATGTCTATACTACAATGTAATTCTGAGCTCAAGCCTAACACAGCCTTTCCTAATGAGGACTCCTGTGACACCTTAGAGACTAACAAATGTATTAGGGCATAAGTTTTCATGTGAAAATTTATGCCCTAATAAATCTGTCAGTCTCTAAGGTGCCACAGGACTCCTCACAGTTTTTGCAATACAGACTAACATGGCAACCCCTCTGAGACTTTTCAACCTTCATCTATACTCCAATTATGCTAACACAGGGCTCAGACCCACAATCCCAAGTCCCTATAAGGCTGGAGGGTCCAAGTTTGAGTTATGATGGGACCCAAATGCACAGGGTCTAAAGAGTCAATACATTCTGGCTATGTCAACACTGCAAGGTTTTTCTGCAAAAACGACCGTAGCGAAGCATCCACACCTCATACGAGCTTTTGCGCAAGTAAATTGGCAGTAAAACGGCAGAAGAGAGGGATTTTTCCGGTGTAGGTAAACCTCCTTTTACGAGGCATAACTCCTTTTTATGCTGCAGCTATTGCACAAAAAGGCAAGTGTGGACGTTCCACAGGGGTTTCTTGCACAAAAAGAGCCTATCTGAAAAAGTGCAGGTGCCATTCTGTGAATGGACATCAGAGCTTTCTTGCGCAAGAGCATCCATGCAGTGTGGACACTCTCTTGCACAAAAGCGCATCACAAAAGTGATGCACTTTGAGGTGTGGACGTGCTCTTGCGCAAGAAGTTTTTGTGCGAAAACTCTTGTGCAAAAGACTTCTTGAACAAGAAGCCTGCAGTGTAGACGTAGCCTCAAAGAAGAAGCCCAAATAATCTCCATAGGGAGAGGCTAACTGTCATATGAATGGGAATGATCATCTGACAAGGAGAGCCCTATCACAACTGGACTTACTATCATCTCTACGGATTCAGACTTTGTGCTGAGAAACATCAGACAGAACTGGGGACAGTAATATTATTGATTCTCTTCAGTGGGGTTCAAAGGAATCTCATGGGTAAAGTATATAGGATCAGCTACAGTTAAGGTGGATTTTACAAAGACTACCTGTCTCCTATATATACATCTGTTTATATGTTTCACAAAGTTGTGTCTATTGTGCCCAGACTGGCAGATAAATTGATCCCATGCACAGATGTGGATATAAGATGCACATATTTTATTATATAATTTACATAAGTCCCCAAAAGTTTTCATTTATTACCATTTATTATATTCAAGTTTTAAATGTCTACATTGCTTACCTTTTGCTTTCATTTCTTTGCTTTTTAATATATAACTATATTGAAATATTCACCTAGGTGGATTTCACCCAGGACAAATCATATTTAAGTGTAAACACTACAAACATCCGAACACATTTTGGCAGCAATTAGCTTTATGTGTCTAACACATATCACTGACTCTTTCAACCTCAACTTTGAGTCAACTTTCCACTCAGTTATACAACTGCAAATGTGTACAGTTTGAACACGTGAAATTACTCCAGTGAAAGTTGAACCCACATTACCCAATGGAGAATAAATTTTGCCCTCAGATACACCTATAGTTTCAATATGGAGAAGCTTTATAGGAGAAACTTGAAGGGAAAAATTGTCCTTTTGTATCTCTAACTAATACTTCTAATTTCTGGCAAAACCCAATGTGCAGCAAGCAAACTAAGTCTATTACAGGGGTAAGGAACCTAAGGCCCAGGGGTTGGATTTGGCCCCCAGCTTGCCTGGATCCAGTCCCCAAAGCTCCTCCCCAGTATTGGAAAGCCCGAGCAGCCCCACTGCCACCCCATTGAAGGGCTGGAGCACACAAAATCTATTAGCCTGGGCCCCCCTAAGTTCTGGTGCGTGAGGGAAATGTGGGGAGTGTCTTTCTCCTTCTCATTCAAGGACCATGTCTGGGAGGGGTTTTTTTTCTTCTTGCTTGTGTGTGACCCCCAACTGAATTTTCTTTGTCTCTGTGGCCCCTGACCCAAAAAAGATTCCCCACCCCTGGTCTAGTATGTCAAATACAGTAGATAATTAGAGATTTATTACACCATACCTAGAGATATGTAGAATTGGTTGTCCTCGTTTTTCAGAGAATTAAAATTTAAAAAATTCTGATCAAATCACAATCCAAAATGCAGAGCACAATACTACACTGGTAGTAGCATATATTAGACCCCTCACATGTTTCAGTGAAAGTGGTGAAATAGGGAGAATATGGCCTAATGTGCACATAGAAATCTAAAATATTGCATTTCCTGAGGATTTATTGCATTAGGAAGCAGACTGCATGAATTTTATAGTTCCCATTTTAGTATATCTTATAAATATTTCTGAAAGTTAGTTTGTTTTTCCAGAAAAATCTCCGAAACAGTAAAAGCTAGAAACATTAAATTTGGCACGGATACTACTGATTTCCTAACTTAAATAACTGGATTGGTTAGATCTCGAAATGGGTTTCCCCAGTTCCCCCAGAGCCCCAAATGGGCCCACTGATAATTAGTTTTTAGTAGCGCCTGATCATAGGCATTTGCTGGACTCTTCTGTTAAGTGTGTCACATAAACTGCAACTACGAGATCCTAAAGGATAAAACATGTAGGCACCTGCAGCACCATCAAGGGAAAGGGGGAAAGGCTGCAGTGGGGCAGAGAATCAGCAACCTCCCCTATACTAGGGCAACAGCAGGTCTCCAGGACAGACCCTGGATGCTAGCTGGGGTCTAGCCTTGCTAATTGTGGCTGGGAGAAGCCTCCAGCTATCACAGCCTCTCAACACCTTCACACAGCTGGGCTCCGACTGAACCCCTTCTGGAAATTAAAGTTGTTTCCCTCACCCCACGCCTAAACGAGCCATCCCACCACTTGCCCTCCTTTGGGCTGCATGTGTTCTCCTGGCAGGGCTGCGTGCATTATCAGCAAGTGCCACGGGCATTATGCACTTTGCAGGATTTAGCTCACAGTACAAAGAGGAGGTGGGTAGGACAAGGTTTTGAGCACTCTATTCAAGGTTTTGAACACAGCCTATTCTCATTAGAACAGGTACATTCTGGCGCTGCATGTTCTGATCATCTAGATATCACTAATTGCACCTTGTCTGAAGGTGTTTTGCTTTGTCTGATCAATGCAACCAAACCAGCTGCTTCTAGGAAGTCCATTCAAATTGCTCTATGGAGCATGCACTGAAGGCATTCTGGGAGTGGCTACTTGGGGAGCAGTGATTTGCTACTGCTGCAGAGCCCAGGAGACATCTACTCCATTTCTCAGGGCTTCTGGCTAGGAGGCTGCAGGCATTGGTTTGCATAGAGTCTTCAAGGGAAGATGAGTCTTCTTGATTTGTGGGAATTGAGAAAAGAGACCCTATGGGATTTGTTGTTTTGTAAGCACAGCACTAGCTATGTTAATTTCTTAAAGTAATATATAAGAGAAAAGTATTTCCAATAGAATATGCTATATTACTGTAATTGACGTAGTTCATTCATCATACCTTTTACTATATTTTCCCCGGGCAACGCCAGTATTTCTGCTAGTATTTAATAAAGAAGTAAAATATACAAACAAATTTATTTGATACAGATTTATGGAAGCCTGTGTTTAGAGCAGTGTAGCCAGACAGGAACCCCCCCTGTAACATCCATCTTGCTTGCCCCTCTCAGGTGCCTGGAGCACACACACACAGAGCAGTAAAATCAGCATAGTCTTTGAAGCCTTGAAAGGAAGCCTGGACATGCTAGCTCACAGTGACCCTGGACAACTGTAAGCATAGATATGAGGGTAATCGAGCTAATTGCTGACTTCGAGGCTGTGAGAACTGACTTGGCTGGCACCTATATTGATACGAACACGCTCGTCCGGGGGGAGAAATCTCCTGCCCAGTAAAGAATGTCCAGTACTCACAATTTAGTTATCTCTCTTGCAAGTGTAAATTAAGTTGAAACTCCCTTGTAAGAACTGGTGTCACAAAAACGGACCAACACAATTTGGCACCATAAATAAGAAAGAGGATACGTGCCCCTATGGGTATAAAGATGGGTCCAACAGCACACTTACTCTGAGCATCAATCTACCATCTATCTGCTGGTCAGGTTAGGTGATTGGCCTCCCGAGGTTCCATGGGGATGCCCACCTCGTACTCGTCTTTCCTAGGAATTGAGGTACCGGCCCTGGCCTGATACGCTGGAGTCGAGAGGCACAGAAGGGGGTAAAAATTGTACCTGTATGTGTCCTTTGTTTAAGTATATATACATAGAATTAGAGCTCTTTAAAGATTAAGCTGTCACTTGGTACCATTATTATTCTTATTTTCTATCTTTATTTTCTTTGTAACCACTTTTAAGACCTATATTTGCTAGCAGTTAACAAATAGAGCAATATAGCCATTGTAACCATATGATTTATAAGCTTCTTTAATAAACCTGTAACTTTTAAGCTTTAACCTTACTCCTTCAGTTGCTGTAACAGAACCAGACACAACTAAAAGAACTCCAGCCGGTCATAGGGGCAGACACAGGAAGAGCTGGGTGTTTGGATCGTGTTGCCTCCAGGGGACAGATCCGTAGGGGCATCCGTCAGCCTTCCATAGGCTGTCTGCTGCGAAAGGACCCCCCGGTCCTAGCAGCTAAAGACACGGGTGTAATAAGCTCTCCCTGCAAACTTTGGGGCGTCTGCCAGCCTGCTGGCTGCCTGCTACGAAGGGACCCCGGTCCTAGCAGCTAAAGACACGGACATAAAACTTTGGGGTGCCTGTTGGCCTTCCCTAGGCCACCCGCTACAAGGAACCTTGCGTTCTAGCAGTTGAAGACTCGGGTATATAACACACACACACCGCGCATTGCCCTGACCATTGGCTAACAAGCAGAAGCCTAATAAGAAAGCACTACAAATATTTTTGAGAGAGAAGTTCCTCATGCATCAACTTGTGCTATAGATTTACCATATGGTTAATCACTTAAAAACACTAAATATTTCATAAGAAATATTTCACTTGCAAGGCATGCAGTACAGTGTATAGACGTACTTTATGCATTGCAAACTATCAAATGGTATATATTTTAAATATACATGGGTGTAGAAAAAAGTAAAGGTATTCTTTTGAAATTGGAATGCTGGAAAAATCTTCATAATCTAGTACTGTAAACAGATCCACAGTTTACAAGGATTTGGAAAAGCTTTAAGAAGATTAACGGGTTTTGTGCCTATCATGCTCTTCTTTAATTATACAAGACTAAATTTTAATTTAATGCCATTTTCCTTGAGGAAGAAAATAAAATGCCAAATCAGCAACTCTCTACACCTCTTTATTGGAAAAAGCAGCTTGAATTGTCATTGGAAAAATCAAATCAATGCGGCCATGACTGAAAAGCATCTATTTAATGTGTCCCATTGGATGGCCTTTCAGTAAAATCACTGAAGGTAATTCTCTGAATTCTTATTCTTCTGCAGCTTCTCCCTTGATCAATACCAGCACAGATTATGCAGTCAGCCGAATTCAGTTTTCGTTTTTGAATTTGTTCCCATTTCTAGTGGTTTCTTAATGAGTTCTGCAGCACCTCCGGGTAATGACTTCAATGATCAGCCATTAACAGTGGATAGGCTTAATGATCTTTGTTCAGCTGCACTAAAACAGCTTTACAGGAATAATGTCATGATTCCTCCTTCCATGTAACTGAGTACGTGTCATGTTGTCCATTGCATGTATTTTGAATCAGAAGCAATTAATGTGGGCTGGGTTTGTTTTTTGTTTGGTTTACTTTTGTTTTTTGGATGGAAGTCTACTACTGATCAATTAATCTCATATACCATTATGAGTTAGAAATCTCAAGCATTTTCACCACAGAAAATACGAGACGACAGTCACATATACGATAGGACTAAAATTAAGTTTAGGAGGCAGAACTTTTTCAGATCCCGGTATGTCAAGTCTTTCACACTTTTCTCCCTGCTGGCCTAACAAATATAAGAAAAACCATAATAAAGTCATCTCAGAACTAAACACACACACCACACACATAACAAGTCTTTGTAGATTAGAGAGGTAAGGAACCCCCCTTTTATCCAACCATACCTAAAAAATACAACAAAACAGAAATCATCAATGTCTAAGATGAGTTACCTGTTACATCTCCTCAATAGTTGAGGCCTGTTGAACTACCAGGTGCATAATCTAACAGTGACTTTTAGCACTGTAACATCAGATTAAGTTTTGAATGTTTTGTTGCAACAACTAATTCCACAATCAATATGGAATAACACTGCATTATGACCCAGTGATGAATATGCATTATATAAAGGAGGAGGCAGTATCAGGGTCTGAACATCCATCATCTAATTTTCCTGCATTTGGGTAGTGCGAGACAGATCCTTCCTTGGGGCACCCATATGTTCCTGATCACTGAGCATGGTATTTTCATTATAAGGCTATAAAGGTGGAACAAAACTCTACTCATAGCTCCAAAGGTACAATACAGTGAATATTTTATGCAAAATATTTATGTGTGAAGAAAAAAATGTGTGTCAAAATCAGTAAGTCTTACTTACAAAACAAACTGCAAAAGCCAAAACCTGTGCCAATGAAGCTTTCTGCTGAAAGTGGCTCTGTAAAATGCTTTATGCCAGCAGGTACCCAAGAAAGACAGAAAAGAACTTGCCCCAGTATCTGATTTATGGTGTTGTTTTTTATTTATTTATTGAGGAGGAGGAGGAGGTGGGGAGGGAATCTCTGCTGCCAGTCCCAGTCTGATTAGGGCCCTGCAGATTAGCTTGAATATGGGGGACGATCTCATCTACAGTATGGCTGGGGGTGCAATGTGCCCCCCCAAACATGGGCCCAAGGAAGCTTCACTGAACCATTTTATGGACAAGACAACTCTGCACACAACTCTCCCTGGCCATAGGGATGTGCTGACAGTGACACAGAGATAGCTGCTCTAGCCCTGCTGTGCTACCAGTGGTGACACTGGAGACCACTGGTGGGGGGAACACAGAAACCCTCCACCGGCCACTCAGAGTCCTGCCAGATGGGGGTGCCCACTGCCCTGCGTATAGGACTTGAGGACTGGCACTGGTCTTAAGATAAACTGAGTTTGAGGTCCCTGATGTAATGGGAACATTCATTTCAAGAAAAACATAAAGTATACGATAGCAAAAATTATTTACAAATCTAACACTGCTTCTTGTGCTATTTCAACTTTCTTAAAGCATGGACAAAAAAAAAAAGAATAGAATTCCATATTTGTTAACAGGTCATTAATGAATTGCTTTCAGGGGAAATTAAGGATGTTAAATTGCATTTAATCAGCTAATTAAGTAGTTGATGGAATTTCCATTGACTAATCGATTAGTTGATAAGCGGGGAAACTGCAGAGCTGCAGCAGGGTTAACTCCTGACCCCGGGAGCTAACCCTGCTGTGGTTCTGCCTTTTAAATGTAATAAGAGCTGCCCAGTCCCCCACTGTGCCTTTGCCTCCCCTGCCCCCCATGGAGACAGTCTTGGGGGGAACCATCTGGAGGGGGAAGACTAGGCTTATCAAGTAGTCAACCACTCGACTACTCACTTACATCCCTACGGGAAACACGTTTCCTTTCCATAAAAATCAAATAAATGGGTGTTGTTTATTACCTACTATATGTTTAAGAAAAAGAGACATTACAACCAAAATGTTAGTTATAGAAAATACTAAAAGTGAGGGGGAAATGAACAAAATATGCAGTATTAAAATTAAAGTATATAAAAAAAGTTCCACAAAAAAGGGAAAAAAACCCTTATCACAGCCTTGAAATTTCCAAATACAGGTTAAACCTCCCAAATCTGGGACTCTCTGGTCCAGCAGGGCTACGGATATTGCTGGACCAAAGAGCGTCATAGCAACACCGGGGCTGGGGGAGCCCTTGCTGGGCCAGCTAGCATCTGAGAAGCCCTCAGCCTGGCTGGGAACTCCCAGCATCAGCGGGGGCTCCAACCCCGTGGGGTAGCCCCTGACGCTAGCAGGGCCAAGTGGTCGGGGAGACCCGGTCCCACCCAGATACCCTCAGCTGCAGCGGAGTTGCCTGTGGCCAGATGGCCCCAGCCAGGAACCCCAGGAAATTCCTAGTGACAGGGGTTGGAGTGACCCGGCAACCTCCACTGGTGCACCCCAGCTGAAGTGTGACTGGCGCAGGTGGGCAGCCCTGGCTAGGGAACCCCTGGAATCCCCAGCAGCAGCAGTGTGGCCCCAGCAGTGGGACAGGATGGCCAGAGTAGTCCTGGCTGGGGAACCCCCATTGGAAACAAGGCCAGTGGCGGCGTGGTGACCCTAGCCAAGAACCACGGGGAACACCTTGAAGCAACGAGACCAGTAGAAACGGTCCCCGCCGGGAACCCCGAAAGACGTTGGGGCAGCAGCAAGATGGGGAGATGTAATGGGCAACTTCAGCAAGGCCAGTGGCAGGGCAGGGCACCTCAAGGAGAGGAGCCTGGGAGTGGGACAACCATCAGGGGAGCACTGACCTCCCCTAGTCCGGCAAACTCCCTGGTCTGAGACACCTCAGGTCCCAAGGGTGCCAGACCAGGGAAGTCTAACCTGCAATAATAGGGGCAAAATGGATATGCTTTCTGACAGACAATCCTCTCTTTGACGAGGTGACAGATCTGTTAGCTGGGAACCAACATTTCAAAGGGATGAACTCCCTACTTTCTTTTCTTAGACAAAAAAATGGCTTCCCAAATTGCCTGCTGTGCCCCAGGAAGTAACCAACTCAGGAGTTTAATCAAACCAAGCCCTCAGTGAGAGGCTTAAGGGAAATATAATAGGTTTTATTTTGCTGTGTGTGTGCACACACACACACACACACACACACACACACAAGTACTGAATTGTTAAAAAAAAAAAGCCCAGGGGCTTACAGACATGGTTTAACTACTGGCACAGTAACTTGGATTGAGCTACCACTCATTTCCACTGGTCTGAAAGCCTAATCAGGCTCATGGGTTCTGCTTCATTGGTTTCATTTGCAATTCACTGTTTTACCAATTAAGGGCTGGCTGAAAGGGTATTGGAAGGTTAGCTAACAGAGAATGGGAGAATAACTGGGAACTCAGATGTCATATCATGTGGCTTTAGCAGCCTCACAGACTCTTTCCTGGAGTGAAATGAAACTCTTATTTCTGCTCCAGTCCACATCCAACTGTGGGCACAGCAGCAACCCCTCTGACTCTTTCACAGCAGCAATTGCAGCTGTAGTGAAGCCCACACATCTGAATTCTGTGTTTAATGTTTAAGAGACAGGGGTTGAAACTTCAAAGGGGAGCATTGCCTTTGGAGGTCACCATAGGTGAAAAGCAGACTTCAACAACAGGGGCCTGGGTTTATAGCTATACTATACAGAGCTTTTACTGAACAAATGCTTACATGGGAAACAACTATACCAAACAACCATTCACACAAAGTCCTTTTAATTGACTATTTCTGTTCCATCAACCTATAGTCTATCTGCATCAAAGTGTAACTATTGGACCATATTCTGATTGCCTGGCGATTCTGAACGAAGGATAAAAGACCTATGACTAGGGTTTAATTAGGCAACAACTTTAGTATTAGATGCTGGGATTACTGGGCAGATAGAAGTGTATAGTACACATAACCCCATATTTATTCTGTAATTACTCGGGGGGAGGAAGGTTACCAGCTTCTCTCTTTTTCCATCAAGGTCCCTCCAGCAAATCCATTGTTGGTACCTTAACCATCCACCTCCCTTATAGAAGTGTTAAGCTGGACTATGAGAATGAGGTGGTTGGCTCCCTTCCATGCCAATCAGAGGAGTCTACAGCTGTCCCCCTCCACATTTGTTCCTTTAATTAACCCCATCCTTTTCCAAGCCATTTATCCAGCCACAGAACCTGCACTGGACGTCCACCACAAGGAAGTGCCAGACATTAGCTTGGCTGCTTCCTCTGAAACCCAGTTGGATTCACAGACATCTCTTACTGACCCGCCTTTACACTGGCCAAAACAAATGGGCTCCGAAGCTTTACTAGGGAGCCCCATCCTCCTGGAATAATTTGGTGATCCAGGGTGTTCAAATTGCTGAGCCTTTTATGATTGCAAGGGTTTTGGCCATCTCCCCATCCCCATACACTAGAATCTGTACAGCCTCATCCTCTCGGTGGTGCTCTATGGCTCCCAGGTAGATGCTGTATGAATACATGTCTAACAACACAGACCAGCATTCGTTCCCTTTTGTATTTATTTTTTGTCCTGGGCCATAACTGAACTCGTTTGTACATTCCTTAATTAGTGTTCTCCAATGTTGGCCACATTCTATTAGTGACTGCTGATGGGCCCCTCAGTGTGCAGCAGTGCCCTGCAATGGTCCAATTATATACTTTTGCTTCCGTGCCAGTGCAGATTTGCTGTCACTGGACCCCAGTTGCTAATCCACAAGGCCACTAGGTCCTCTCTTACGTGCATAGGAAAAATAATTCTATGCCCACAGATTCATACCGCCTCCTCCATGGTCAGTCTGCCAACATCTGGAATGAATCACAGCACATTAATGGTGACTACAACCCAAGCTTGAACATGCATAGTGCATGACCTCAGATGCCGACACCCAATTGTCAGAGTTACCTGTGTCCTTGTAGCCAGCTGTGCCACTGCTGTTGTGGCCTCTGACTGAGAACCAAATGCTATAGCCTTTCTGACAGAAAAGTGAGGAAAGGCATCTGCTATGCCAGTATAAATCCAGAGAAGATAATAAAGTAATGGGATAGTATCCTGGAGCCTATTTGAGGATCAAGACCCAGGAGATAAATCTGCAAGATATGTGCAGGCAATTGTGTGGAAGGCCCTGTGCTACCTTTCCCTCATTTCATTCCTATAGAATTCCCCTCCCCATTTTTTGTTTTGTTTAATCATTGGTGTTCCCCAAACAAAAAGCCTGAAATTGGCCCAAACCCAATTATCACAATTTGGTTGTTATGAGCGGGGAACATTTTGCTGTGTTCCTTTTCCTTCTACCTATTACCCCAGGCTAGTGTGTTATTTGGAGCTGACTAGCTAGGCAAGTTCCCTCCTTTTTTTGTTCGACTTTCACAGAGTGCTGACTGTTCCCTTCCCTTACCAAGGAAAATATTAAATGTGAGTTGCAAATAATGCTAGCCCTAGCACTGCTGCAGTGATGAGGGGGAGGAAGACACACTCGCTGTCTTGTGTTCCTACTCAAGGTAAGATCAAGACTACAAGTTCTCTCTCTCCTGTGTTAAAAGCCAATTTAGTCCACATAATTTTAGATGTATAGTTGGGATTACATTTTCCAATATGCATTACTTTGCATTTATTAACATTAAAATTCTTCTGCCATTTTGTTGCCCAGTCACCTAGCTTTGTGAGATCCTTTTAAAACTCTTCACTGTCTGCTTTGGACTTAACTATGTTGAGCAGTTTAGTATCATCCTCAAATTTTGCCACCTTACTGTTTACCCCTTTCTCCAGATCATTTATAAATATGTTGAATAGGATTGGTTCCACTACTGACCCCTGTGAGACACCACTAATTACCCCTCTACATTTTGAAAACTGACCATTTATTCCTACCTAGGGATGTAAGCAAGTAGTCAACTACTCAGCCACCCGAGAAGCATAAGCTTATCGGGTATTCGAGTGGAGAACTCAAGTACTCACTCTTCCCTCACCCCTGTTGCTGCCTCTGTATGAGAAGCAGCAAGGAGGGGAACAGGAGCCGGTGTTGAGCCTGTGCTGTTAATAGCCACTTCCCCACAGCACCGTCTTCGCAGTGCCACCTGCCTGCCCCCTGCTACCACTATCAGAGGCAACGGGGTGGGGGAGAGGAGGCTGCTCCGGCAGCAGCCCTTGTCCAGGGGGGTCCCAGCAGGGAGCTGCCCCCACCCCCACCATGGACAGGGGCTGTGCCACAAAGCAGCCCCTATTCACGGCAGCTTGAGCTTGCATGGGTCTGGGACAGCTGTGCCTCTGCATTTCAAATGTAGTAAGAGCTGCTTGCCACATTTAAAATGCAGAGGTGCAGCAGTTCCAGAGTGAGCCTTCCCTCATCGACTAATCATGTAGTCGATACAAATTGTATTGACTACACAATTAGCAAAATACCCGTTCCTTAACATTCTTATTCCTATCCTTTGTTTCCTATCTTATAACCAGTTATCAATCCATGAGAGGACAGTTTACTTTGCTTAAGAGCCTTTGGTGAGGAATTTTCTCAAAGGCTTTCTGGAAATCTAAGTACACTGATTTCTTCTTCTCCACATGCCTGTTAACCCTCTCAGGAACTCTTGTAGATCAGTGAGGCATGATTTCCCTTTACAAAAAACATGTTGACTCTTCCCTAACAAAGTATCTTCATCCATGTGTCTGACAATTCTGTTCTATCCTATACTTTCAACCAATTTGCCCAGTACTGAAGTTAGATATACCAGCCTGTAATTGCCAGGCTCCCCTCTTAAGACCTTTTAAAATATTGGCATCACTTTTGCTATCTTCTAGTCATACGATACAGCAACTGATTTAAAGGATAGGATACAAATCACAGTTAGTAGTTCTGCAATTTCATAGTTGAGGTCCTTCAGAACTCTTGGGTGAATATCATCTGGTCCTGGTGATTTGTTATTCTTTAGCTTATCAATTTGTTACAAAAGCTCCTCTAATGACACCACTTTCTGGGACAGTTCCTCAAATTTGTCACCTAAAAAGAATGGCTCAGCTTTAGTAATCTCTCTCACATCCTGAGCCATGAAGACGCTTAGCAGGCTTCCTGATTCTGATGTACTTTAAAAAAAAATTCTAATACTTTTTGAGTTTTTTTGCTAGCTTTCTTCAAATTCCTTTTTGGTCTTTCTGACTACATTTTTTTACACTTTATTTGACAATTTATGGTCCTTTCTATTTTTCTCAGTAGGATTTAACTTCTACTTTTAAAATGATGCTTTTTTTCTCTCACTACTTCTTTTACTTGGTTGTAAAGCTATACTAGCACTTTTTTAGTTCTACTGTTTTTTTTAAATTTGGGGTATTGTAGTGGAATGGAGTGGCCACCCACTTATGCAGAGGAGGAGGAACCCCTCCGGCCACCCTATTGGGCTGAGGCTGACCCTGCCCAGCCACCAGACCAGAAGCCAGGGGGCAGGGGCAGGGCTATAAAAGCCCAGCCCACAGACTCACTCAGGGCTGAGCCTGCAGAGGGGCCAGAGGCCTGTTCAGGGCTTCTAGCCTGGGGGGCTGGGACTGAGGCCTGGCCAGGGCCTCCTACCTACCTAGGACCAGAGGCTGATGACCTGCTCCCTGCCTGCGGGGCTGAGGCCTGGCCTGCCTACCCTAACAGACCCAGACGAGAACCCAGAGGACCAACCTGACTCCGTGCCTCAGCCCCTGCCCAGGCACCGCGAGAAACCACTGCCAAGACCAGGGCCATGGCCTGAGGCCCCAACAGAGCCTGCCCCACAGGCCCAGGCCAGATGCCCGACACTGCTTGCCCCAGGAATCCAGCTGAACCCTGCCAACCTGCAAGCCGCTGAGGGACTGGGCCAGACCCTCAGGACCCCAGTGCAATGAGCCAGACCTGGATTCCCTGCCTGCACCGCTGGAACTCCAGGTACCAGCTGAGGGGGAGATAGGAAGTGGCCCAGAGATTAGTGGGAGCTGTTAAAAGCCCCAAGGCCAGCAAGTTTTGGGCTGGAGCCCCGCTGAGCCTGTAGCAGCCTGCACTGCTGCTCCTAGAGCCCTGGGCCGGGGCACAGTGGAGTGGGTGGGCCTGCACCCCCCTGCCACCCACCTCCTGGGTGGCAGTTTCCCCCTCCTTACCACCACCACAGGCAATTAGCTTGCACCCCTCCTGTACAAGAAACCCCCAAACTTGTGTTCGTTTGTGGCCGTGCCCTGAACCAGGGCCTCACCTCCCTTTGAACTAGACTATGTTTGTTTCCCTGTCCTGACTGAGGGCCAGGACCTCCAAACCCTAACCCGGGCTGTTTGCTGCTGTGCCCTGAACCAGGGCCTGGAGTGTGTATAACTGACTCTGGGGGTTTGCTGCCACGCCCTGAACTGAGGGCCTGGCCTAACTGACTCTGGGTGTTGTCCTGCCCTGTACTAGGGCGTGGCTGAACTATGAACTAACTCTGTGTTTGTCTGTTACCACGCCCTGAATCAGGGCTTGGCTTAACCCTCAGACGGGGCTTTGTGGACTTGCTGCCCACCCTGAATCCAGCGGGCCACACACGCAGATTGTGTGGTGTGCCGCCCGCTGGAAGGAAGACCAGGCATAGACTTGGGCTTGCCTTAAAGGGACAGTATAGTGGGGCGGAGTGGCCACCCACTGACGCGGAGGAGGAGGAACCCCTCTGGGAAGGCAAGCCAACCACAGGTATACATATAAGTTGAGCCTCTGTTATGGTGTATTTGAAAAAGTTTCCATGCAGCTTGCGGGGATTTTACTTTTGGCCCTATATTTTTTTCATTTCTGAAACCTCCTCATTCTTGTGTAGTTCCCTTTTCTGAAATTAAACGCCACTGTGTTGGGCTGCTGTGGTGTTTTTCCCACCACAGGAATGTTCCATTTAATTATATTACGGTCACTATTTCTAAATGATCCGACTTTATTCACATCTTGGACAAGATCCTGCATTCCACTTCGGACTGAAACAAGAAATGCCTCTCCTTTTGCAGGTTCCAGAACCAGCTACTCCAAGAAGTCATCATTTATGGTGTCTGCATACTGCCCTGAAGGGACATGTACCCAGTCACTGTGAGGATAGTTGAAATCCCCCATTATTATTGAGTTTTTGTATAGACTCTCTAAAGTCCCTTAGCATTTCAGAGTCAATGTGGTCAAGTGGTTCATATTATTAGAGCATGGAATAACTATCCATAAAGATTCTGTGAAACAGTTTGGTTCATTTGATTCTACGCTTTCTTTCACATAAAGTGCCACTTCCCCATCAGCACAACCTATTCTGTCCTTGCCTGATATTACTGAGTCTCATTGATTAGTCTCATTCCACCAAGTTTCTGTGACCCTATTATATCAATATCCTCATTCGATACTAGACACTCATTGTATTCGTTAGAATTCTAATGTTTGTATATTAGGACTTTAAAAATGTGTCTGCCATTACATGATGTGACTGAATGAGACTTTTTTTTTGTTTGACTGTTTCTGATCAGATTCTACCTGTATTTTATCATCTTCCATCCTCCTCTCTACACTAAGATACCGTTCCCTTTATTCAGCTAGCCTGGCAAATACCTCCCCTATGTAAAGGTGGAGGGTGGTGATCATTAGTGTCATCATCACATATACATAGTACAAAAACAGCCCCCACATCCATGGAGATGCGAGGAAAACTACATGTAGAACGCTTGCAGTTTATAGGGCATATATACAAACACAGAGTCTTAAGAGAAGAATCTCTGATGTCTTGGAGGATGCATGTGGTGCACTTCCAGTGCTGCTCCCAAAAGTTTTCTATATCCGGTGGCTATGTGCAGCATAGAATTTGGCTGCTAAAGAATTCCACACATTGTGGCCCAAAGTAGGCAAAAATCACAACTAGGGAAAGTAATAACAGAAAAAAAAACCAGATTAAATCTTCAGTAATCTCAAGGAGAAACCTGTTTTACTCTTGACTGGTCACAAATTTGTTTAGCACTCATACAATTGTAAAAGGCATCCATATTATAGGACACACACATATATATGCACATTCATATGCTGGTGCCACAGGGACCCACAGATTAATATTAAAAAGGGCAGAAAGTCATACTTAGTAACATCATATTTGTTTTCTAAGGCTACAGCTAGACTACAAGTTTTTGTCGGAAAAAGGTACGCAAAATGCACTCCGCATTTTGCGTACCTTTTTCCTATTCTTTTTGTCTGAAGAGGCTTTTTCAAATTTGGCCTGTGTAGGCTGGGCCAAATGTCAAAAAAACCACCCCTGTTTCAGAAGCCCCCATCTTCCTCGTAGAATGAGGAAGAAAGGGGCTTCCGAAAGAATGTTTGCTCTTCCGCAAAAAAAAAAAAA
>CM057847.1:25258860-25306374 GCA_030068395.1 Apalone spinifera | reverse complement strand
TATCCTGAAACCTCCCTCCCCCGCAGTCTAGCCATACCCTAAGTTATAGCTTGATATTGCCTACAAAACTGAGAAAACATTAAAATTGCATGGCCAAAACGGCCAAGTGTAAAGTGCTCCATTTTAGTAACTAAATGTAATTACCTGCATAGAAAAACAACATAATGGCAATATCAATAATTAAATGTAACATGTTTTCATTCTTAATTCTCACAGAGAAAACTGCTATATAATCTCTCCCTTTGAAAGCAATGCATATTATGAATCTGCATGCAAACAAAAAAGACACCTGATCCACGTTTACCACAAAGATCTCAGACACTAACCATGTTTTATTAATTAACATCCTGTAATGCAGAGAAGGGTACATTTCCTACTTGCTGCTCACTTAACCTGATCCACTTCCTATTGAAGTCAGTGAAACCTTTACCACTGAATTGAATGGAAGCAGAATCGAATCATTTGGACTTGATCCAAGGCCCACTGAAATCAGCATCTTTCCATTGATTTCAACAGGCTTTGATTCAGGGCTTTAGGGCAGAGTGATGAGCTCCTCACATATGGTGCTAATCCTCAACTCCTACTGAAAATAACAAGTTGGAAGGGTTCTGCACCATACAATATTGTGGCCTTCAATTCTTGGAGTTCACCTAGAGCAGGGTGTTGGCAACCTTTTCAAATCAAAGAGCCAAGCTACATAAAAATTCAGAACAAGTGGTCAACGAAGAGCCAATATAAGAATGCCCATTTGCCTGACTTAATATTACTAATAATCAACATAATGATTAATAATAGCATAAATGAAATATACTCTAAGGCTGCGTCTAGACTGGCAAATTTTTGCGCAAAAACTTGCCAGCTGTCTACACTGGCCGCTTGAATTTGCGCAAGAGCACTGACTTTGTAATGTACAAAATCAGTGCTTCTTGCGCAAATACAATGACGCTCCTGCTCGGGCAAAAGCCCTCTTGCACAAATGCTTTTGCGCTAGAGGGCCACTGTAGACAACCCAGAACCTTTTTGTGCAAAAAACCCCCGATGGCTAAAATGGCGATCGGGGCTTTCTTGTGCAAAACTGCGTCTAGATTGCCACGGACGCTTTTCCGCAAAAAGTGCTTTTGTGCAAAAGCATCCATGCCAATCTAGACGCTCTTTTCCACAAATACTTTTAACGGAAAAACTTTTCCGTTAAAAGCATTTGCGGAAAATCATGCCAGTCTAGACGTAGCTTAAGACTTTATTTAATGGGATTTCTGCTATTGCATCTTTTCACACATTTCTTTGAAGTTTACATCATAACTGGTCAAATTCAGCTTCATGTACACATTCAGGCAAATCTTTGTGAAGCAATGGTCCATGTTGAAGTGCCCTCAGCTGAGAATGATTAACCGAGTTCTCAGGAACAAGGTAAGAATGGGGCAAGCTCTAGCTATCAGCACACAAGGACTTGTAACAGACCTTTTAGATGGCCGAGTCCACCCAGCCCTTATGGAAGTGGTGAGACTCTCATTTCCCCAAAACCCCCTTCAAGGGAATGGGGAAACAGAGAATCCATGAGAATACAAAGGCCAATATGGACGGGCCATAGCATGATCTTTACCATTCTAGCACCTGATGCACAACATGGGCGAGCATCCATGGACATCCTTCACACTCAACTAGCGAGAATGGCGACCTCCCTGCCAGTGTGAAGGCGAGGTCATGTTACCAGAATAAAAGGTGTGGCATACTCTAAAGGTGCTGGAAAGGCACTTTACCCCAGTGAATGTAACACCACTCTGACAGAGATTCTATGTACATGTCTATATAACGCTTTAATGAATCTGTCTAGGTTCGAAGTGGCTGTTACCAAGAAACTAATGCATGCAGAGTTGGTCCAAATAAATAGTACCTACTGGTATGTGACTGCCCAGAACCACTCCATTGAGTTAAATGGAAAGCCCTGCCCCTCAACACACCTATCCGTGTGCATGACACTGTCTTGCAGGGCAATCCTGACTGTAGACAGGCTCTACCGTACTCCACTAATGATGGGTAACCTAACATAGGATCCGGAATGGCACTACATCAGTAAGTACCTACAGGGGGGGCCTACTGGCTCTGCAGGCGAAGATGGAGGAGTTAGTGGCTGAGGTTCAGAGACACATTCGGGGAAGCCGACTGAGGTACACTCAGACAGGGGAAACCGTGGACCAGGTTAGTACCAAGTATTCCAAGGCCCTAAACCAGGCAGTGGAGGTTAAAGCTATAATCATGGGTCATGCTATCTTGGGGGATGGAATACCCTGGGAATGAATTTGGGTGTTGTTTTGCCAAATTGTGGGGTGTATCGATTATAACATTCCTACTGGTACTAGTGCTCTACCGACGGTTCCAAAGTAAGCTAAAAATGTTAAAATTACTATATTTAACCTGGTGGGTTAGTGAACCCTAGGTTAAGAGAAAGAAATGTAGGAACAGGTGTTTAACCGACTGTAGCCAGTAGCCCTTTGATATATAGGTAAAACCTTAACCTACGGTCTGCGGCTAAGCTACGCTCTGTGGTCCCCCCAGAAACCTGCTGCTCAGTTGGAGCAAAGAGACAAGGCCTAGCTGAAATCAAAACAAACAACAGGAAGCTTGGAAAAAACAGGCCAGACTCAGAAAAGCAGCCCCGTCTGTTTATAAGCTAGGCAGCACAACACCAAACGGAAAGTCATAATTGAATACCACTATCATGAATTTCACATATACACTCAAGTGTATGGCCCTGCGAAATGCCCCACAGTCTGCATGGGAACTAGAAATAGTGCCCCCCTTTCACGAGCCCAACTTGCTAATTTACCAAAGACATATAATAAACACTCTTTCTTTGTTTTCTTTTTGCTTTATACCCCTAGACAAGCACCTATGGACCACACCTCTCGGGAAGACACCATTACCACTCCTATGCATCCCAATCAGAATATGGGGGCTCATCCCGGGATCCAAGCTTGTGAGCTAATTGGGAGCTGGAGACTGACATCCAAAGAGAGGCACGCTTGTGTAAACGCCCTGGAATGAATGGATGTGTCTCTTTAAACACCACTTTCTGGATCCTTGTAGAATAGAAATTGATACAGTGGGGGAGTATGTTATGGATGGTATATTCAATCAGACCACTATGGTGTTCACTAATTATTTGGGGTACTTGTGTGCAATATCTACACACCTGTTACCTGGAGTGACCAGATACCCAGTTTACACCCCCATCTGTGAATGCAGGTGCAATGCCTCTGCCCTAAGAAGCTGGCAGCCACATTTATGCCAAGCCAGTATATCAGCAATCTGAGGTTTTGTCTAAAATGTTTTCCCCAAATTGGACTCCTTCCCTCGGGCCAAAATGGCAAACTGTGGGATCAGATCCACACCCTTAACAAAATACAACAAATAAAACACCAGGTCATCCTCAAACAGTTGACACCCTAATTAAGGGGCATACTGGGCTGAGGTGCAGTGCCCCACCACCCAGAGGTGGAATGTAGGGGTCAATTACAGAAGAACTCTGTACGGGTGAAGTATAGGGGTGGTGAGGCCTGCATTCCCCCCATTTCCCATCCTCCCCCTCCCCTTCCCTACTAATGATGAGCCAGAAGCAAGCCTCTAGGAACATACGCCATTGTAGCAAGAACCAATTGTAGATAAGGGCGGGAACATAATCTTGTTTACCTAAATGTACTGATCATGTAAACAAAGTCAAAGGACAAGCAGTACAGGTGAGCCATATTGTAACAAGCAATGAGTAACCCCTGGAAATTTCCAAACTGCCACAAACAAGATAGAGACACAGTATTTAAAGCTGCATCAGAGCACAGCAATTTGGACTTCACCGATGGGCTTTGGTTACCGGCGCCTCAGAAGCTGAGACAGTCTCCCACTTCATCCGCAGCCGAAAGGGGGTTCCCCAACTAGCAGAAGAGATGTAAGGATGCCGCTTTTCCTATCATGTTGTTGTTTTAGTTAAGGGGCACAGCTGATAGCTGTCAGAAAATAAACTGCTTGTGTTTGACAGATACCTGTGTAGCATGTCTTTGTACTTTGAGAACCCAGTGTCGGACCTGAGATTTACTCTTGCGGGCAACACTTGCTCACACACATAGGTGGAGCCAAACATTGAAAGTAAGGCCATGTTGACATTCTGCATGGTGTTTAATGTGACAGGAAGTTCTTTCCAAGTTTGCAAAATCAGACTATCATCATGCTCCAGTTTCTTCATGTCAGTCCATTTGTGCAGTTTTGCCAATTCTACATGTTGTTGAGCAAGGCATTCTAAATCAGAATTCAGCTTGACAAATTTTTCCATCCTGATATCCAACTCCTTGAAATCTGCTATTTTCATTTCCAAATAACTGACTGAGATGCCTGTAATGACTGTCAAATACAGTTCTTCAACGGACACTTTATATGGATGAATCAAACTTAAACAGAGCACTGTGTTTACAAAAGTCAATAAAACGAGACTTGAATATCACCACAAGCTTAGAAACAAACCCGGCAAGCCACTGCAAATCAAGGCTGTTATTTGGATTTTCTCTCTGACATGCATGGATCATGAAACATTTGTAATTTCAAAATATGCCAGTCTGTCCATCTCGATATCTTTGATGAAGACAGTCAACTTTGATTCTAATCCAAACACTGCGTGCTGCAGAGACAGGACTCTATTTCATTGCCCTTGTAGCTTAAGGTTTAACTCATCCAAATGACTGATGATGTTGATGAGATAGTAAAACTTGACCAACCAGTCGCAGTCTGAAAGCTTGACTGGTTTGACTCCCTTCGTATCCAAAAATGACTCAATCTCATTAAGGCAGGTGCAAAACGAGACAAAACTTTGCCACGAGATAATCAATGAACATTGTGCATTAGTAGATCGGGGTATTTGGAAACTACTTCCTTGAGCAGTGATTGAAATTGACAGTGATTCAGAGCTCAGGCAAGAATCCAATTGGCATGCGAAGGACTAGTACCATTACATTTCCGAGTTCGGCTCCATAAGATTGTACACAAAGTACCTCCTGATGTACAATGCAATGAAAGTTCAAAAGCGGACAGTTCAGCTGTTCTGACAAGAGTAAGGAATCCCCTGTATTTGCTGACCATGTTAGGTGCACCATCCATACACAGAGACACAAGGTTACCTAACTGTATTTTTCTCCTTTACAAAGTTCATTACAGTTCTAAGGACGTCTTTGCCTCTTGTTTGATTTTTCATTGGTAATATCTCAATCATTTCTTCATGCACAGCATTTCCACAAATATATCATCCCAGAATACCCAACTGATTAACATCACATTTGTTGGTTGTCTTCTCCAAAGCAAATGAAAAATAAGTAGCTGTACTCAAATTTTGCATTTGTTCCTTGTCAATTTGATGGGCCATTTTCACAGCTCTGTCATCAACTGTTTTGTTGATAATGGCATGCCTTAGATTTTCTGTAAGATTTTGTCCTTGTTGTGAAACTTGTCAAATAGTTCATGACCAATTTTTAGCATGCATCTCTTCACGTAATCTCCATCCATGAAAGGCTTTCCCTCTCATATAATGCTGCATGAGCATACAAAACTTGCGGAGTTCAAGCTTTCTTTTTTTTTTTTGGCCATGCCGGAAGGCTATTTTGTCTAATGTTCGTTTTTCACTGCAGTGCCTTGCAGGCTTTTTTTCGGGCATCAATCTCTAATCTCTAGGTATTTTGTGGCAAATGCTGCATGTTTTGTCATTTTTTTTTGTTTGAGAACAGTCTCTCACTACAAATGAGACAGTGTGGAGATCCAGACCTATGTACAAATGCACAGAAGTCCATCCACTCCTTTTGAAAATTTTAGTACTTATCTCTCTTTCGCTTTCCCATTTTTACTGTTAGGGGGTTACAGAGTTCACCATCACATATGATGATGGAAAGATTTCTTGACCAATTAAATAAAAAGAGACTATTTCCAATGGATGGTTGTTAAAATGAACACTAAGGGTATGTCAACACTAGCTCGTTAGTTCGAGCTAGGTAGGCAAATGAGGGCAACCGGAGTTGCAAATGAAGCCCGGCATTTAAATTTAAATCCCCCTTAGTCTGAACTCCATGCCCATGGCTACACGGGGCACGGAGTAGGTAGTTCGAATTAGAGATCCTCATTCGAACTACCATTACTCCTCGTGTTGCCCTCATTTGCCTACCTAGCTCGAACTAACAAGCTAGTGTAGACATACCCTTAAAGGTGAAATAGACAAAAAATTATCTTGACATGAGTAATTATGCTTTTTTAACATTTTGAATTAATTCTTCATTTTAATTTTTAAAGTTTGTGTATTTTGGGAATGACAAAAGAGCCATATTTGGTTCTGTAATGAGTCATATTTGGCTCTAGATCCATAGGTTGCAGATGCCTAGCCTAGAGCAACTCAGAAACCTAGCATGTTTCTTACACCTCTAATCAGAAGCTGGTGACAGAAAACAAACTGATTTTACAGCAACATGATAAGCATCCTCTCTTTCCACTTCAATCAAAGAAAACTTCATTTACAGATATTCTCATAATGCAAGATGGAAAGAGATAACACACACAGGAAATATACATAAATTCACTAGCACTCTGAAATGAGTCCTATTCAATAGTAACATCTAGACCAGGATATCTCTGCTAGTATACAACTTCAAAAATCTACATTAGCTTGGGCTCTAACGAACATGTGAATGGACAGGAGCTGTTCTTTATCTGTTAGATATGTAAATATTTAGACTATGTCAACACTTGCAGAGTTTTTTGCTGACAGTTTTGTGAGTGATAGAAAAACACTAAAAATGCTTGTTTGTGTTTACATTGTTTTCCATAAGCATCAGATTGTATTTACACATGCTGATTTGCATTGCTGATGAAAGGAGCACACTGTGGCAGCTCTCCCACTAAGAACTGCTCCGGGACACAAAGTAATCATATTGTGGCAGGGTGGACACGAGTGTGATAAGGGAGACATCCATTGGGAACAATCACTCCTGATGCAGGAGGAGGGGAGACCCTGACCTCAGCCCCTCTCTCCATGATTACATAGCATATTTTATCTGTCTCCCCATTCCCACTTTCAGCAATGACTCCACTAGCCACTTCTCTCCCCCCCCCCCACTCTCTCCACTACCTCTATCAGCAAGGGGGGGAACAGGAGGCAGTGCTGGGGAGGGATCCAGCTTAAAAGCTGTTTCCCCCAGCACTGTCTCCAAGAGGGGCAGGGGAGGCAGAGGCACAGCGGAGAAATGGCGCAAGCGGGGACTGGAGCAGTCCCCACTCACTCTGTATTCCCACTGTGCCACTTCAGCCTTTGAAATTTAGCCCCACGGAGCTCTTGCTACATTTCAAAGGCTGAAGCGCCACAGTGGGAACTGATGTGAACGGGGACTGCATCAGTCCCCACTTGTGCCATTGCCTTCCCTATGGTAGCAAGGGGCGGAACAGGAGCCAGTGCTGGGTAAAGACAGCTTAAAATCTGGTTCCCCCCACTACCATATCTGGGGTACTGCCTAACTCCACCCACATCCCACGGGATGCTGCCACCAAGCAGTCCCTGTTCATGGCGGCCAGGGTTGGCCATGGGCAGAGGCAGTTCCAGCAGCAGCCCCTGTGTGCAGACAGCCCTGGCTACTGCAAACAGGGGCTGGTGCCAGAGCAGTCTCTTTTCTGGCCAGCCAGGGAAGTCCCGGCTTGTACTGGTCTGCGATGCTGAACCTCTGCATTTTAAATGTAGTAAGAGATCAGCAGCTCTTACTGCATTTAAAATGCAAGCCACAGTGTGGGTGGAGCCTGGAGCCAGCATGCGCCAGGACTGCTCAGTCCCAGCTCAAGCCAGCTCTGGGAGCCACCCCCACTGTGGCTCTGCAGAGCGGCCATGTTGACGAATCGTATAATCAATACAAATTGTATTGACTATCTGATGAGTCAGGTAATCGCTATTTAACATCCTTAATACAAACCAGAGTTGCTCTGTCTTTTCAACATGATGAACTGCAGAAAAAAACATTTAAATGGTATGGGTTTACCAGATGAGAGAAGCATTAAAAACTTTATAAATATTGGTATTTAGGCCCTAATCCAAAGCTCACTGAAGTCAATGGAAATATTCCTATCCACTCCTGATTTGCATTAGGCTTTTAGGTTGTGCGGTACTGTGCTAAAGAATATGGGATAGATATGGAAGCTCAAAAAATGACTATATGATTTACCATATAGGTAAGTGTTTATTACAAACAAACCTTCCAGGGGTTTTGCAGAACCTAGCTAATGATGAGATGAGCAGAAAAAAAAGCCCAAGACAGACACAGAAGCACATAAAATATGTATGTAAAATTAATAAATCAAAGGGACATAATCATGACTGAAGCAGATATAAAATAATAAATCAACTGTATATAAACGAACTTGCAGTGTTTCTTTAAAGACAAAGAAATAAAACTATTGAATGTGCGTTTTGGTTAAAAAATTCAGACATTTGGGAAACCACTTGTTCACTAGAAAGAAGTTTACAGTGCTGTAGTTTCTATAAACTAGTCTATTTTTGTAGATATGAAAGTGAATAAGTGGCATTTTGAATATTGAGAACTGCCTGTTTTCCATAGTAAAAGTATGTAGTTAACTAATGTTACATAAAACAGACGTGATTCTATACAAACTTCAGGACATACATAGTTCATGGAATCACAGAAGTTTAAGGAAGAAAGAGACCTTGGGAGGTCATCAAATCCAACCCGTTGCTCAAAGCAGGTCCAATCTCAACTAAATCATCCTAGCCAGGGCTTTGTCAAGACTGGTCTCAAAAACTTTTATGGATGCAGATTCCATGATTTCCCTAGGTAACACATTCTGGTGCTTCACCACCCTACTAGTGAAACAGTTTTTCCTAATATCCAACCTAGACCTCTTCACTGAAATTTGCCACCACTGTTTCTTGTTCTGTAATCTGCCACCAATAAAGAATGACAGCTCCATCCACTTTGGAACTCCCTTCAGTTGAAGAATGAAATACATTTCCCCTCATCCTTCGCTTCTGAAAATTAAATAAGCCCAGTTCCTTCAGCCTCTGCTCATAAGTCATGTGCCCTAGCCCCTTATCATGTTTGTTGCCCTCTGCTGGACTCTCTCCAATTTGTCCACATCCTTTCTATAAGGGGGGAAAGTACAAAACTAGACACAAAACTCTAAGGCTGTGTCTACATTGGCAAGATTTTGCGCAATGCAGACAGTCTACACTGGCCGCGAGTATTTGCCACCTGTCTACCCTGGCTGCGAGTATTTGCGCAAGAATACTGACATTGTAATGTACAAAATCATTGCTTCTTGTGCAAATACTCTGATGCTCCCGCCCAGGGATAAGCCCTCTTGCGCAAGTATTCTTGCGCAAGAGGCCAGTGTAGACAGCAACGTTAATTTCTTGCGCAAGAAAGCCCGATGGCTAAAATGGCCATCGGAGCTTTCTTGCACAAGAGAGCATCTACACTGGCACGGATGCTTTTGCGCAAAAGCACATGCCAGTATAGACACTCTCTTGCGCAAATACTTTTAATAGAAAAACTCTTCTATTAAAAGTATTTCCACTAAATCATGCCAGTGTAGACGTAGCCTAAATGTGGCCTCACCAGTGCTGAATAGAATGGAATAATCACTTCCTTAGATCTGCTGGAAATACTCCGATTAATGCAGTCCAATATGCCATTAGCCTTCTTAGCAACAAGGGCACACTTAAGTCATATCCAGGTTCTCATCTGTAATCCCCAGTTCCTTTTCTGCACAACTGCCGCTTAGCCAGTCAGTCCCTAGCCTGGGGCGGTGCTTGGGATTCTTCTTTCCTAAGTGTAGGACTCTGCACTTTTCCTTGTTGAACCTCATCTGACTTCTTTTGATCCAATCCCCCAATTTCTCTAGGTCACTCTGGACCGACACTTGCTGAGCGTGTAAACCAACTCATCATCCAGAGCATTAACTAATATGTTGAACAAAACCATGTCCAGGACCAACCTCTGGGCCACTCCAGGCTGCAATCTAGACATCAAGCCATGGATCAGTAGCTGTAGTTATCATATCCAGTACTGTAACCAGGGCTAGCCATGATGCTCTCCAACAGCATTACACTATGCTGCTACATAGTGCACCCTCCTTCAAATCAGTAATATCAGTGTAGGCAGGTTTCTCAGACCATACAACAGAGGGTGAAATGCCACTTTCAGTAAAATCAATGGATATTCTGTCATTGACTACAGTGAATCTGGCATTTCACCCACATTGCTTTGTTACATCTCCCTTGGAGAAGCGGTGGAGCATTAACAGGCCCTGAAGTATTCACATCCGACCCGTTTTGTTGTGAGGAGGATGGAAGCAGTGACAGGATTTGGAGGATGAGATGGGGAAATTCCTTGAAATAAATATGTTTTCTACCAGGGGATTTTCGAAATCCCACTCTACTTATTAAAGTGGTCAAAAGAGTGGAGGAGTATGCATTTTGTCTTCAGAATGCATTTGTTATGAAAATAGAAATGCAGCAGCTTCAAGCTATGGAAGGCCAATGAAAAGTTTCAGGCTCCTGCCTGCCTGAAAACGTTAAAACGAAACATGAAATGTTCTGAGTCACCTGGCAGAATAAACATAGAAAAGAACCTTTCCAATAGATGTGTTCTCCACTGAAAGATCCTCAGGAACTCATGACAATCATTTTTATAGTCTCACTGCAACCTAGAAACCTGCAGTCAATGACTTTGCTTCTGTCCTTGAACAAACCACTCATAACCCTCAAAAATCTTTTCTGCATAAGGCCAAAGTAATAAGCACATTTTTGCAGCAAAATGTAGAGGTACCAGGTGCAATAAGCCCATAGGTAAAAATTGGGGGAAGGGTTTCTGCTCCTCTAAGTTCTCACCCCAGTCATCACCTACGACTACAGTTGTCTGACCCCCACCATCCAGGGACTCCCGTCTTTGGCTGACTCCCTTGATCACTTTCTACACTGCACTATTCAGGTATTGTGCACACATTCCACTGCACAGAAGATCTAGAAGTCCTTTGTACACTATTTCAACTATCTATATTGTAGGAGGGAAGATGCGTGGACTCTGTACCTTGACTCCAAACCCTTAAGCATTCTTGAATGGCTAATACCCTCCACCATGTCCAGAAATGACAGCATTGCAAGAAAAAGTGTTTTTCAGTTGTGAGCACAAGGGAAGCATTGTGAACTACATCAGTTTTGGATTATACCTCTATTTCTTTCCTCAGACGTCAAGAGTGTACAAATCCATTATGAGATTTCTAACTTGAATTCTATGACATGGGCTTTAAATCAATGTATAGTAAAAGCTGCATGAGACACCAGTTTAATATGAGCCCAAGCATGTCAGAGGTGCAAATAACTTATTTTGGCACTGCAAAAAGTTAATTACACTTTTCTATTAATGTGCTCATGAAAGACTGACAACCATATAGGCTACAATTCTTTGTCTCCACACAGAAGATAGAATATAATTTTATTCAAAAATTCAGTGAAGTTGAGGAGGTAGACAATATTGTTTCTACAGTGGTCTCCAACCCCTCACCAGGTTTCCCTATTGGCAAACATTATTCTGAATCCATTCCCCCACACTTTACCCCCAGTAGAGAGGATGAGGGAACAGGAAATAACTTTGCTGAGACAAAAGTGACTCCTTCCTCATCCCTGGTCTCAGATATGTTGGATAACCATAGTCTCTACATTAAAGCATGAAATAGGTCTTTGTCACCACTACGTTATGTATTTCATGTGACAACACTGAACATGCTGTCTCTTGAAATCCAGGGTCTCTAAACCCTGCATTTCTTTTATACTCAAAACTCCAAATGATTCCAACAGCATTTACAAGAAATCCAGAATAATGTGCCAGTCATTGCTGGATTTAAACTTCCTTTTAAAAAAGTAAAACATACATTTCCATGTGTATATATACACATTTAACACACCCATGTAATCCATTAAAATATCTTATTTACTGAGTCTCAGCATCATAGATATCCCATCTTGAACTCTTGTCTTTTTGTATTTTCTGTACATATGAACTTAAAAGAAAGTACAGGTTTAGTGACGAAGAATTCTATTATTCCAGAAAAGCAATTTAAACATTATACATTTATAAAATTGTTATATCACCTAATTCATTCACTGATTTTCACCCTCCCTCCCCCTTATTTAACTACAGATTGGGTTATTTTTCTGAAATAGGGAATGCCTTAGGATATGGTTTTATAATGGAGGGAAAGATAAAGGATTTTGGTGTTTATGGTGATACTGCTGTTTTCATTATTATTACTTGTATGACTTATTACTGGGTGTTCTATTAACAAAATACATCATATAGACTGTTGTCTACAGATAGCCACATATCATTAATAAAAAAAATTGGGAAGTCTTACATGATCAGTTCACTGTAGAATGATAATACCGTTCACAGAATTACTTTAGCTAATATGACAGGAAAGTTAAAAAGTTACTATGTTAGTCTGTAACTGAAAAAATGTAAAAAATAAGAAAGTCTTGCAGCACCTTACAGACTAACAAAACATGTAGATGGTATCATGAGCTTTCATGGGCACAACCTACTTCTTCAGATGGATAGATTTAAGGGGTCCAGTTTCCAAATAAATAGCGGGGGGGGGGGAGGATAGTAATAAAATATATGGAGATATACCTATCTCATAGAACTGGAAGGAACCTTGAGAGTCCAGTCCCCTGCCCTTATGGCAGGACCAAGCACTATCCCTAACAGATTTACCCCAGATTCCTAAATGCCCCCCTCCTCAAGGGCTGAACTCATAACCCTGGGTTTAGAAGGCTACAGCACAAACCACTGAGCTGTCCCTCCCCCCCGAAAAGGGGAAAATTGTCAGTTATAGTGTCCATGCTAAATGAAGCTGATAGATGGGGTACTAAGTGCTCTTAAGTGCCCTGTGCTTGGTTTTTTTATGTCATTAGGATGTGGAATGTAGTAGGCCATCCACACAAGGTCTTTATTTAGACCTATGTTTGTTACAAGGTATCAAACTTGTAAATGAAATTAAGTTCTGCAGCCTCCCTTTCAAGCTGGTTTTGGAAATTGGCTTGCAATAATACGGTAACTTTGAGATCCATTAATAACTTGCCTGGACACTCATTAATAGATCTCAAAATCAAAACTCAAATCATAGTTGTAACCATATGCTGCAAAACAAACATAACACTTTGCAGGTACCAGTCTAGTCAACTAACAAGTCAACCACTTTATCAAAGGCCTACTCTAAGGCCTCCATTGGCTTCAATGAGCATGGGAATAGGTAAAATCCCAGAAATTCAGATTCAGGTACAGAATGACACTGAGATGATTCAAGGTTCTATTATAATTGGAAGACTGCACACAGAATCCATGTGTCCTTCTGCTAATGCCAGGTAAACAAACAGGCTACATCTAGACTGGCATGATTTTCCGCAAATGCTTTTAATGGAAAAGATTTTCTGTTAAAAGTATTTGCGGAAAAGAGTGTCTAGATTGGCATGGACGCTTTTGCGCAAAAGTACTTTTTGCTGAAAAGCGTGCGTGCCAATCTAGACACGGTTTTCACCATCGGGGCTTTTGTGTGCAAAACACTTTTTAGCTGTCTACACTGGCCCTCTTGCGCAAATGTATTTGTGCAAAAGGGCTTTTGCCCGAACAGGAGCGTCATTGTATTTGCGCAAGAAGCACTGATTTTGTACGTTACAAAGTCAGTGCTCTTGCGCAAATTCAAGCGGCCAGTCTAGACACAGCCATAGTGAGCACACTGACTGTCATTAATATTTTCCCCAAGAAATGATATAGAATAATTGTCCAGAAATAAAAGGACTGCTTCTGGAAAATGTTATCTTGCCTATTTGAGTATACACAATTCTAAGGGTTACAGTCACTTTGCTAGATGTTAGAACAATAAAACAAAGGGTCTTTCCTTGTTCTTTCTGTAATTTGTATGTTACTTGCCTGAATAATGCATGCTATGGACAAAATCATGGTCCATCTAATGTGATGGCCACAAGGGCTCATAGAGCTTTATCTTCCTCCTTTGTGCCATCTACCAGAACAATAGGCTCAAGGAGGGCGACAGAATTCCCAGGCCCCTGGGCAAGGTGGGAGTGGTGGTTCTGTGCTCCTAGAAGGGGCAGGGACTGATGAAGTAGGGGCAGGATCTTCTGTGCAAGGGACAGGGCAGAAGGGATGGGCCTGGGGGCAGCTAGCTCTCATGGCTACTCACATCACACCACGCTCCCGCACCCCCCCCCCCAGCAACTCTTAGTGCTGCCCGGAGTGTGCCAGCTTGGGTTCCAGCTACAATTTAAAGTGCTCAGGACTCTGGCTGCTGCAGCAGTGGCCAAAAACCCTAGGCTTTTTTGAACAGCTGAGACCCAGCACAATGGCCCCTTTTGCCTTCTCCACCCACCTCCATTGGCAGTTCTGACTGCAGAGTGCTGGATATTTCCCCCTTTGGACAAGGAGACCTGGAATCAGATTTTAACTCAGAGAAACAGGTTGTGATGCTCCAAGGACAGATGTCCTATTCCTGGCTCAGGGCTTATGGCAAAGCTACAATTAAACCCTAATTAAGGGTGCAATTGTGATACCTTTACTCACATTGCCTAGTACTTTCATTCCACAGGTAGTCCCACCTCAATGACACCACTCATATGAGCAAGGGTTTTGCAGATACGAAATAACCAAACAATCTAAAAACTTCCCCCATGCTTTATTTTACACAGATTCCTCAGTGTTCGAAAGAAAATGTGAATTTTATTTTATTGTTTTCAAAATCAGAACAGTGTTTTCAAACTTATTCTCTATTTCTCATTTTAGTATTGGGAAAAAAAAGTAGAAAATAAATCAGAGAAGCATAAATGTTATTTCATACTGATTCTTGAGAGTCTTATGAAAGTACCTGTATACAGAAGTGTTTGAGAGAACAAAAGGCTATGGCTATAGTTGAAAACTAATGTATTATATTAATTGATCTGAAAAAATATATAGTTAACTAGTCACTGATCTGATAAAGAACATTATTTCCACCATTCAAAACTTAAGTTCAAGATACACTGTAACAGCACATCTTTCTCGCCTCAATACCAAATACCACTATGGAATTAGTATAATATGTTCTGGGGTCTGGATGCAATATTAAAAAAAAACAAAAAAACACAAGCAGTTTTCTGGTCCTAGATAATTAATGTTCAAACAAGCACTGCATAACAATAAATCTTCCAACAATGGCCAATACAATATTGTTTTGTGCATACTAAGCACTTACTTTTATGGGCTGAGTTGATTTTAGACGGAGAGACAGTACAGAAGAGGCAGCATCTTTCCTGTAATCAGACCCACCAGGATGGAACAGCTTGTGCGAACAAACAGATACCATCTGAAAGGTTATCATTTTGTATCTTGCACAAATGCTATTTTTTCAAAGAGAAGTTAAACTTTGTTATATGGTCTTTCACATGAATGTCCACATGTGAATTCACACTGTGGGTTTGATTGTCTGAAACTGGGAAGACTCCAAAAGCATATCTGTGCTTGGCTTCAAACATGAGCTACAAACATGGTTTCAACACAGTTTGACCTTGCCAGGTAGGAAACAGTCATTCGCCAGATCACAAAGGAGACTGCCTTAGGGTATTCTTTCCTGCTTCCTTCCCCTCTGGTTAAGTACATACTGACTCCAACATGCCACTGGAAATACACTGAGATGCTTTAATATTACTGATGCACTATAAGAATATGCATAAGGAAAGAATCCCAGAGTCTCATGGGAATGGACTAATGGCCTCAATCTGTAAGGTGCAGAGCATCTTCAGCAAGCAGCCTCATCCTTCACTAATTTCAATGGGAATTTAAATTATTCAAGGACTTTGCTGGAGGTTTTCAATGTTAGACACAATGGTCTTTTTGATTACTAGCTTTTATGGAGATGAAAAGGAGAAAGGCTAAAACAGAGGACTTTTGTTTTCACAAAGCACCAACTCCTGACATTTTCCATTGTTGACATTGCTTTCTCTTTATAAATAATTTTATAGAATAAAATCTCAAAGAAACTATTTTTGGAAAATAAATGGTATAGAGTTTCCAAGCTTCTCAAAGCAGAAAAGGCATTAACCTATGACGTAATATGGAACACATTTTTTTATCTGGGCTTAATCTCATGTAGTTAATAGTTAAAATGACATGACATGCACCTTTTTGAGTAGATCCTGGCACAGAAACATAGTCTATTTTCTAAAAGGCACAAATTCAGTCTGAGAGTTCACTTTGTCAGAGGCAGAGAGTGTCATATGATAAAGTACAGTATTTCCAATGAGCTACAGACTCAGGAAATACTTTTTCTGCCTTGAATCTTGCACTGACTTCATTAGCTATAATATTGTACAAGTGAGAATAGTATGTAAATTGCAGATGACATTTCTGTGTACCCAACCAACCATCCAAAATGGACCCTGAAAATACCTCTGAATAGCAATCTGTTCATCATGGATTTTCAACTTGTGCAGCAAGAAATAAGTTTTCTATTTACAGGCTGGTATATGGAGCTTTCATGACTGTAGGCAATATGCTGTACCTTTCAAATCTGGAAATTGTGCAGCAGAGTTCAAAAGGCTTATCATTTAGAAGTAACTGCAGCTGGAGTTGGAATGGAAATTAAAGAGTGAAGCTGTAGCTTGTCTACTAGAGTATTTCACAGCACTAATTTAATAATTTTGTCATTTTATTTTCTTGTTGCAATCCAATTAAAGTCAATGTGGTTAAGGTAAAATACATGATTCATTGATTGGATTTTGGGAGATATTACACCACACAAGCTTTTGCCTGTAGTGAAATGATAGGGAAGGTCTCAAGTTGCTCTCTCTTACTGGCACCAAATCAACCTGTAAAATTATTTATGTTGTTTTGGTGCATACTGTATGTGTCATTGGCACAATTTACATAGTGAAAATAAGAATTTTTAAGTGTAACTTATTTAAAAGATATGGATATCAGAGGTTTCTTATTGTTTGATTTCTCTCTCTCTCTCTTTCAGAAAAAAAAACTGTTTTTATTTTCCTTTTTTTCCAGATAAAACAGAATGTTCTACTGTGTGTCCAGGTTAAAAAAATTAAAATGAAATATACATCAAGTAAACATTAGCAAGTGGTTTAAAGAAGTGTATATTTGGGTATGGAAGGCCAATATAGTATTATTACTTCTTTTTATGAGGGTAGTGGCTAGAGGCTCCATCCAAGATCATGACTACATTGAGCAAGGGGCCAATACCTACTGTGTTTTTTATACATTATAATGTATACATACATATTAAAGGGTCAGTTCCCGCTCTGCTGATGTTCCAGTCTAAATAGACAAGACTGACAAAAAATGAGAAAAGGAAATATCACCCTCCACATTTTACAGACAGGGAACTGAAGTCAATTGACAATATGAAAGGTCACACGTAGAGTTTGTAGTATGGCCAGAGACTGAACCCACACCTCTGAAATCCAAAGCTACTACCTTAATCACAAGACCATCCTCTGTTAAAAGAATTGATAAGGATGCTAGAGGGAGTTTTTTTCCCCCTATGGTTCCTGCAAAGAATTATTCACCTATTTAACTTCAAAGTTTTAAGCAATCTCATTGATGCTAATGGGACAAAATGTGCTTAAAATTAAGCATGTGCATAGATCTCTGCATGACTGGTGTCTTGAACACTAAACATTACAACCAGTTGCAGATGTGCTAGATTTTTTACTGCTGTTAAGAAATAGGCATGGGATAAATGTTAATAAGGAAATGGGAAGACAAATGTGGAAGAACATTCAATAAACTGCTGTGTACAATGCTGTGGCATCAGAATACACTTCTATATATGATTTCCACTGCTCATTGTTCTCATTCTTCAGTAGATATTAGACAGATCATACCATACTTGAAGACCAACATATCCTAGATATATGGTACATTTTCAATATATGGTCTAAGTGGGAGGGAAACGTTGGAAACATTTGGTAATTTAATTCAGGAATAAAAGCTCAACTAAACTCAAACTACTTTAATTCACTATAGTTTGGGAAAGACACTTAAATGAAAAAAATACAAGAGGTTGATAGAGATGGATTATATTATGATGTTTAGTATATTTACTTTCCTTTTCATTGGCATGTGATCCATATGTTTGGTAACATAGCTAGTTGGTATATAATATGTATATAATTAAGAATGTCACCACAGAACACATAAATTAAACTCCTAGACAATTATTTTAGTAGAATCAATACATATTTTTATTTTATTTTACAAATCAAAAAGAAAAAAAAAAAGCTTTACTCCATTGCATTCCACTATCACAAAGCTACAAATGAAAATGTACAAAATAATTTTAACTTAATTCTAATAAATTTTAAGACATATACTCGAACGCCTGGTCTATATTAGACCAGGAAGGTCGGCTTAAGGTACACTATGCAGCAACGCAGAATGCATAGCTGGATTCGGTTTATCTTAAGCTGAGCCATGGTAGTGTCTACACTGTGGGAGGACTGCAAAATGAGGATACCAGACACCGATGGGGGCTGCCCTCAGCATTTGATTTACAGGTCTACATTGGACCTGCTAAATTGAAAGCTAGAAGATTGACCTCCAGAGGGTTGATCTTCTCTCTAGTGTAGACATGCCTAATTGTGTTCTTTTACTGCATTATCCTTAATATAATCAATATTTACAAATGTTCACAACAGCTGATAGTTGATCTGCTAAGTTATACAAGTACTGTCTGATTTTATGAAGATTTTAGTGACAAAGAAACATAGGTGAAAGTGACTTTGGACAGGATTTTCAGATTTGGGGCTTCGAAAGTCCAGGTTTACCTAATTTTGAATGTGAAAATACTGTGTTTTGAATAATTTCCAAACTCTGCAGGGATTATTTCAGCAGGCTGTCAAGGAGATTCAGGCCAAGATTTAAAAAAAAGCCTAAATTTATGCTCACAAAGTTATATTTAGTTACATAAATAAGTTGACTTGTTTCAAGAGTATGCAGTACTCAGCATCACCCTTGATGGCGGCTCAGCATTTTGCTGAAGTCAAGGAACTTGGTTAAGTCTTGATTCCACAGTACAAACAGGACTCCACATGGATACAGGTATCTACCGGCAGAGAGCTTATTTCAGGATTAGGGCATTATTTTAGGCATGCATTTGTGATACTCTTATCCATAGAACTGTACCATTACTAAAGTAATAATATTTTTAAAAAACTTAAAGTTGATGGATAAATGATCATAGTCATATACATTTAAGAATCAAATTGATAATTCATGAGAAAATACCAAATATTTATATTAACATTTATTTGTATTAAGTGTTAATCTTGAAGGAGGATGACATTCCTTCTTTCATCAAGGCTTTTCCTTTCCATATGTATTAATTTTCAGAAGGTTTCATTTCATTTTAATATACTCATTTTTGACCATGCATTAAGAGGTCATGTGCAAAAAAAATCTTCTGGAGTATATACATATCTTATAACCTTTAATTTAAAACAAATAATGGGTGCTTAATGCACTGACACTTTCAGCAACAGATATGAAGAACAAGATACTATTTAGATTATTAAAAACTATCTTTAATACATGAATTATAAAAAAAAAATTCTAATCAAAGATGTTATGAGGAGTTGGACCTGGGGTGCCACCTAATGTGCTAGGGTCCCACTGAATATGCCCAACTCCACCAGCATGGGCTTCCTCACTCTTTCTTTGCTGTGCCAGACCCTTGAGCCTTCTCTAGCACATACACAATTACGGTCACACCCAGCTGCAAAAATCAGATAAGGGATTTACCCAGCACTCATGTGCACACTCTCCATAAAACTTGCCTCCTCCCACAGTGTGATGGGAGATATAGACAGCTTTTTGCCATCTCCCCAGACATGAATGGTATAAACTGATATCTGAAATAAATAAATATATTAAATACAAAAGGTGAATTTTTAGTGATTATAAGGGATAGCAAACTGAACAAAGCAGATTATGGAGCAATAAAACAAAACATGTAAACTAAGCTTACACTAAAGACATGAGTGGCATGTATATAAGGCAAAGGAAGGCACTGCCTTTCCACACAAAGGCTGCAGCCATGCTGCCAAATGCTGGAGCTGTGGTAGCTCTGCCCCTCCTCTTAACGTCTACGTGTTGCTATATGATTGTTTATAGTATGGTTCAGGCAGATTCTGGGGCAGCTGGGAAAGCAAAGTAGCAAAAAGCCTTCTCAGCCGCCCACCTCTCAACCTGCATAGAACATACAGAAGGCTCTCAGTATTGTCAAATAGGTTTTCCATGCTGCTGTAGCCTGCAGTTTTGTCAGCACACCTCTAGAGATCCCACCCAGCTTACCGAGTTGCTGCTGCAGCTTGCTTTCCAGTCCCTTCCCCTCCACCCTGCTAGACCCCTCACCCCATCTAGTCCTCCTCCGTGCACCTTGGACTAGGGTGGATGAAGTGGGGTTTCTCCTCTCTACCTCCCTCAAACATCCTCCTCCTTTATACTCTCCCTCCTTGGTTGGACTCATACAGTGCCCCACCTTGTCTCCAGTTAGCCTCCCCACCTCCCCTGCATTTGGTCTGTGTGGGGCTTCCTTCTTTCCCCTCTCATTGCCTCAGCCCAGCTACTCACTCCTCTGAGTCTCCCCCCCCCCCACTTGCCTTCTCCCTGAACAGCTTCCCTCCACCTTCCCTTGCTAGTGTGTGGAGTAGGGGTGAAGGTTACTTAGCCCAACCAGCCCTGAAGACATAGCTGCCCTGTCCCCTCCCTTTCTTGCCCTCTCACAAATCCTTGCTACAGCACCCTCCCTGCTCAGTGCTCAGTTCCCCCTCCCCCCGCTTGCTAATGTCTGGTGTTTTTCACTTCCTCTGCCCATGCCACTCACCTGGTTCCCCCTCCTCCTCTGCCCATGCCACTCACTTGGTTCCCCCTCCCCCTCCTCTGCCCATGCCACTCACCTGGTTCCTCCTCCCCCTCTTCTTGTTCCTGCTCCTCTCTGACCCCCTGAAACTCACTTATTACAACTCACTCTCTTTGTTCACTTGAGCCATCCCCACCCACTAAGTGGGTTTCCTTCTTGCCCCTCCATGCATCCCTCTCTTTCCTCTCCTCTCCTCTATGTGTTTCCCCCTCCTCCACTGTTTGCTGTTCTTCAGTTCTACCTCCCTCCTCCCGCCCCTTGCTTGCCTAGCTGAGTTTCTCTAGCTTTGCCAGGTCCAGCAGCAGGAAGGGAGTCCCACAGCTGAGCTGGCTAACTAGCAAAAAACAGATACACTTATCACTCTGGTCCCTGAGACCTCCATGTTCCAGCATCCCTTAAAAGCTAGTTAGTTGGCTCAAGGACATGCATATTTGAAAATACTTTGGTGCAGACTCTAAAAAGCCTTTTTTTACTTTTTACTTGTAGAAGCCACACATGCACTGAGAATAAATGAAAAGAATGCACCGATATTCCAGGCAAAAGAAGTAAGTGACTGAGTTTGAGACTTTCTTGCCTGCCTGCTGCAATGATGTTCTTCTAGTCCCTGTTTGGCAGGCGGAACATCTGCTAAATCAGCCCCAAAGTACTTTGGTGTCTGTTTCAGTCCTTGGTACAACAGCAATAGGGCCATCACATCCTCATGTACCTCAGTATCCAAAAACTGCTTTTGGGCCATACAAGAGTTCTTTTAGATTGGAAAATTACAAATCATTTTCATTTTTAGAATATAATAAGCAGGCAGATGCAGTTTTCTGCTTTCCTTGCAAACAGTTTCCCAGTAGTTTAAAAAACCCTGCATTCATTGAAAATGGAGTAAGGACTGGAAAAATATAGGACACAAACTTCAGAATCATACACAGTGTGCCATACACGAGCAATGTTTTTAAAGGTGGCATTTTTAAGCAGTCAGAAAAAGATGACACAGCTGTCAAATTATCACAAGAACATGTTATATGAAAACCAAAAGTGTGCTTCAAAAATCATCAGTGTACAGATTTATTTGACTAAATAAGGAATTGCATTGTGGGGGCATGATGAGAAGGAAGAATCAGCAAACCATGGAAACTTTCTGGAATTACACAATTAGTTTCAAAGTATGATGAACCATTTACCAAAAAAAGGCCTTCTCCCCCCTCTAATCTCACAAGCCACTCACCTCAAAATGAGTTTTAATAAATTGCTGCCGACATTGTGAAAAGCACAATCATTCAGAAAGTTCAGGAAAATGGTTTTTTAAAAAACTGTTCTTGTTAATGAAGCACACAGTTTTAAACAAAAAGAAATGACAGTATGTGTGAGATGCACAGAAAATCTGGAAATAAAGGAACAATTTCTAAGATTTGTTGATTGGTCTAAGTGAGGGGATGGTGATGCCATTAAGCAGTTTTTCCAAGTATCAGGAATTGCAACCTTGCCAGGGTCATAGCACAATGTTATGAGTATAGCAAAAATCCTGCAAGATTACCCCACTGATAAACATACACATACACACATACACTGCATGGCTCAAATTGAATTTGGTTTAGTCGAGACCTGCAAAGTAAACCAGACAGCAATAGGACTTTTTAACACACTACAGGATCTACTTACCTTTTTTTCCACAGCCTGGCACACACTATGCTTAGAGGCCCAGAAGATGCTTGGACTAAAATTAGATTTGTCTAGTTTAAGTGACATAAAATGAGCGTGCTGACAGAAAAATGTATCTGCTATAAAAAAGCTGATCAGAGCAATTCTCAGCAGTTTGTTGAGACTATCAGAGTCTCCCTACCAATGAATACTTGAAGCACCAGGTTTGTTGAATGTGCAGAAAATAGATTGTCATGTGTGGCTGATGGTAAAAAACCCCCCAGTGTTCTTAATATGATTCAATAGCATGCAAAGCTCTGCAGGCACCACAAAAGACATTGTCTCAGGCCTGCAGCGTACTGCATTGAACTGTCAAAGCATTAGAAGAGGATGTGCACCAATGCTAAGTGGGATGATGTTTGGGAGGAAGCCCAGAAGTACTGTGATATGCATGATGTCCCTGGTACCCCTGGCACAACCTGTGAAAAAGCCAGTCTTCTTTGACTGTTCAGTTGTTACAAACACACTTGGATGAAAATATCAGCCAGCTAAAAAGGAAAGTGCTAAAAACAAAAGTGGGGCGTCCAGCTGTATTTTGCTGTGTTGGACATACCGATAGGTTAATGCAATTCCAGGTTTTCATCCCAGTCAATGGAAACAACTAAAAGCATGAAGGCAGCTAAAATATGATCCAAAGGACATTGATAGACTGCTCCATTAATATGCAAGTGCTCTGTCAATCAATTCAACACTTGCTCATGCAGAGATGCATTTGATTAAAATAGATTGGCCAGAGATCACTCTAGAGAATCTGAAGAAAGCTGCTTCAACAATATTTTATTCAAATTTTACAAAATATTTGAAATTGGCCCTTACCTTACTTAATGACAGAGCTAAATATGAGAGGTCATTTTCTGCCATGTGACAGGTATGAAACTGGATGTGAACCACAATGAGTCAAGAGGGACTGTCAACATTGTATTTGCTGAACACTGAAAAGGAGCTTATCAGAGATATTAATCCTGAGCAGATCATTAACACCTATAGTGCAAAGTTTTAAGTCATTGGATTTTATTTCATTGATCGGTAAGATAAGACTTGAGTTGGTTTAATTTTTCATTATTTTTATGATTTTCGGTGATTTTCAATTCCCTCATCTTCTGACCCTTCACTCATCAATTTTTGTGAAGCAAATTGTTGTTCTTCCTTTTGTTTAGAGCCAGATCATGATGCCATTTTGTGGAATCATGTTGGTCAGACAAAACAACTCATTTTGCATACAAAGAGGCACCTTTTCTGCCAGCTGGTGTGCTTCTGTGGGACATGATGATGAGAAGAGTTGCAGTGATTGCAACAGGATAAAAACAACAGGGAGGAAAGGGGGAGTGCATTACTAAGCTCTCAAGCTTTGGCTGCTCTGTTTTCCAGTGCATTTTTGTCTTGCTTTTTCTGCTCTCAAATGTTTAATAAGGACATTTCCATGCTGAGGTGTCACCAATAGCCTTTTTATAGAAGCCTGCAGGTGATTGCCTACTGTCCAGTGGGCATTCCCCCAAGAATACACATAGTTGTAATTGTTACATAGTCAACAGTTTTATTCCCATAATTTTATTCCCAACTTCAGGTACAGAAAAAAAAACATGTGTGTAAATTAAATAAGCACATTCAGTACACCATAACCTTTCCAATGACACCTCACATGTCCCATTTTGGATAACACACATTTTAGTTATGCCATATTCATATCAATATTTCTATGAAGAATATGGGTTGTAGTGTCACAGTTGTCTTCACATCAAATCTAAGAAAACATCTGCCAAATCACAAAGTAATCAGGATTACATATGTTGTGCATTTAAGGTTTTGTTCTTTTTTGTGAACTTTTTTTCATAAATTCTGTATTACCTGCTGATTTGTTTCCTCAGAAGTCAACAGATCTTTCAGAATGTTTAATAAGGGCATTTCCATGCTGAGATGTCACCTATAGCCTTTTTATAAAAGGCTGCAATTATTCTGTTAAAATGCAAGGAGATTAATAATGTGGAAAATAATTGAGATGTGATGCAGCACTGACATTTCAGAGCCAATCCATTGTAGGACCAAATCCTCTGCTAATGCAATTCCATTGAAGCCAATAGCATTACAGCAGCAGAGAATTTGTCCCATTATTTGTGCTGAACCTTAAGAGTGTTCAGTATTGTTTTTAGGAATGTATATTATAGACTTCAGAAGTTATTCAACTACAATGCCTTTGTCAGTTGTATTTTACTCATATGTACTTATATCTCCCCCCCCCCATTTGTTCAAGGGAATATTGTAATAAGTCAGAAGATGCTGAAGTGCAATTAGATTGATTAATTTATTTCGTGTATTTTGTGCAACCCTCAATTGCCTACATAAAAATGCTAATACACCCGTCAAGCTTTTTCCTAACATATTTCTGAGTAAAATAGTGTAATAGCTTTATCCTCTTTGAAAATAAAAGAAAAATAAGAAAAAGTAACTGCAACAAAAACATTAATACAAAGAAAATGTATCCATTTAAATTGGCAGGCAAGGCCATAATGTCACAACAAAGATTCTGTAGCCCATAGAGGAAGAAGTCTAAAAACAAATGATACTGCTACTTGTGGTCCAAAAGCTTGTGTTATATTAAGGTCTTAGCCAAAGCCTCAAATATAGTTGCTGACAGCAGCATCATGCAAATATTCATTCTTGCTTAAAGATATGGAGTCATCCATGTAGACCATCTCCCTTCAGGAGCAGCTGATTGGCTGTTGTCCACTCTCTAGGATTGATATGACCCTCATTTTCTAGATGCTGTGGAACTGAGACCCTACCTCTACAATCACCAGTGGTGATCTAAAAGATGTTAAGCTGAATAAGTGGAGGGGAGAGTGTTTATAGCAGATAGGACCCCAGATGGAACAACTCCATTAACTGTCCCCTTCTTCTCTTGTAAGGTACCAGGAGTAGCATACAACATGGCTGTGTGGATATACAAATGAAAGTTCTGCACATGGACTATGGTTGTGTGTAAAATAGTGTTGACTCTGAGGCACTAGAATCTTCAAAATGCTATAGATGTAGCAAAAATGCAAAGCAAACTGAAGGTACAAGAGCTTCCATTTCTTTTATCCTTTAAACGAAATAAGATATACTTTAATTCTTCCCTACAGCAAAAATAACTAACAATCTGCTTCACCTCATAACTCAAATACAAGTGCTTCTAATAGCCTGCTCCTTTATTTGCCTATGCCTCAAAGTTCCCAGTAATTACTCATCAGCTGTTCAGACACATAGCCCCAGAGGCCAGTTAAGATCTTAGACTTGCTACATTAAAAAAATTCTGTGGTGCAATAACCAGAGTGACAGAACCAGTGTGTATTCACAAAATATTGGTATTATGAAAATGTATAAGGTAGTAATTCAACATCATTCTACAAGCTGGTGTTTTATTTGCATTGTTGGAGTATTTCAACTTTGTTATAAAATGGTCATAGCTTGTAAAAAAGAAAATGTGTAAAAGATCTTTATGTACAGTACACACTATTTCATTTAATTTAGCATTCTTCGTTATACTTATTAAAGCCTTTTGGTGACTCACTAGATATTTTAATAGTAATTAAAATTGAAGTGTTCTTCACCCAAAACACTAACACTCATCACTGAAACATCAGGCCAGTTATTACATACATAACATTATTTAAACCTTTTTGAATTTCCAGAGAGACAAGAAATTATTGTGGTTGTCAATCAAGGAACTTCCTCTAATTGTTATGTGCCTTGTAGTTCAAAGCTCCAACTCCCTACAGATTCTCTAACAGAGCTTTGATTACAATCCCTATTGTATTCAGTTTTGGTACTAATGGGATACTGTGTTTAAAGTGTCTCCCCAAGCCATGCACCACAATGCTCAAATTAAAACAGAATTTCAATAGTACAATTGTATAAATAGAATTTTAATAGCAGAAACTTTGAATTAATGTTTCTAAACAATTAAGCTGATTACAGTGGCTTTTTTATCTATTCATTTGTGTATTAGTTACCACACCATCATTTGGCTCCTCTTTCCCTACTTGTTCCAAATTAAACTACATTTCAACTGAAGTAAAAAATGTATCACATACTTAGCTCTCTATGTGTAAATCTTTTTCAGATCAGACAGACAATCCCGAAAACAGTTTTTCTTTTTGTTTATTGTTGTGGATTGTGTGGGGGTATTTTTAATATGGCAATGGAAAGAATATTTTGAACACTATTTCAGCTTCACAGCTTGGCGAAGACAACATTCACCAAGTGAAAACTTTCTATCACCTATGGAATTCTATGGCCTATAGAATTCCTGTTACCAGCTTGGTGGAAGACTAAGATCACTTAATTTCTCCGTGCTTTAGTGTCTTCATCTATTAAAAAGCATGAAAATAATAGTTATTTAGCAACTTTTGCAGGCTGTCCCACATGGCAGCAATGTGCTAGACTAAAGGTTCAGCTAACTGGTTTCTATTCTGAGCTGTAACTGACTTGTGACACTGACCAAGTCACTTCAGTTCCGTCTCATCTTTCCCTCTTCGTCTATCTTGTCTATTTGAATTGTGAATTCTATGGAATTATGTATTGGTACAGCAGGAGCTCAGGTACTACCATAATATGAATAACGGGGAGTTGATATAATACAAACTACCCTTCTTGATGTCCACTTTTTTTTATTTGAAGAGGATTTGAATGAGGATTGTTTTTCATGCTATCTGAATGTTTTTAGTTCAGTTCTGATATAGATAATACTGCAGTTAAGAAATTTACTAATTCTTTCCACTGTGACATCATGGGGATAATCCAAAGCCCACAGCAAGTAAATGGAAAGATTCTGAATTACCTTCTTGCACTGTGGTAGTAATATGCATGCCACATTTTGTGCAGCTCATCAGTTCTATATTGAAAGGAGCAATCTAATAATCTTATAGCACTGTCCCTTTTCATTGCAACTGTTTGGAGTATAGGAACTGCCATGTTGACTTAGACCCATGACATGCTTATACAGAATCCTGCTCTCTCAGTGCCCTGCACCAAATGCCTCAGAGGAAGTTTCAAAATGTAACACACATATGGAATAATCCTAGCTTTTGGATCCCATAAAACAATTTAGATAAAGAAGAGATGTGTAATGTGCAGTCACCCATTAGCAAACACTACTAGAATTAAAATTTCTTTTAAAATACTTTGTTAATTTTTGATAGCCTTAAAGCTTCTTCAGTTTCTGCAGACCATTGCATGCTCTGAAATGTCAGAGATGAATGCAGAAAGATGAAATGTTTTCTTTATGTGACCTGCACCAATATGTTGAAATTTTAATTATTACAAAGTTCAAGTAGTGGAGCCAATGGATTTATTACAAACCTGAAGCTAATAAAATTTACCCTGACATTAGATCTGGGCACTAGCCACTTATCTGCTGCATTCATACATTTTCATCTGCAATAAATATTGAGGCACAACAAACAGGGAACTACACCCTACATATAAATTCTAATCTCATCAGGTCAATTTTGAGTCCCATGGTCATGTTGACAAGTTGTTTGTTGCAGTAATAATTTCATTGGAGTTAGTGGAACTACTCCTGTGAGTTACTGTTCACCTGTAAGTGTAAGACCTACACAATGTGGCCCATATTAACACCAAAATCCCAGCTTTTTAATGCAAGAATGTTACCAGACTAAGCTCTCTGCTGCACCATCGTCTTAAGATGCTCACATTTAGCAATCTACAATTTTTGCAGCCTCCAAAATCCCTCCCACCTCAGCTCCAATGGGGCTGCGAGCATCATCATCAACAGTCATGGGATCAACACGTGTTGGTGTCCAATGCCTCCCTCACTATTTCCTTCCATCTTTCCCTGTCCAGTGCAGAATGGCTTAGTTTCTGTAGACTAGTTCTGCACCAATCATTAATTACTGAAGAGAATGAGCATATCTGATTGAAAGCTCCAGGGGGTAGCCAAGTTAATCTGTGCAGGATAAACTTAAAAAACTAACACTGGTCTGGTAGCACTTTATAGACTAACAAACATGTAGATGGTATCGTGAGCTGTCGTGGGCACAGCCCACTTCTTCAGATGACCAGAGTTATGAGTTTATGATGTGCAGACCAAATAAATAGGGGAAAAGGGGGAAGAAAAAAAAAGGAGGGGGGGCGGGAAACAAGGAGCAGAGGTTATAAAAAAAATCAAATGGAAAAATAGGAAGGCAGAAGGATCATCGTAAGCACCTAAAGACTGGCCAGTTAAAATGATAACATCAACATGTTTTGTTGGTCTATAAAGTGCTGCCAGACCAGTTTTCATATCTGATTGGGAAGACATTAACAATGGTGAAACAGAGCAGAATGACTTAACACAGCTTGTCACTAAAGAGATACCAGCACCAGTCACTATGGTCATACTGGTATGGACATGAATAGTTAATGTAGAACACAGCCTATTTTCAGCAACTGAAAATTTGCATGTGCATGCATTGAGCCCAATTCCTCAATCCTGACCTGGACAAAATATCCATTCTAAATGAATGGGGGAGGGGGTGTCCAGAACCAAAGCAACAATATGAAGCCCACCGAGCTTAATTATGTGATCAAGAATGAAAACCACAAACTAAAACTTTCCAGTACCACAAGTAATATGTTTCTGAGAGTTCTAGAGCCAGGTACTAACAAATGTAAATCAGCCATGTTCCATGAAGCTGCTTGACGCAAGCCAAGCAAATGTCTCAATCTTTGTTAAAACACTGAACATGGGTTAGTTTACAGCAGCAGGAGACCTGAAACACAATGTTTGTTTTTAAATGAGATTTTATCAGGGAAAAAAGGACAAATGTCTAATAATGACCATTTTGGATTCATATATTCAAATACACTAGCACTTTTATCTAGAACACATTTTTAAGGATGCATTCAATTACTTACTATGAAGCTGGTTGCATAATTGCCTCAAAGAAATTCACAGTGATCACATATTAATCTTTATATTCACAAAAGAGGAATTATTTTATTAGTATTTACTGAAGACGAGATAAATAAGTTGGGGGCAAAAGGTTTACAGTCATGAGACAGTTTTAAAGCCAATGGATAACTCAAGTGTTTGTTTCAGAGGGGTAGCCATCTTAGTCTGTATCTGCAAAAAGGAGGAGTCCTGTTCCACTTGCTCTAAGGTGTCACAGGACTCCTCGTTGTTTTTCAAGTATTTATTTCTCTTAGCAGTTTTTGCCTTTTCTCTTATTCTATTTTCCCCAAGCGAGGCCTCCAAAGCTGATGTTTTTAGATAGTGACAATGCAAGGTGCAATGTGCAAATGGACCCTCCCACCCATGCAGAGCTACAAGAGGATAAATGGGAGAACATGTGCTTGCAGAGGCTATTGCCAGAGGAGGCTGTGAAGGCTAGGACTATAATAGAGTTTAAAGAGAAGCTAGATAATTTCATGGAGGTTAGGTCCATAAAAGGCTATTAGCCAGGGGATAAAATGGTGTCCTTGGCCTCTGTTTGTCAGAGGCTGGAGAGGGATGGCAGGAAACAAATCGCTTGATCATTGTCTTCGGTCCACCCCCTCTGGGGCACCTGGTGCTGGCCACTGTCGGCAGACAGGATACTGGGCTAGATGGACCTTGGTCTGACCCGGTACGGCCATTCTTATGTTCTTATGGCAGGACTGTTAGGGATCCAGTGTCAGAAAGCAATATTCAAAAAAAGGACATATGTCCTCTTCTGTAGCTCTCTTGGGAGCTCCCATCTGTCTGGGTAACAGAGCTCCAGTAGAAGTCTTGCTTCCATTAGCTTGGTCCAGAGTGGCACATACTAGGGGTTAAATCCCATCAGTAACACCATACCTGTCTCTCATGAAGTAGATATCCTGCACTGTGGCTGATTGTTGCAGTAGGTTTCACTACACCTTGCTGCCACTTGGTGAGTGTTAGTCCCATGCCATTTGCAGCTAGCAAAAGGTGGTGGCACAAAGCAGAGAATATAGACTTCTGCAAGGCTATTAGCTCCATTAGCCCCCACAGATACACAATACCATGCTCTCTGCAATCTCATTCCTTCCCTGCTTCCTATGCTTATGCATATCCAGGTCCAGCAATGAGGTAGTGATTTTTGTGCTGGCAAGGAAGAGGGGAACTCTGGTTCTGGTGGCAGTGAGTTTTGGGTGAAGGGGAACTGTTCTAAGCTTGGACTATTGGGGTGCGTCTACACTACAGGGCTTAACTTGAAATAAGCTACGCAAATTGAGCTACGTCATTGCGTATCTTATTTTGAAATAGAATGCTCTTCCTCCGACTTCCCTTACTCCTCATACAATGGAGTACGAAGGGGTTGGAGTACGAAGTCCTCCAGCTTGACAGTATTTTGACACTATTTCAAAATAACTGTCTACTATGTAGACGCAGACTAAGTTATTTTAGAATAGCGCTAGTTATTTCAAAATACTGTTGCAGTGTAGACATACCCTTGGGTGTAGGCATTTGGAACCTGGGAGTATCAGGAAATGAGGCTTCGGGACTGAAGGAGCTGTTGGGTTAAGATGCAGGAGAGGAAATTTTCTCATCCAGGAAGGGGACAAGGGAGTATTTCTGAGGGGCATCTGAGGAGGTAGGATGTTGAAGAGGCTCTGAATTGGACAGGGATGACTTGTACTGGTAGGATTGCAAAGGAGAGCAGAGTCAATTGATGAATAAGGGTGTTCATGTATAGGAGTAGGCAGGGCTGTTGGAGAGGGGGAAGCTGGTACTGCAGAAATATAAGGGAAAGGATCAATACTATTTTCTTCTATCTTACTCTTTATTGTCAAGTGACCTGTTATTTCTAGACTCTTTTTCTTTTCAATTCTCCACCTCCCTTTAAAAAAAAAAAACCAAAACAAACAAAAAACCTCACTTCCCGGGCACACAGTGGCTCCCTCGGACCTCAGAGTGCTAGGCACTTTTTCATTTTCAGTAATCAGTCTTGGGTTCAGGAGGTGGTAGAGATGATGGGTAATGGGGGAGGGGAAGAGAGACAGGTTGCTATATGAAGTTGCACCAGTTATTTGGGGGCACCAGACAGCAACAGCTGTATTAATAACAGCCACAAAGGGAACTTCAGAAGATTTGCTGCATCCCTGTTCAGCTCTGGCCTGTTCTTAGCTCCCAAGCTGCACTTAACTAGCAGTGTAGAGGTATTGGCAACAAAGTCCTAGGCAGGGGGACTGGGGCACCAGATTTAGCATTCCTCTCACATCTAATTGACAGAAGAGATTCTCCAGATTAGGGTCTCCCACATGGAAATTAGCAGAAAAACAATCTAACCTCAGATTTAAAAATAAAAAATCCTGTATCTGTTGAAAATATGAATTAATCCTGTTGTTAGAATATCAACAACCATTTGTACAATCCTTAAATTTATTCTGTTCATAATATAAATGTATTACAAATGGTAGCTACAAATTTATAACTTGTGAAACCTTTCCCTTTGCAGCTTAACATCGTCATTGTATGTGCTTCAAGAAACAGATCCCAAACCAAAAAAAAGCCTTTATAATACCCTTTAAAAACTTTAATTGTTTTTGTAATTGCAAATAGTGTAATTAAAATTACACTTGAAAAGGTCCAATTCCCGCCCCTCCCCCCACCCCCACTAGCCTGAGGTTTGTATTCTCCCCTAACATTGCTGCCTCTTTTTTGTGATGCAGCATGATCTTTGACAGTTACTCCTGGGCTGAGGATCTTGTAAGTTGCTATGACAACTGGAAGAAAATACACAAAGGACTATCTACCAAAGGGCTTAAAAGGTGCATAATGAAGAGTCAGCAGGCGGTGTGGGGAAATCACCAGATTTCTCTTTAATTAGTAAATTGGATATAATAAGCGCTAGCAGAGTATCGTGGATTTTTATTGACCCCAAGGTTCAGAGCGTTCTACCTAATGAGCACTGCAGAAAGACTCACCACAACAAGGCTCATTAAGTTAAGGACAGATATATGTTTGTTGCATAGGCTTGACAGAATGCTAAAAAGGTGTTGTGCCCAATAATCTTCATAGTTAAGACCCATCTCTAAACCAACAGTATTTATGCACATTTATTACAACTTAATTCAAAGAAGCCACCTGTTTTTTCTTAACCAAGTTTAAAACTAAATGCTAGCAAGTTAGCAATATTAAGAACTATGAGGTTAGTTAATTGTATGAAAATATAGTTTTGGCTTGAGGTTATTTTGATTATCCTAATAGAATGTTATACAATAGAATACAAAAAGAGAACGAAGTTTCAGCAGGAGTTTACTAAATCAGCAAATAATGTTACACACACTATATTGTTGCTATTCTACTATAGCACCAAAATACTTTCCATTTTCAGATACCCTAAAATAAGAAGATTCTTTGAAGGTACTACACAATCATTTTGTCAGAGTTTAATTTTGTAGCTTGCTCTTCACAACAGCCAGTTCTTTCACTCTTTACTTTGTCAAACCCCATTGATTTTAGTTTCCCATTGATTGGAACCACTACATAACCTCATATTGGTATTATTTTCTTCATTATGCTTTAAATCACAAGTGGGCAAATACCAGCCTGCGGGCTGGATCTGGTGTGCCAGGGTTAGCCCCTGGCAGGCCACCGCATAGCACCATATTTACCTGCAGGTACGATGGAATCACAGCTCCTGTTGGTGGTAGATCACCATTCGCGGCCAATGAGTCCTGTAATCACCCATACCTGCAGAAGAGCAACTAAATATAGCAGCAGTGGCACCCCAAGTGCTAACTCTGGTGAACAGCAGCTCTTTCATTGCCTACTCCAAGTACTGTATAAAAGCTCAAAATGCTTCTGTAAAAATAGATATGGAAGGTATAACAAGTCTGAGATATTGCAACAAATATAAAATGAAGTCGGCAGGAACTAGATATAAAGTGTCACCCTGACAATTAACTACAGGTTGAACCTCTTTAAATTGGAACTCTCTCCCAGCTGCCAGCCCTCCATGGACCAGGCAATCTGAGAAAAAAAAATCAGCTGAGGTAGCATTCCACATACCCTTTCATCTCTTTCACTTCCTCCTCACCCAACTCCCTGGCCTGTACCACCTATTAATGCTGCCACTGAACAGTGGGATGGTGCTGGGGGCAAATGATTAACTCCCATTTATGGAAGAGGTGCATGGGGAGCCTTGATCCAGTTTGATAACTAGGCTGATAGTGCTCTCTGGCAATGTGTACTCTCTGTTGCAGTCCCACCCTTTCTCATCTCCCTCCCAAAAACTAGTAGCGGCATCCACGTTTTTGGGGGTTAAAATTATAACAGTTGCAATTTAATCATGTAAGAGTTCCCTGTAACTCAGTGGGCTGCTTGGGTATTGGTCCTTCTGGGTACAGCAGTAACAGAGAATATCTCCACATCCCAATCAGCATGCAGTAACGGCTACCAACTTCCTAATCACACGAAACTGAACACTCCTGGAATTCTATTGATTCTAGGGAACAGTATGGGTCATTTAAGATTTTTACTTCAATTGATTCTACATTTTCCTATATAGCGTCACTCCCTCACCAGCATAATTGGTTCTGTCCTTCGATATCTTTTGTACCCTGGTATTACCAAGTCCCATTGATTATCCTCATTCCACTAAATTTCTCTGATGACTATTATATTTATATCATCATTTTATAGGAGGCACAAATCAGCTGTTTCCAGGCTCTGGAGCCAATCATCTCTCCCAATGTGGCCAATGTGCTCTTTGATGCAAAGCTCCTTATCATCTGTTTGATTAGAATGCAGCTGTTTCCACAGCACAGGGTGGAATGGCTGCAATTCCCAGCCTGGTTCTGACAGTGGGCAGGTAAGCCTTTTCCAGGGAAAGGGAGCCAGGCTGGGGTGAGGGAGCCAGTTTCTGCTGGATGGAGATAACTTGGGCAAACCAGCAGCTTCTTGGCCATCCACAGAGGGCTGGGGAGAACTGGGTAGGTAGCTAAGAAGATTCAGTGTCTGCTTTGATGGGAAGACAGTAAAATCCCAGCTTCCCTCTACCCTGAGACCCATTCTGAACCTCCAAAGCCAGTTCAATAGTGTATGCACTCTCTCCCAGCCTATCTCCAGAGGCTCGCTGGATTATAGTTTAACTCTTTGGAAACCATATGAAATTAAAGCAAGGAACACAAGTTCCTTTCCAAAGCAAATCCTCCTACACATACTTTACCTAGACAGCACAAGAGGTAGAGCTAGGCAAAGCAAAGCTTCTGAACACAGCCCCTCTTGCACAATCCACACACCACTACCTCCAGCCTTGAGCCCTCCCGCACCCCCAACCTCATGCCCTGCGTTTCCCCACACACACACACCAACCTCTTAACCTGGGCCCCCAACACTCCACCCCAAACTTACATGTTTTGCAGGTACTGACATAACATAGCCCCACCCCCAACCCTCTAAGAAATTTAAGTTAATTTCACTCCTGATTCTATTTAGATGTGTGTATGTCTGGTTCTCTGGAAACTTTGCTTAGCAGACCCGCTGGCCACGAAAGAGTAGTGCAACGTAGGTGCTCTAACTTCTTGCACACTGAATGTCAAAAATATGAACTGATACTGAAGGGTTGAATGGTGGTTGTGGAATAGGCGTCTGAATCATATCTTGAAAAACAGTTACAGGCAAGTAACTATTTTTCCTCTGAGTAGATGCAGCTGTGTCTTCTACTTATGTAAGCAGGGTCAGGATAAGCTCTGCCCTGACATCTGGTGGTGAATTGTGGTGAGTGGTGCAAAAAGACTTCAGGGGCTGATCTTGTTTGCATAGGCACACCCACTCCGCCTAGTTTGAGCTCACAGCTGCCCAAATGGCCACTTTGGCCACTGTGGGATCCCCAGTCCCTCTGTTATTGAGGCAGGGAGGATAAAGTGTTGTTACCCTGATTATGTGAATCAAGGCAGTGGAACAGTGGAACTATTTTATGACAGAGGGATTCACCATCAACTAAGTAGCACTCACTAGACAAGGGGCATGGGTTCCAAACCCAGTGAAGTGAGAGAGGCTGGGGACAGCTGGTTGGGCCCCTGTTTGAGGGCCTGAAACACCAACAGCACCCCCTCCTCTCTCCACTGTGGAATATCAGAGCTAATTTGGATTCCATTAGGAGTCTAGTTACAGGCTGCTTAGCTGACTTCACTTTGGGCCAACGGTGCACTAGCACTAAGGCTCATCTACTATGAGCTGAAATTGCTCAAGAGCTGAAATCTACTCTGAGCTGAAATCACTGAGTGCTGTGGGGAGCCTGAAGCTAAATTGCTGAGTTGCTACCAGAGCAGTTTGCAGGAGGGCTGGCAGAGCAGTTTGCGAGAGCGACCGGCAGGCAGCTGATGGGAGCAGCTGGTGGGAGCGGCGGCAGGCGGCCAGTGGAGCAGCTGCGGGAACGACAAGCAGGCAGCCGGTGGAATGGAACAAGACAAAGAGGTGGAGCAGGGACGGCTGGAGCAGCTCGCGAGACAGCAGGTAGAATGTGGCAAAGTGACTTGTGTTAAAGGAAGCAGCAGAACCCTGCAGAGAGGCGGGGCCGTCGGCGGACCGTGTAAGGTAAGGGCCGTCGGCGTCCCTCTGTTCCACCCAGGTTGGGAGGTAAAAACCCTGCAGGTAAACTTTTGAAACATAAGGCAGCACTGACCCAGGACAGAGACTTTTGGGGTGTCAGAATTTGGGTGATTTTTGGGCTGCTGGACTCAAGAGACTCTTGGGGACTTTGGGTGATTCTAGGCTGGGGGTGGGTCTTTGCTCATGGTTTGGTCTATGAATCCGAGTTGTGGTGTTTTCCCAATTTAATGCTGATGTCAGTTACCTCATGTTATTAAAGATTTGCTGCTATACCGAGGCTCTGTGCTTGCGAGAGGGGAAGAATTGCCTCTTTGAGGCGCCCAGAGGTGTGTGTAAGATTTCCCAGGTCACTGGGTGGGGGTTCGAGCCGGTGTTGCATTACGCTGTTGGGAGGGGACCCCTAGGTACTGAACCCAGCCCTTGCTTCTATTAACTCGGCCTAGCAGAAGGGTTACACTATATGATTCACTAGCAGTACTTGTAGGAGGTGGGACGGAGCATCTATTTAAACAAGGAATTCAGGGTTGCCTTCCCAAAGTTGGCATGTGATCGGGACACAAAGTAGTATCAGTAGTTTGTAAAAGCATGTACAGAGGACCGGAAAGCAGCCTTGCAAATGTCTGATATGAGAACATCACTTAAAAATATTCTTGATATTGTACTTCTTTCTCATCTAACCATGTACATCTACACTGTGAGATGGAAGAGAGCAGGACACGATATAAAACCTTAATGATGAGTCAGGAGATCAAGATGAAGAAAAAGAGGCTGAACCAACAACATGAGGAGGTTGGAGAACCGATGTTATCTTAGCGATGATGGATAGGAGGGGACAGAATTACTAGCTCCCTAAGCAAGGTATGGATGGGAGCCTGGCTCTACGCTCCTAAAAGGGGGAGGGCTGAAGCTAGCCTCCCTCCCATTCTGGGTGGTGAGAAGGACCTAATGAAATCTGTCCTTATATGGCCAGGAGGAAGGAGGGCTCAGGCCACACACATAAGCACTGCCCCTACAAGTTCTACTAGGCCTACCTGCCTGAGGTTTGTTTCAAAAGAGGGTAACATACAGCATAATGGCCTGATCAGTATCATTCTCACCACAGGTCTCATGATATACAAGCCCCACAAAAGAAGAAATAAATATGGGTGAAATTCTGGTCCCACTGAAATAAATTGCAAACCACCCATTGCATTCAAAGGAGAGGGGATCTCACCTGACGTGTCTATACTTCATTTCTAACTTAGTCATTGCTTTAACTTTCAAATAGGAGATCTACTCAAATTCCTTCTAAACATATTTGCTTTTATGATTTTTGAAATTATCTGTTTTATGGATAGTGCTAGAGTGTTTAGAGGGAATTTGAGTAGATCTCCTGTCTACAGAATGAATGGGAAGCTTTTCAGTCTCAGGAGACCGAAGGCCAAAAGCAAGACTTCCACAACTTGATCATGGAGCTCCAGTACGTAGATGACAATGTGATCACTGCTCTTTTCCCCTGTACCTCTTTAGACCATCTTAAGTCCCTTTGCTGACGCATACGAGAATCTCAGCCTTACACTGAACATCAAAAAGACCAAGGTGCTTGATCAACCCTCACTGATGGGACAATCTCATGTACCATCTATTAAAGTCAACAGAGAACTGCTGGAAAACGTGGAGGATTTCCCGCACCTTGGAAGTAATCTCTCCGCCAAAGTCAGCATTGACACAGAAATCCAGCATTGCCCAAGCTGAGCAAGTTCTGCTTTTGCCCACCTGAGATGAAGTGTCTTTGAGAACCAGGACTTCAGTGCCAAGACAAAGCTCCTTGTGTACCGTGCAGTGGTTGTTCCAACACTGCTGTATGCATGTGAAACCTGGACAACATATACGCGTCACCTTAAGACACTTGAACAATATCATCAACACTGCCTCAGATGAATTCTAAATATCCATTGGGAGGACAGGCACATGAACACTAGTGTCCTGGAAGAGACGAACATGAGCAGCATTGAAGCTATCGTCATCTAGCAACAACTTCACTGGACTGGTCACGTGGTCCGGATGCTTGATCACCATCTCCCAAAACAGATTCTGTTTTCTGAGCTGAAGGAAGGACGGAGGAGTGTTGGGGGCCAGAGGAAGCAATTTGAGGTGATGCTGAAGGCAAACATGAAAAAGTGTGGCATCAGTGTCAACACTTGGGAGAACCTTTCCCAGGACTGTCGCCAGTAGAGAACAGTAATCCGTGAGGGAGTGGCACAACTTGAGATGTCACATTGCAGTGTAAAAGAGGAGAGGCAGAGAAGGAGAAAACGGTGGCAGAAACTGCCCTGCATCCCTCCACTAGCCACGAGCACTGCCCCTTCTGTGATAAGACCTGTGGCTCCAGAATCTGGCTAGTCAGCACTCAACAGATCCACAGATAGGAAGATGACAGGAAGATGTCCTACTTATTATCGAGTGATTGCCAAGAGAAGAATGTCAGGCTGTCAAGCTGCCACTGTGCCCAAGCTTGGACCTATACGTTAGTGACTGTTTAGAGACAACATGTTTGATTAAAAATCACTGAAGAATTTTCTTGCGATGGATTTGTCTTATTCTGTCATGCATCTGATATTTAATAAGGGGCATGGAATGCCAGTTCATCTTCAATTAGAAATTGTAAATAGCAGTTAAAATAATTCTCAAAGTTTTGACTTCCATTTTTGTAAGGACCTTCAACTCATTTCACAGAATACTAGAACTGGAAGGGACCTTGAAAGATCATCAAATCCAGTCCCCTACCCTCATGGCAGGACCAAGCATGGCCTATATCATCCCTGACAGATGCCTAACCAACCTGCTCTTAAATATCTCTAGTGATGAAGATTCCACAACCTCCCTATGCAATTTATTCCAGTGTTTAACCACTCTGACAGGAAGTTTTTCCTAATGTCCAACCTAAACCTTCCTTGCTGCAGTTTAAGCCCATTGCTTCTTGTCCTATCATCAGAGGACAAAGAGAACAATTTTCCCCCCTCCTCCCTGTGATATCCTTTTAGATACCTGAAAACTGCTATCATGTCTTCTCTCGGTCTTCTCTTTTCCAAATTAAACAAGACCAAATCCTTCAGCCTTGCTTCATAGCTCATGTTCTCTAGAATTTTAATCTTTTTTGTTGCTCTTCTCCGGATCTTCTCCAATTTCTCCACATATTTCTTGAAATTTGGTGACCAGACCTGGACACAATGCTACAATTGAGGCCTAATCAGCTCAGACTAGAATGGAAGAATGACTTCTCCTGTCTTGCTCACAACATTCTTGTTAATGCATCCCAGAATCATGTTTGCTTTTTTGCAACGGTGTCACACTGTTGACTAATATTTAGAATGTGGTGCAGTATGACCTCTAGATCTCTTTCTGCAGTACTCCTTCCTAGACAGTCACTTCCCATTCTGTAAGTGTGACACGGATTGTTCCTTCCTAACTGGAGTACTTTAATAAGGACAAATGCAAACTTCATCCTATTTACCTCAGACCATTTCTCCAGTTTCTCCAGATAATTTTGAATTATGACCCTATCCTCCAAAGCAATTGCAACCCCTCCTAGCTTATAAACAATTTATAAAAATGTTCTCTAAGCTATTCTATTAGCTTTTATTTTGTTTCACAAAATGTTTTTGAATAACCATATATTGAAATATTAAACTATGTTTCTAAATATGTGAGGAAAGTTCCATTATGATTTGTAAACGTATTACCAGTTTTACTGTCAATGTAAAAATTATCCTTGTTCAACTAGCTAATTAAAATGACACTAAATCATGTAGAAGTTTAAGAGATCCAAGCATTTCTTAAAATATTAATGTATAATAAACAAAGGTTCCAAAAAGTTCAAGAAGAGGTAAATATAACATCATGCTCTGTTGCTTATTTTTCTCGGTATACACTTAAATTGATTTAGTCTTAATAATTAACCAGAGTTAAAGTCATTTCATTTAAGTGTTCCTTAATAATTGACATAGCTTCCCAAAATGTGAAATATTCAAGACATCTGTAAAATTCATCCTTGTATAGTAAAAGCCCTGTCTATATTAAGGTCATTCTGCCAGATAACCTGGCTGCAACTCAGCTGTCCCCTTACAATTAGTTATACAGTAGATTGAGACAGCCATTTGATGTCAGAATGAATCTTAATCATCTCTTATTATCTACTAAGTTTCCACCTGGTGACCAAAGATGGCTTCAGTCCAGTTTATCTGGGTATCAAATGCAACCATGTATATAAGCATGTTAAGAGATGGCTAAGCTATAATAGCCATGATTCCTAACTGGCATTCTTGTATTTGAAATGTACATAAGACTATTTTTTCCTTAAAAATAGAGCTCTATATTTGGGTAAAGAGGGAAGCTATTTTCTTCTCAAAGCACATACATAATTTCCATTCATACTACTTATTCCACTCAAAGAACTACATGTGAAGTCTTTGTAACTCAGATTTTCACAACAGAAACTGACAATTTAAAAACAAAATGTAATTCGCTGTTTTGTATTTATGAACGTTTAGTCAGAATACTTCCCTGATCACATAACATTGGCTACTGTAAACTCAGCCAAATAGTAGTCACATAATACATTCATAGAAGTAGTCTTCTCAAGAGAATTACTGTTTTCATCACGTCCATACTGTAATTTGTGCAGTCAAGCCAAAGCAATATGTTAAAATGATGTTGTTCTCTTCAACGCCTCTTATCAGCTCTGTACTTTATAATATGTGTTAAATGTGGATTACTTGTTCAGAGAAGGAGGCCAAGTGGAAGCTGAATAACCTTGACCTTTCTTAGACTGGCAATCAAGACTTACTCTTCAAAGAAAGATAAAAAGCATTTATAACTGCAACACTATTCTTCTCATTCTCCTTAGTCACATACACAGTGATCAGAGTACAATCAAAAATCTATTAACATTTTCAACAAAATTAGACTATGGGACAATTTCTTAAAAATAATCAAGTAATAAGAATGCAAGATTTGAAAATAAATAATTCATCTTCAATAAATGCTTCAGCGATAATTTTTATCCCTATTAAAGACCACTATGTCACTAGATTAAAAACGTTCATGAAAATAAAATACAATTGTGTTGTTGAGATAGACACAACATAGAAAAGCTCATTTTCACTACACATTTTTATATAGTGCTAGGTTGTTATAATTTTACTTATACTGAATAATAACTTACTACTTAATTTCAATAAGTAGTTTCATCTATCATGAATACAGGTATTGCAATCTGACTGTTACACGGTACAGGCCATTTTTTCTATTCATCTACCATTATTCTTTTTGTGAATTCTGGAATACACTATGGGCATTGCAATAGGGCTGCTATAAAAGACACTTTCTACTCCAAAGTAATCACATTCACTAGCCATGAAACTTGCCCTACAATGGATTCATAGTAGTGTGTAATGCATTGCACAGAACATTGTACTGCACATGACTTAAGAGTGTGACTTCAGGTAGAAAAATTGAACTGATTGGCTATGTCTACATTGCACTCTCTTGCGCAAGAACATATGCAAATGAGGCATGGCAATGAATATTGCCACACTTCATTTGCTTACTTAATGAGCCACCATTTTTGTGCAAGCGGGGCAGAACGGCTCTTGCGCAAGAGGGGGTTTTTGCACAAAGATGGCAGCTCATTTAAGTACACAAATGAGGTGTGGCAACATTCATCACCGTGCCTCATTTGCATATATTCTTGCACAAGAGAGCACAATGTAGAGGTAGTCGTTCTGTATATTATATTCTGTTGTGATACCTTGACGTGTAGTGTTTAAATTTAGAAATCTTTTGCCAAATTCTGCTCCTATTTACAATAGTGCAATCCAAAGTAAATCCATTTACAGCTCTGAAGTTACTCCAGTGTGATGGCAGAATAACAGAGCAATGCATCCAGAGCAGAAGATCGAATCTTTAGTCCAGTTTTGGCTCGGAACGATGCTCCTGGAGCTAAATGGGTCCCTGCCACTATTATTGCTTAGACAGGACCTGTTTCCTATACTGTCCGGACTGCAAAGGATCTCATCTGGCGGCAGCATGTAGATCAGTTATTGCCTACCCACACAACACATCTCCAGTTGAGTTGCCCATCCTTCCCACTGCTGGTGAGCTACCATGTCAAGAATCACCTGCTCCTGGCTCTCCTCCTCCATCACCACCTGCGGCTAGCATAAACCCCCTTCCTGAGCAAGCCTCACCTGTTCACACTTCAAGTTCTCAGCCCAGTGTCTGGCCCATACCCATAAAACCTTTGGGTACAAGAATGCCAGATGTCCACCCAAACCACCTGGCCTAGAGAAAGCAGGCCTCCTCAATGGCTGGATCATTAGTTGAGATTAACTCACAGATGGGGTAAAATAATCCCCAGAGTTAGCAGTCTACCCTCATTTCATAGTTAGTGTTTGTTTTCATAAAGGGATGTTTTTATTAACTGGGGAGGAATACGTTGTGTATTCAGTTGTAGATATAGATCTTGTTGTTATAGTAACTGAGTTAGGTCACTGGGGTCAGCCCAGCTGGTTTGGGCTTGTTTTAGTTAGTTCTGTGTTATGCAATAAAATGGACACTTGCAACTACTCAAGATCTCTGTATTTCCACTGATTTCTTCCTGTACTGTGGAGCTCCACACAACATAACATTAACTACATTTACAGGAGGGCTGAATTTGACTCTTGGATTTCAAACAAAAAAATATAACTACAGGTGTGGGAGGGGGAATCATCTAAAAATAGGCGTTTCCATTTTGCAAAGTGTATCCCTACTAAATTCTCTAGATAAAGACACAAAGAGAAACAATTTGCTCTCTGAGGGTACGTCTACACTTGCTCCCCATCTTGAGATAGGGATGCAAATGTAGCCGACCGAAATTGCTAATGAAGCAAGGATTTAAATATCTGATGCTTCATTAGCATAATCTCGCCGCGTGCTATTCTGATCGCCAGCTGATTTGAACCAGGAAGTGCGTTCCGGGCCGCATTAGTTCAAATCAAACCCCTTGCTTCGATCTAACGTTACTCCTCATTTTTTGGAGTGCACTTCCTGGTTCCAATCAGCTGGCGATTGGAATAGCGTGCGGGTGAGATTATGCTAACGAAGCACGGGGTATTTAAATCCCTGCTTCATTAGCAGTTTCGGTCGGCTACATTTGCATCCCTATCTTGAGATAGGGAGCAAGTGTAGACGTACCCTGAGAAGATTCCTTCCTCAGCTCTTCAGTGACATCTTTGACGGTAACTGAAAATCACTTTAGTGACCCCTGTCGATCCCAAATGAATTTGTAGACTAGTAGAAGTAAGTGTATGCTTGAATACAGTGTTTAAATCTCTAGTATAGTTTACACAGAATATATGAAATAATAACTCTACGTTTATGCCAACACTATGCTTTAAATTAATATGCTTGTTCCCGCCATCTTGAAAATAAAGTTGACATCTGGGTTTCAGTGAATTAGATTTACTGATTCAGTAGCCAACAAGAACACATACAAAAACATCCTATCTGACTATTGCTTATGAACAGGGCTGAGGCATACAAGCTAGCAGGGAACTACAAGGGTATGTCTACACAAGCCCCCTAGTTCGAACTAGGGAGGCTAATGTATTCGAACTAGGGATGCTAATTCGAAGTTGCAAATGAAGCCCGGGATTCAAATATCCCGTGCTTTATTTGCAACTTCCAGTCCGGTCGCCATTTTGAAATTTCACTAGTCCGGACTAACTGCCGGCAGCTACACGCAGCAGGGAGCCAGTGGTTCGAATTAAAGCCCCTAATTTGAACTACTGTTAAACCTTCTTGCAGGAGGATGCAATGAGTGGTCACGATTAAGCAAACCGCCCCCTTCCCTTGGGTTCACTAGGACTGTGCAGAACTCTGGTCTGCCCCCTTGCTTACCTGGGAAGTTGTCAATAAATTTAGACCAAGTACCAATTTGTGTTTTAATTAATGAGCATAACTTTATTGATGTTGCCACTTAATGAATAACAAAGTTAAAAGATAACAGCTAAGAATTAAAAGAAAATGAATAAAAAAAGAAAAATACAAAAAGCAAATTGTTTCTGGTAGCGTGATTACAAGAATACTTAGTGATGTCAGATGACTCGTTATCTAATTTTTTAATTTCTTCTGGATTATTTTTTTTTAAAGAACTGCAACTATGAGGATCCTCGATCTTATAGCTTATCAAGATTATTTTGTTTTTCTTGATTTGATTTTTTGACACACTGTCAGATTTTTTTGACTGTTTTTGTTGGGTTTTTTAGAGTCATTTGTTAAGTTTTTTGACTCACCCGATCAGGTGTAACAGCATCTCTCTACTGGCCAGGTAGAGGACGACGAATGCCTGCCTTGGTATGGACCTCCTGCCTCTTGTCAGAGAGCAGCACATGAGTTCAGTTTCCAGAATGAGTTGTAGATGATGAGGTACCCGCAGTCGTTACTGCAGGGTATTTATGGCCTGATTTCTCATTGTCTATTCAGTTCTGTGGTTAATTTGAGATGCAAATAATTTTTTTCTCTAAAAGGCTAGCGAATTAGCTGAGGCTCTTGTAAGTAGATGTAAAGAATTTTTTTTTTTTACTTACACCAAATTTGGTGTGTTACTCAATAGCTAGCGAATGAAATGAAGCTCTTGTAATTAGATGCACGGAATTTTTTCTACTTGCATCAAATTTGGTGTGTTGTTGAAGAGCTAGAGACTCAGATGAGGATTTTTACTCTTACAAATTTTACTGCTTATCCTAAATTATCATGTTTCCTAACACATTTCCAAATACACTCCTTCTTAACAGCAAAAAGACAATTACTGTAGTCTGCGGTTAGGCTACTTCCTCTTAAACATAGCTGTCTGTGCTTTTGCTATAGAATTAATTTTAAAGAGCTGCTAAGCATACATGACAGAAGAATAACAGGTAGTTCAAATTAGGAGCTTTAATTTGAACTACCGGCTCCTTGCCGCATGCAGCCGCGGGCAGTTAGTCCGGACTAGTGAAATTTCAAAATGGCGACCGGACGGGAATATGCAAATAAAGCCTGGGATATTTAAGTCCTGGGCTTCATTTGCAACTTCGAATGCCTACATTAGCCTCCCTAGTTCGAAATGTAGACATACCTCATCAGGTTGTAAATCCATCAATCACATATGGTGCCTATTTGGGCAAATGGGAGATCTAGCATTGGATTTGAATTCCAAACTGAACTTGTTGGGCCTCACTAAAGAGTGAACCCCAGCGGATCTGGTGATTTGAATTTGATTTACTTTTCATGGTAGAGGTTTCTGGAATAATTTGGCAGAGGATTTGTGAAATTATTTTGAAAAATAGCTATTACACTTATCTTGCTGAGAATGATTTTTTTAAATAAATTGCTCATTTTCTACATTTCAAAAAATAGATATGTATTCCAAGTGAATCTACTGATGTGAAAATCTCTAATACAGGGCTTTTTTTATCATGTCTGCTGCATCCTAGAACTTCTACATACTAGTACAACATACTTGTACTTAGGATGGAGAGAGGCTGTTCTCAGTAGTGACAGATGGCAGAACAAGGAGCAATGGTCTCAAGTTGTGGTGGGAGAGGTGCAGGTTGATATTAGGAAAAACTATTTCACTAGGAGGGTAGTGAAGCACTGGAATGGGTTACCTAGGGAAGTAGTGGAGTCTCCATCCCTAGAGGTGTTTAAGTCTTGGCTTGACCAAGCCCTGGCTGGGTTGATTTAGTTGGGATTGGTCCTGCCTAGAGCAGGGGGCTGGACTTGATGACCTTCTGAGGTCTCTTCCAGCTCTATGGTTCTATGATTCATACTTTCCTTACTCAGTCACAACTCCAAAGGAACTTCAGTGGGAGCCTGAGCACATATCACAGGCGCTGGCTCAGTGAGTTGTAGTGTCTGGTAAAATACTGCAGTGGAGTACTATAAAGCCATAGGAAAACTTGTTAACATCAAACATATGTACAACCTCTCTTCATGCCCTACCCCTGAAGAAAAATACCCCTTTATGCAAATTTCATATTGTTATTTTTGCATTAAAAATCACTTGCATTATACTCCAAGCATATGATCTTGCATTGTGTCTTGTTGGAACAAGATGACTGGAAGCAATGGCAATTGAAAATGACAATTCCTGCCAGCCCATAGGAATGTGATAATGTTATCTCCTAAAAGCGAGGACAATAATGTGTGTCATCATTGTTAGGCCTGTTTTTATTCTTTGTACCTCAGGTATGACACACAGTCATAATAGATTTAAATACTATAAACTATGTGAAAATAATGTTTGAAGGTCCAGTATAAGGCAGAAGGGCATCACATTTAGAGGTAAAAGAATTGACCTTACTGTTGACGTTGCACAATTTGTCGCCGTTCCAAAGGTTTCAGCAATCAAAGCAAGTGCGAAGCTGATGTCCCATCATTAGAAAAGTTGGGGACATTTTGGTTGTAGCATGAGGAGTGTTTCTGTAGGATATTAATAATGTGTCCAGATACATTTGTATGAGTGAATATCCTCTAGCTACTTGTTTCATTGTCTGGACAAACCTTTCAGCCAATCCATTCATGGGTGAGTGATACGATGCTGAAGTGATGTGATGGATTCCATTTACTTTCATAAAATTTCCAAACTCCTGAGAGAGAGAGAAACTGTGGACCATTGTCACTCAGAAGTTGTTCTGGAAGACCAAAACTACAAAAGATTCCCCGTAGTTTTTGGATAGTACTCTCAGCAGTAGTGGAATGCATTATAAAGACTTCTGGCCATTTGGAATGAGCATCTACCACCACCAAGAACATGCTACCTTCAAATGGGCCAGCAACAACAACATGAATACGTTGCCATAGTTTTCAGGCCAGTCCCATGGGTGTAGAGGTGCCAATTGAGATGCATTCCTCACACCCTGGCAAGAAATACAAGCTCTTGCCTTCTTTTCAATGGCACTGTCCAAGCCAGGCCACCAAAAATAGCTTTGTGCAATTTCTTTCCTGCATACCATTCCACGGTGACCTGAATGCAGCTGCTCTAACATCTGTTGTCTCAGTATTTTTGGAATAATGACATGCATTCCCCACAACAAGCACCCCAAATGGGTTGATAACTCAGTCCTCCTGGACATGTAGGGGACAAGGTCAGGTGAGACTTGAGAGTTCCTTCGAGATGTTCCATGAATCACTAGATCCATAACTTGGGACAGTACTGGGTCAACATGAGTTGGCTAGGTTGATTTAGTTGGGATAGGTCCTGCCTGGAGCGGGGGGCTGGACTTGGTGGC
>CM057847.1:25218902-25237303 GCA_030068395.1 Apalone spinifera | reverse complement strand
TTTTTAGGACAGGAAGACACTGCAATAATGTAGACAAATCAAGTTATTTAGCTCTAGAATAAAACAAACAAACAAAAACTTTGGGGGGGGGGGCATTCTCCTAATGTTCTTATATTAACTAATAGCCCTGAAAAGTCTTGCTTTTATAGGATTTCTCACGTGTGTTTATTGAATGCATAATGAGCAAAACAATCAACATAATTCACACGGGGAGAATTAATAGGTTGTTTTTGTCATCAGTGCTGTAATTACCCCTCCAGCAGTCAACATTACAATGATTTTCAGGACATCATGCCAGGCCTTTACTGGAGGTCTCTATTTAAAGGTCCTGATCTTTACAAGTACTAAATGCCAACCACTCCTGTTTACTTCAAGAGAACATGGGAGTTCCTGGGGAACTTTGTCAGAGGCTCTCAGCATAAGTTCTTCCTATTACCTCGTCTTTCTATTTTGCTAAAAACCTAATATGTAAGACAGATAAAAGGTGAATTTCTAAGGCAAAAATCTGACATTGAAAAGGCTCAGCTGAAAGTGTATGACACATCTGGCTTTTCATGTAATTGTCAATTAGGGATGTTAGATACCGTTTATTTTAGTAATTGTGTAGTCGCAACAATTTTTAGTGGTTACACAGTTATTAAAATGCTCCCTACAGAGGCAGGGCTGGCAGCCAGAGCGCTCCTGGCCCCACTTCCAGGGAGCCTCCTGCCACCCCATCCTGATACAGCTCCCCGTGGACAGAGGCTGCTTGGGCATCCTGCCTGCTGTCCCCCCCCCTCCACTCTGCTGCTTCTGTGTCAGAGGCAGCAGTGCGGGATGGGGGAGGGCAGGCAGCTCCATGGGAGCCTGTACACAACTTCCCACATGTACTGGCTCCCACCTGACACCCTAACTCTCTGCGCTGCTCCCTCTGATGCTGAGGCAGCAAGGGTATGTGTGTGCATGTAGCTGTTTGATTAACCGATATGCCCAGGCTTATTGGTTAATTGTTTAAATGGCTGTATGCTCATATCCCTATTGTTAATAAGATATTTTACTGCAATGATCAGAGACGAATCTTTACCAATGATTGAGAAATCTATGCACAATAAGGTATTATGCAAGAAAACAGCTTTCTGTTTCCCAACTGTAAAGAAAAGTTTATTAGAGACACACAAACATCTTAAGGTTGCTAGAAAGTTGAACACCATGTAAACTAAGGTTTCCAGATGATTTCAACAAAAATACCAGACACAGTTGACATTACATCACAATCTACATTACATCTTATTTAGAAAATACCAGACATTTATATTTTCTCAATTTGTTTCCTGAACAGAAAGCTCAAATACTGGACAGTCCAGTTCAAAACCGGACACCTGGCAACCCTACTGTAAACCTGTACACATAACCTAATAATTCTATTATCTATCCCTGAAATGATGGAAGTGCTGCAATACCCAGATTAGGGTGGTCTACTGTCAGCCATACTGCCTAGATGTTCCAGGAGTTGAATGATGCTAAATACATGCTATTTACACTAGGTGTACTCCAAGTCCTTTTGAGATGCACCATTCTTTATGCTACAAAAGCTTGATATGAGAAAGATGATATTTAAAGTCCAGAATAGAAATAAGTAAGATTACAGTCCTCTCAAATGAAGGGGTAGATTGCTACTTCAAACTACAGAGTAATATGCAGGTGGCATGGAAATACACTACTTCAGCAGAAGTAGAATGCCCCCAGGGCCGGCAACAGACTTCACAAGACCTTGGGCAACGTGTGTAGGGGGACTTCACTCCACCCCCAGAAGGGGCAGGTCCTCAGGCAGAAGGGATGGATGTGGGGCAGCCAGCACTCAGCTCGGCCTGGACTTCACCGTGCCTCTCCCAGCCAGCTGTAAGCACTGTCTGGGCCATGCTGCACAGCACTCCGGCAATGATTTAAGAGTCCGGGACTCCAGGCCACCACCACCACAGCTACAGTGATGGCTCAGAGCCCTGGGCTCTGTTGAATCACTGGGCCTTGAGGTAACTACCTGCTTTGCTCCCTCTGTTAGCAGCCCAAAAGCCCCATAAAGCTCTGGGAAAGATAGCTGCAGCACGGGTATGCACACATGCACTCCTCACACACAAACATGCAGAGCTGTCTTATCAATGGGCATATGGCTTGTGGGTGTACATACACACATACATACCCGTCCCCCCACAAACATACCTCTCTCCCATCTGTGTGGGAGATTTAGATGCTACACTTTAAACAAAAAAAAATTCATAGAATTATATGCATTCATATAACAGGTTTTATTAAGTAAGATGATGTATAAAATACATTTCAGATTTACTAAAACAAAACCAATTAATAAACCAGTGTTACAAAAGTTAAAATGTTAACTTTGACACTGTTTCTCATTACTTTACTTCTAATGTAAAATCTTGGCTAATTTCTCTTAACTTCACTTAACATACAGTATTTTGCACCCCAATCCTGTGCTCCGGGTCACTGCCCCCTCCTTCACCCAAATGCCCACACTTCCTGCACCCCGGTTCCCTACACCAAGTTTCCTTCTGCACCCAACTTCTGTCCGAGGCCCCACATCCCTCCAGGTCAGACTTGTTATGTGGTTCCAATTTATAGTCTCTCTCCTGGTAATGTAGATTTTAATTTCATGCATTTTTCTTTCACAATTAATCTTTACTGATTTTACTCTGCCCTGATCCCCTGAATATTTTACTACTTAAAAACATATTTAGTCTAATAATTTTATTATTTAGTGAATGAATGCTAAGGACATACTTTTTAGAAAGAAGAACTTGTATATATATGCGCATTTCAGCATGCATTGACATGCATATACTACAATTACACAAGAAAATGAAGTGTCTACACATATTGGCAGCTGTATAAATAAGCATCTAGCTATGAGAACACAGATCAGGAGTAGGCAAGATCTGGCCCGCAGGCAGGATCCAGCCTGCCATGCCTTTTGATCTGGCCCACCAGCTCAAAAGGCAGCAAAGAGCAGCCCCACTTGCAGCTTCCTGTGGCTCTCTGCAGTGCAGGAAGGGAGGGAGAGGCTTCAACATGCTCCCCTCCACCACCTGCAAAACTCTCAACACCTATTGGCGGAAACCAGCCAATGGGAGCTGAGAGATTTTGCTGGGGGCAGGAGCAGTTCAACACAATTTTTCAGCTCCCATTGGCTGGATTCTGGCCAATAGAAGTTGAGAGATTTTGCTGGGGCAGGGGGCAACACGGAAAGACACTCCCTCCCTACAGTGCAGAGAGCCACATACACAATCAGCCAGTGGTCTGGGGCTGCTGGGGGAAACTGCCTAAGAATGCTGCTGGCTGGGAGCTACTATGGTAAGTGCCTCCTGGCCAGAAACTGCCTCTAACACCCCAGCCTTTCCCACCCTCTAACTCCCTTCCAGACCCTGCATCCCCTCCTAAATCTTTCCCCAGGCCAGAATCCTCTCCTGCAATCATACCTCTCCTGTACTGTGCATCCCAATCCCCTGTGCCAGGTCACAACCCAAATCCTCTGCACCCTCCTCCCTCCTGCCCCAGGTCATAAGTCCCCCCAACCTGAGACCCTGCATTCTGTCTTATACTCCTCTCCCAAGCCAGAATCCTCTCCTGCACCCATATCCCCTACCAGACTCTGCACCCCAATCCTGTGCTCCGGGTCACTGCCCCCTCCTTCACCCAAATGCCCACACTTCCTGCACCCCAGTTCCCTACACCAAGTTCCCTTCTGCACCCAACCTCTGTCCCAGACCCCACATCCCTACATAGAAAAGTGAGGCCTTTGACTACTTGCCAAAATCTTGGAGTACCCCCCCCCCCCCCCCCCGCATCAAAAATTATTGCTCTTCCTACCCCTGAAGTAAATACACTGGATTTGGGTACATACCCATGGTAATTAAGGGCAAAGTAAATTCTAGCTTTCCATTTTTAACAAATGAGGCTAATTAAGATGAGGTCTCAATTTCAACTGTTTGATCAATTTAAAAGCAATTTCTCTTTCTTTTTTATGCATTATTTAGAAGCAGTTCAAATAAACTTGATTTTGGAATCAAATCAGTGCAACAAATTCTAAAAGAAGCAGTAGATCAAATTCTGCTCTCAGATACAACTGTACAGATTTATTAATACCACTGGCATTACTCAATTGTAACAGAGTTCAGTGTTTTACTCTAGTATTTCTTAAAATATCAGCAAGCTATTTCAGATCATAAGGGATTATTTCATTTACAGATGCAGCCAATGAAATCTAACTGTACTTTGCTACAGGTTTTTCAACTATCTAAAATACAATCTTATTTCTAATGTGTCTCAAACAGACCTTCTGATTACAGATAGATGAGTACTTGTGAATGGTTGTGTGATTATTTTTAAATGGCTGAGACTTCACTAACAGTTCTGATTGGCATCCATTTAGCTGGAGCAGATAATATAGCTGCAATTGGACACCAGTGATGCTTTAATTTATTTAATACAATAATAGAATCAGAGTAGGATTGGAAGAGCCCTCAAGAGGTCATCTAATCCAAGCTCCTGCTCAAAGCACTACCAACCCCAGTTAAATCGTTTCAACTTGGAATGATTAAAAACCTCTAAGGATGGAGATTTCACCATTTCCCTAGGCAATTCCAGCGCTTCATCCTCGTCCTTCAAGTGAAATAGTTTTTCCTAATATACAATCTAGACCTCCTCTAGATTGGTCTGCAATTTGAAACCCTTGTTCCTTGTTCCGTCATCTGTTCCCGCTGAAAATAGCTTGGTGCCATCCTCTTTAGAGCCTCTCTTCAGAGGCAGCTGAAGGATGATAAAGAGCCTCTCTTTAGGCAGCTGAAGGATGATATCAGAGTTCCCCTCGTTCTTCTTTTCTGCAGAATAATACATCCAGTTCCTTCAACCTCTTCTCATAAGTCACATTCCCCAGCCACTAATCATTTTTATTATCTTTCGCTGGACTCTGTTGAATTTCTCCACACCCTTTCTGTAGTGGGGTCTTCAAAAATGGATGCAGTTCTCCAAATGTGGCCTCACCAGTGACAAATGGAAGGGAATAATCTCTTCCCTTGATTGGCTGGCAGTGATGCTACAGGTTGAATCCCTCTAATCCAGCACCAGAGAATTTGCCGAACCATGAGAGATCAATATTGTTTAGCAGCATTACCAACACTTCCACTGCTTACTGGGCTCTTCAAAGACATTTAAAGCATAAATTAGAGCTAAAAAATCAGCATAGAAAACAGAGAATCAGGACTGGAGACTAAACAAACAGGGCAATTTAGCTACACCCATGATAAGTGGACATCCAGCTAACTAAAATCAGGCCAGACCATGGATGTTGCCAGATCAGAGAGGTTAAACCTGTACAAATGCAGCCCAATATGCTGTTAGCCTTCTTGGCAACAAGGGCACATGGTTGACTCATATCCAACTTCTTGTCTACTGTAATCCCAGGTCCTTTTCTGCAGAAATGCCACATAGCCAGTTGATCCCCAGCCTGTAACAGTACATGGGATTCTTTGGTCCTATGTTCAGGACTCCGCACTTGTCCTTGATTTACCTCATCAGATTTCTTTAGCCCAATAGGTACATTTAAATTCCACAGATGAATCTTAGAAACATTCAGTAGCAGGAAACTGTTTAACAGGTGGGTTTTTTTTTCTGGGAACATAGTCCTTTCAGAATAGGGTTATGCAAAACTTGGTAATTTAGCTGTACTTCTTGGTTACAGACTGAGCCTCCCTGAGTTTTGCTTTTAGTGCAGGATTTGAATTAATCTCTAACTACATGAAGAAAACATAACTAATCATGAATTCTGCCCAGGTTAAGATTTAATGATGAAAAACTTCTAAGCATTTCAGTAATAGCCACCAGGATAAACAAGCAAACACATAGATTAATTCTTCTGTGACAACCCAACATTTTTGCTTTTGATACCAAACATTTCTGCTTTTTGCCTAATATAATTGCCTAAAATAAATGTCAACTTTGTGTCAAAACACCGGAGCTGTTTAACTCTTTTCATGGTGTTTTGTGGAACAGTGATCAACACTCATTTTATTAAATTACAGGGATGCCACAAGAAGGTTGTTTATTAACTGGCATTTTATACTATTAAAGAGAGCCCTGCAATACACGTCTTTTTAATCAGAACTAGTGAGATATCCATGCTTAATACTGCTGGATCCATCAGCAAACTCCCATTTACAAAAACTGCTTTCCTGTAAGGTTCAAAGATGAATAAATTCCAGCTAGTTAAAACTACTTCTGAAGAAACAGCAACTCCAGCATTTGGCTGCCTAATACCTAGCAACAGCACATTTCTTTAGGAAGTTTTATGGTACCTATAAGAGACGTGGGAGTTATCTTGGACTCACAGCTTCCTCTTGAAAAATATATTGAAATGTGGTCAAAGCCAGTTTTTTAAAATATCATTTTGAATAATATAATTTGGGATTTAATCCTGCCTGATTCCTGTAGACTTCAAAATCATGTGGTTACCCCTGAACAGGTCTATAGTCTTCTATTCTGTTTTTGCTGCTATGCCAGTTTTTTTCCCCCCTAAAGAAATTGATTAATCCAGAATGAATGAGAAAATGAAGGAACAAAGAAATATAATCCCATTTCTATTCTGAAAACCCTACTCTGCCTCCTGACATCTTCTCAAACCAATTTTCCATTCCCCTTTTTGTCTCATGTACTGTGGATTCACTGAAATAAACCTTATTTCCATTTGGCATGTCTACACTAGGATATTATTTCAAAATAACTAAATTTGAAATAACTCCCAAAGTAACTATTTTGAAATAAGCTTATTTCCTAAGGAAAGCAGGAGTACAGATTTTGAAATAACGAGCCCGTTTTGAAATAACAAGATTGGTAGTGTGGACACTGCATTTATTATTTTGAAATAAGGGGGGTTATTTAGAAATAACTGCCTAGTGTAGACCAGGCCATCATTTCCGAATGGATTACATTCTTCTCATAATTCACATTTATATTATTTTTTTGATAGGGGAGAGTTATGCATACAAATCAAGGAAGAAATGGGTTTCCTATGTTTCTTTTAAGATGGACTTCAGAAAATCATAATCATGTTAAGTTTTTATCCAAGGATGCTTTATGCAGTTGAACTGCTTCATTGTGAAATCCCTTACCCAATGATATTACACTTCTATGTAGCAGTTTTAAACCTGGGTTTAAATTTATAATTGATATACATGTAAATGAGCCAGTAGTTATATTAAGAACAACTGTTAAAAATGTGTTTTTATCGTACATTCAATTTGAGAAAATGCCTGGTGATTAATATAGTCTTATAAATATTTTTAAAAGTAAATAGTATTTTCATGCATAATATTTTCCAAAGGATGTTCAAACCCTATGGGTACATCTACACTACAGAGGAAGACTGAAGCTGCTGCTGTCAATCTTCCAGGGTTCAAATTAGCAGTCTAGTTAAGTCAGCTAATTCTAAGTGAGAGGGGCACTGCAGTCGATGATGATACCCCGGAAGAGTGCTCTTCCTTCGACTTCCTCCAGAATAAGTGCCAAAAGCGGAGTTAAACTACTTGACTTCAGCTATGCAATTAATGTAGCTGAATTTGCATATCTTAATTCGACTTTGTCCCGCAGTGTAGACATACCCATATATGTAAAACACATAGTACCTAATGGCTACAATCCATTCCAGGTTATTTCCAAATGCCTGTTCAATATGTACACAGAGGTATTATGTTTTCCTTAACTAGTTTATTCACTATAAGGTTTTTGAAATACATATTAACATAGTATCTGACTACCCTTTATATAATTTCAATCAAGAGAGCACAGCATTTTCCCTTATATAGGGAACATATTATTAGTACAGGTGCAGTGACAAAATCATAACTGAAATGAAAGAACTGGTGACTGACCAAACAATACTGGCTGTCAAGGAATTCTAGATAGAGATAGTTAACAGCCTCGTATCATGCTGCAAAATGTCCAGGTTCCAGCTCTGAAGACATCCAGTGAGAGCAATCTTCAGACCCAAAGCATTGCAACTGAATATGTCCTACAACCAGCTCCTATGAGTACCATCCAGGTAACTGATGACCAAAGAATTTCAGCAAAGTACAGCTACTAAAATGGGACATATGGGGGGAAAAAAGGCTTTAAAATAACTGGGTTCCGCACCATTATGATTTAAATGATTGTAATCCAAGATATTGATGAATTCCTGAAGAGCACTAGCAGCAAATTCAGGGAAAGAAAACATGTAAAATGTGCTCATTGCTCTTTCCTATCTAAAAGGCAGGAATAATAGTGGAAAGATCCTCAATTTCTGGGGAAGAAAATATCTCAGGTTTCCAAAAAGATAACAGGGAGAATTTCTCAACACTGACGTAATGTTGTAGCAGAGACTAATTTAGTAAAATCCAAAACCTATAAGCCTGAACTAAGAAAGCGTTCATAGTTCTTCTTAATTCTTCAGAAGGCTTTATATTGCAAACAAACATTTCACTTCTACCTAAATTAAGATTATAGCTTGCTATAGTATCTCTCCTGGTATTGGGGGGAGAGGGCAGGAAGGGTCTAAACCTACAAGCCCTTCACGTTTTAACCAAAGAAAGTTTCACATATGGAGTGCATGAAAGACTGGGCCTTGAGTGATCAAGGAAATCATTCAGTTGGGTTCCAATGGAGAGGAGCTATTGCATGGATTGTTTCTTGCATACCAACACTGTAGCTCATAATAACTTAGGCTATGTCTAGACTACAAAAGAGGAATGTAAATGAGGCAAATTGAAAGTGCAAATGAAGCATGGATTTAAATATCCCACACTTCATTTGCATATTTGAGTCAGAGCACTTTTTCGAAAGTGAAAGTGCAGTCTAGAAGCGGGTCTTTCGAAAAAAAAGACCCTTTTTCGAAATAACCTGTACTCATTTTTTCAAACTAAACTATTAACTAATTAAAACATCCAGGGTGTAATATAATGTGTGCGCGACACACAACACTCTGTCCCCAACATCTATGTACACATGTATTATAGATCTAAAATTACAGCCGGTCTTAAATATTTCCACAAAAAAAGATGATATTTTAATTAAAAGAGTCTCCATTTTCTAGCCAGTTTATATACTTAAACTTTCAAAAAGAAATAAGCTTAGGAAAAAAATATAAAGCTTGAAATCCAGACCTTTGTCTATTGTGTATCTGCACTGCATTACAAATACTTTTCTATCCATACACTCACAGCTGAAAGGCATTTTTAATATCCTTCATTATTCTTGTTTTCCTGTCCATTAACTACAGAAAAGGTTCTTCAACATCATGGTCAACTGCAATATTCTGCCCCCTTTCAAAGGTCTGTTGAGCCATTTTCTCAACCCTTCCCCCTCCGCCATTTCTTTGCCTCTTTCTCTTCCTTACCACCGACCTTGCCAAAGGCAATAGGACAATTACATCATTCAGAATATGAAAGGGAAGAAGAAGAAAGCAATAGCCAGTCAGTGAGGCCCCACAATAATTCTAAATGGGTATTTGTCTGAGGCCATGGAGGGCTATTAGTATTAGCTATTTAGTGCTGGCATTACCACTAAGTAATTCTGTATGAGAGAGAGACCAAAGCCTTTAAAGGGTATGACCAGATTATGTCTGGGTCAATTAATCACTTCTGTGACAAAGCTATTGTGAGGGGCTTCAGGAAACCAGCACTTCTGTGGTGTCAAACAGCTTCCTAGCCTATGTAACATATAACAGCCCAAAAGTTCAGTTATACATTATGAACCAAATCCTCAGCTAGTGTAAGTTATCAAGGTTCCATTAAGTCAAGATAGCTACAATGATTTACCCCAGTTTAGGATTTGGTCCTAATGCCATGCTTACAAATCAGTCTGGAGTTGTTCATCTTTTACCCCATCTTCCAAATGGTATCTTCTCTTTGTATGCTTCTTTTCACAACTGCATATTTCTCTGTACCCACAATGAGAGAGGGCCTTTTGTTACTCCAAGCCGTGCTATATAGGAGTCAATGAGCCTAGAACAAAAGTTTAAAATTGTGTCCAATATTATCCATTTCATTCAATACAAGTCAGATGATATCGAAAGTTTAAGATATAGGCTTTTCATAACAGACCATGCTGTACCTCCAACTCCGAACCTCTTTCTCTCTTTCTGTCTGTGAGCCCATTGTTCAAGAACTTCTCCTGAAGTTCTGTGCCAGGAGAGTTGGAAGCCCCAGGAAAAGGAGTTAATGTTTTGAGGGACGTGATATGAGAGTGGCCGCTGGGGGCAGCAAGCTTGCTGGGGAGAGCTGGCCTGCAGAGTGACCACTGTTGGCAACTGTATCACCAAGGGAGTGGCCAGTAGGACTGGAGTTCCGCCAGCTTGCTTGCCAGCAGATCAATAAATCTCCCTGCCTCAAAACCTTCCCCGCTAGCCTTTGGCCATAGCGCTGGAGGTGGAGAAGGGAACAGGCCCCGGGCAGCCTGGGGCAGGGAGGGAAAGAGTAGTCCCCGGGCTGCCGGGGGCGGGGGGAAAAGAACAGGCCCTGGGTAGCCTGGGGGGAGAACAGGCCCCGGGCAACCTGAGGAGGGGAGAAAGAAAAGGTCCCTGGTCTCCAGCCTCCTGCATGCCCTCTGTCCACCACATCGCCAAGGCCCTGCCCTGAAGGACCTGCACAACGTCGGGTAAGTCTGCTAGTCTCTCATAAGCTATAGCTATACACCTTAGCCACTTTCAACAGACATGATCTTCTACATATGGAAGTGTCATACCCTGTGCATTTATTATAATGACAAATTGATAAATCAAATAGTCAAATATCACCACCTGTCACATTGGGAAGAGGAAAAAAGTAAACATTTGTCATAGTATAGTATAGATAATGTCAATAGTAAATTCCAGAGTGAAGTCAATCCTGAAGTACTCTAAAGATAGATAAATGAACAAAAAAATGTGTTCCAATTACTGTATGTGCAGGAGCATTGTTCTTTTTCATTTACTCTCCTATTTATATATTGTGATGCACTGCAATCCCATGCACTATTTTGGGGACCATATTAAATTATGCTTATATATCATTGTGGACTAGGGATTGTACATACCTAGAAGGAAGAAGAGTTACCTTAGCTCCACCAGGAATTAAAAACAGGGAGAGGTGAATCGCTTAGGTCAGGGGTAGGGAAACTTTTTTGGGTTGAGGGCCACTGACGCGCAGAAAAATTACTCAGGAGTCACACACAAGTGAGAAGCCCCTCATCCCTCCTAAAAGAGACAAGCTCTCACTGAGGTGGCCCGATACTGAGAAGGAGAAAGACACTCCCCACATTCCCCTTGCACACCAGCGCCTAGTGGGGCCCAGGCTAGTAGACTTTATGTGGTCCAGTCCCAGAGTAGTTGCGGGCTCCCCAATGCTGGGCTAGGGGAACCATGAGCCTTGGGGGTCTGATCCAGGCAAGCTACGGGCTGCACCCGGTCCCCGGTCCTGAAGTTCCCCACCCCGACTTAGGTTATAAATACTTCCAGAGAAGTACCATCCCTCTCGGGAAGCTTGCATATATCTCTTCAAATTGTTTTCTAGACACCGGCAGGCAAAGACTTTTAATATAAAAAGCTGAGTTTCATCCAACTTTGGGCCTTTTTCCTGATTCCCCAAATGGACAGACCACGGAGTGCCTCAGACCATATGGAAGGTTTAGAAAGATTTTGGCCTGCTAAGGCTGCATACAACATTTATTTGTGTATATATTTTCTCTGTAATGCTTTTACCTTTAAGAATAAATGTACCAATGCAGAAAGAGTTGGGTGGTAACTTGTAACCACTGACAACACATTGCCGATGGCTCTTGGAGAGAAAGCACACAGATGCTGATAATAAATAGACTAACTTGCTGGGAATATCACAGCATAATCTTGAAGTTATACAGACTTAAACCGTTGGTGAGAAGGGAGTGGGGGTGCAGAGACAGGTAATGGCTGGAAAAGTGAGACCTGACTGATCACTCCTGGAGTGGACTATGGAGCAGGAAACACAGGTAGGTTATCCTGAAATTGACAAATTATCTACAAATCAGGCTTGATTTTTTTGGATAAGTTGTATTCTAATAAAATACTATTTGTTTTTAAACAGCTGTCTCAATTTTATTCTAAACTAATGTTATAATTTTAACAACACTTATTTGAAATGTTCATTAATCATTTTCACTGCTATCTTACACAGTTTGAAAAATTCTACCAAATGTCTTCTGGGAAGGATAGGAATTTGAAGAAAAGACAGTTACTATTTATAATGGATAATTGAACTGTATTAGATTTATATTTTAAATTGTAAACAATAATGTAACACGATAATTTAACAGCTGAGAGCTTTTTCGTCCATCAGGCACACAAAAGGTATTCAAGTAAGTTTGAAGAGGCATTTCTCTTACAACAGCTAACAAACAATTCCAAGAACTAAATTAACCTTAGTCAAAGTTAACTAACTCTTTCTATTGCCACCTCTGGAAGCCCACACTGCACAATTCATGCTTTAAACCCAATAGAAATTGCCAAAAGGCAAATGATATCCTTCATGATCAGCAGCAGGAATTGAGGGGATGCCAGAATTCAGTCTCTAAAGTAATCTGTCATTGACATTTTGTTTCCCTTCAATAACGATGGGATAAGATGACATTTTATTGTCATTTTCATTTGGAAGAAATTGTAATAATCTGCTATTTCTGCAATATGAGTGGTCTTGCTATGAGTTGCTATTCCTTCTACCCGCTTTCTAAGTAAATGCAAAATTCTGAGCAGTCTGTCAAGGAAAATGAAAGTTCCTTTAGAAAGATACATAATACACTGCAGATAATGTATGGATAGATGAAGGCTGAACACAAAAGCTAAGTGATTCAATTTTCTGTATAGAAAATAAATATATTTCTTCTGAGGGTTCTTTCCCTCTTTTCATCCTTCATCATATTCAATATAGATTTACTAGATGTGGACTATACAAATCATCCATTTTATCTGCATATAAAGGATTATGAAATATTTTCAGGAAAACCAGTAGCATATGTTTTTGCCTAACATTGCAAGTGTTTCTATGCAAACTATACCATTCTCCAGTCTTGCAGCCTTGGGAATACAGCAGAGCCTTGCTAAGTGCTTCCACCTTAAAAGACTCCTCTCTAAAAAGCCTGAACCCCCTTCACTCACTAGGTTCAAACTGCAACAAAATATTTAAGTTTTAATTTCGCTATAACTATATCAGTGCTAACTTCTCCATAGCCTTGAAAACCCAAATGGTAGATGTCATCTCTTTTATTGCTTCCTTCTAGAACTGTATATTCCTTTGCTCCCCCATAGAGAGAGAGTCTTTTGTTCCTCCCTGTCCTGCTATCCAGGAGTCAATGAACCAAGAACAAGAGTTTATAATGGTGTCCAATACTTAATGGTGTCCATTTCATAAATACACACACTCCTTTTTTTTAAGTCGGACTATACCTAAAGTTTAAAAGAAAGCAAAAACTGGTGGCTTTTAACACGTTATTCCTCTTCACCTATAAACAACAGTCCCAGGTATTGACAAAGAATTACATTCAGTGAAATTAAAACAGACTAAAAACCAGTTCAGGATACCTGGTCGTGCAAAAGTATTTGAAAATAGAACTGTTTTGCATGAGAATAATTCACCCATTTTATAACTTGCAACTGTCAAAACATTGTGGGTGATAATTTAGTATATGAAACATTAAACTTAATTTGCCATAGAGGATAAACTCCATTATCAGTGGCATTAAAGGTTATGCTTCACAACAACATTTCTCATGAGAGTAGCGTGGTAATAGGTACTCCTAAGCTGCAGGACCTCAAACCAGAAGGCAGTGGACCATTAAATAGAGAGACTGCACAGCACACTACCAGTTCAAATACTGTTCCACAGATCCCTGCCATGGCTGAGCAGCACACAGAATAGCACATGCAGAGCACCAATGTGGCTTTTGTACTCCCCTGTTCCTGGGATGGCTGAGTTCCAGCCCAGTCTGCAATCCTTAAATTGTGGTGACTGCCTGCAGGCCCTGATGCCTCTACTGCAGGGTCAGTTTGAAGCCTCAAACACACCAGATGGTCATAGTCAGACCCACCACATCAGTGAGAGAAGTGGAACTGAAGTCACTGTGCTTCTTTTACACCAGATGATCCCCTTATACTGGGGAGATTTGTCCCACAGCTGGCTAAAGATCCAGACTAACCCAGTGCTTCACTCTAAAGTAACCACAAAACTCCACTGACAGGATATGGGCCTGCATACTATAACAAAGCTATTGCAATGCTGGGCAGTCACTGTGAAGACCCTCGCTCCCCACACATACTTCTTAGGAAATCTATGTAAGTAGTGATTAAAAGCCTTCTTTTCTTTCTAAAAATATGGGCATAGAAAGAATAAATACTCGAGTATAGACGGGAGGGGATTGGATTAACTGACTAACCGCAGAGCTGTTTCTGTGAACCTTGAGTGGGGGAAAAAAGGGGCATAAAATAACTGTGATAATTGGCATAGAATGCATGCCTGTCACCTTGTTCTTACTTCACCTACCACCAGATGCATTGGTCATTGTTAATATGTAAGAAACTGTGCCGATTTCTATCATATTAAAAAACACTGAGGCATGACAATGTTTCCTGGTACATGGCCGGTAGTAATACAATTAATGTTGGGATTGAAAAGGTCTTCCCAAGCACCAACATTAAGCCTCTTCAGGCTTAGCTCACAATCAGCTAATCTTTGGGTAATTTTGGTGCTCAAAACAAAAAATTGGTTACTATCTAATGCCATCTATGCCTAGGGTTGCCTGGTGTCCGGTATTCACCCAGACAGTTGGGTATTTTTGCCTCCTGTCCGGTAAAAAAAAAATTCAGAAAATACTGGACACCTAAGATGTATGGTATCTTCTGATTTTTTCCCCTGGCCAGGAGGCGAAAATGACCAGCATCTGGCAACCCTACAAACACTCAGCCTTCACCCCCCTCCCCCGAACCCCCCGCTTCCCAACACTCCGACCCCAGACCCCATGCTTATCTGGTTCCGCAAGGCTGCCGGCATAAAATGGCGGCCGGCAAAAAGACCAAGGGGAAGCAATGACTCCCCTGGGTCTTAGTGCTGAACCGCTCCCCTGCACTTACTCTTAAAGGGGACATGCTGTTTTATTTTATTTTATTTTATTTTATTTTTTGTGCTCAACAACTTCGGTCTCCCCCCACATATTTTTTAGATATGGTATTAGATCAGATATCTCACTACTTTAATTTAACCTTTGTCCCACAGATTAAAAGGAACTCTATAAAACAGAGGGAGACTTTAAAAGCACAAAGGAAAATTAGGGGCCCATTCCCCATTTGTATTGTTGGGGCCTCACAAAAAAGCTTTTACAGTCTATTTTTTTTTGTAACTGGAAATTAATTTATTTGGGGGCATAAATCTGGCCCATTACTAATTAACATTCTGTATTAACAAAAATTAAATCACCAGCTGGTGCACACACTTCAAAAGTTTCTAATGATTTATGGCATTTTCAATTCTAATGGTATTCCTAGTTTTAAACAGCAGTTATGCATTTCAAAGGAATGCATACGTAAGCAAGCAGTCCACTAAAACAAGTGTTCCTTTTAGATCTCTTAAACAGGATGCTTTTAATTACGTTTGTTATCGAATGAAAGTAAGTCTTCAAAAATACTAATTAGGAAAAAAATATTCACACTTTATCCTCAAAACTGCCTGTCTTATTTCAACAGCAGCTCATCACAAGAACCTTATTCCTAATGAAACCAGGTGCATAAGAAGGATTTCCAGATACAGCAAACATCCGGAACTTATTACAGATGTTTCAGTGACAATTCAGAATACTCTGTTTCAATGTAAAATAACATCTGCAATCTGTGCTGGCCAGGGAGCCACCTGAGTTGATGTGCTTCTGTAGCCAGTGAGGTAGCATTACCCTGGACAGGAGTGGTAGATCCTAGCATGAGACTGCAGATGTTAGTAGGAAAGGCAGGTGGAGGGGAGGCAGGATATCGTTAGCAGGAGGGGAGGAAGGATCCCAGTGCAAGGATATTGACAGGTTAGCATGGAGACTCAATTTCATGTCTTTTGTAGGATCCTGGATACAGGGGGAGATGCTATCAAGTTGCATGTACTGTACTGCCAACCCCAAGAGCTCAAAACTCATGAATCAGCATGCCCACCTCCCAAAAAGAGAAGGCTTCTTGAACTCACAGATAAAAATACACTTGGGGATCTTTTTATCGGGCTTCTGGTGTTTCAGGCCTTTGAACTCAGGGCACATTTTCTAGCTTTTCTCCACAAACCATGAGACCTAAAGTCTTCCTAAAAAAAGAAAAAAAAAAAGATGGCTGGGATTTTATTCTAATACCATGCACCAAACAAGCATAATCTATTAAGTCAGAGTGATCACAGTTGATAGCAGTGCATGAGGCATCAGATAGTGAGGTTCTCAGGTCTGCCTTAATTCTTAAAATGTGGCTGGGGCTTTCCAGAAAGGAAAAAAAGCCTCAATTATCAGGAGGCTTGTAATCAAATCAGGAGCTATCACTCCATGAAATCACTGGTATCTAGTCAGTGTCACAAAATGAGTTAACAGTTTCACAGCTTACAACCATGGATTGGACAGCTCTGCACACATCTCCCTGGTGACAGGGACATTCCAGCAGCAGCATAGAGCTAGCAGCAGGAAGCAGCAGGAAGACACATGGTGCTGCCGGTGGTGGTGGTGGCGGCGGCCGCCTCTGGCAGATTTTAAATTATCCAGAGGTGGCAGGTAGGGCCGGGAGACGTGTGGGTGGGGGAAAGGGGAAATGCACAGCCCAGCAGGTGGGGCAGGTGGACATGTGGGGGAGGGAGAGATGCAGAATGACCCCACACACACCCTGCCAGAATGGGGTGCCTGTTAGCCTACTAGAATTGAGGACTGGTACTGGCCCTATGGTAAATTGAGTTTGAGACTCCTGATCCAGAAGGTGATAAGTAACAGTCAGCACGGAGTTGTGAAGAACAAATCATGTCAAACCAACCTGATAGCTTTCTTTGGCAGGATAACAAGTCATGTGGATAAAGGGGAAGCAGTAGATGTGGTCTATTTAGAATTTAGTAAGGCATTTGATATAGTCTTGCATGAGCTTTACATTAATAAACTAGAGGAAATACAACCTAGATGGAACTACTATAAGGTGGATGCATAAGTGGTTGGAGAACATTCTCAGAGAGTAGTTCACAGTCATACTGGAAGGGCGTAACTAGTAAAGTCTCAGACAGATCCATTTTGGGACTGGTTCTGTTAAATATCTTAAGCAAAGGTTTAGATAATGGCATGAAGAATATACTTGTAAAGTTTGTGAAAGACACTAAAATGGGAGGGGTTGCAAATGTTTTGGAGGATAGGATTATAATTCAAAAGAATCTAGACAAAATGGAGAAATGGTCTAAGGTAAATACAATGATATTAAATAAGAACAAATGCAAAGTACTTAACTTAGCATGGAACAATCAGTTTCAAGCATACAAAATGGGAAGTAACTGTCTAGGAAGAAGTACTGGAAAAAGGATTTTTGGGTTAAAGTACCCCACAAGTTAAATAGGAATCAGCTGTGTGACACTGTTACATAAATAGCAAAGATTATTCTGGGATGTTTTAACAGGAGTGTTGCAAACAAGACTCTAGTCATCATTCTACTATTTTCTGCTTTGCTTAAGCCTCAAATGGAGTACTGTGTCCAATTCAGCGTACCACATTTCAGGAAAGATATGAATGAACTGGAGACAGTTCGAAGAGGAGCAGCAAAAATGATTAAAGGTCTCAAAAACATGACCTATGAAGAAGATTGAAAGATTTGGGTTTGTTTAATGTGGAAAAGAGAAGACTAAGAGGGAACATGATAACAACTTTCCAGTGCCTAAAAGGTTGTTACAAGGAAGAAGGAGAAGTTATTCTCCTTAATCTCTGATGATAGGACAAGAAGAAATGGGCTTAAATTGCAGCAAGTGAGGTTTAGGTTGGACATTAAGAAAACTTGATAACTGTCAGAGTGGTTAAACACTGGAACACATTGCCCACGGAGGTTGTGGAATCTTCATCACTGGAGTTAAGGGCAGATTAGATAAAACCTGTTTAAAACCCGTTCATTGTATCTAAGCCACAGCTCAGAGAGACTATGTTTCTCTGTGTTTTTAATTTGTTTTTCTTAGTTGTTCTCTAACACCTAGCAACCAAATATGCTTTATTAGGGAAGGTCTAGATGGCGCTTGGTCCTGTGATGAGGGCAGGGGACCGGATTTGATGACCTCTCAGGATTCCTTCCAGTTCTATAATTCTATGTGTAACCCCCCCTTTTTCCTCCCCGGGTTACTGGGGAGCAG
>CM057847.1:25199583-25218802 GCA_030068395.1 Apalone spinifera | reverse complement strand
ACAGGGTCTTTTCAGACTAAAACAGGGGCCCCTTTAGTAAGGGGACTACATATGATTCTATCATCTGGAACTATTGGAGAAAACACCGCAGCAATTCAACATTTTTTTACAAGTTGTGTCTATTTAATTTTTTGTATTATGCGTGTATGACATTTGACAATGTTATTAATAGTTAACTGAAAGTAATGCATCAATAGGTGTTTTCAAACACTACTGTAGCAACTTGCCAAGAATTGAAATGTGAACCAATAAAGTTTTTGTTTTTAAAAGTTTTCTTGAAAGGGGAAAGGAAAGGGGAAAGGAAGAAAACCTTTTGAACAATTTTCCATGGTTAACAGCATCTATCACTGTGATGGATAGGAGGGGTGCTGGCCAGCATTAGGTGACTACAGGGTTAAATTCAGAACCACCAGTGGGATAGAGTGCTGAAATTTGAATTGTACAGATATGCCTGCCATTTTCCTTTGTTTAAGTTTTGAGCCAGGATCTGGGGAAGCAGGATGGTTTACATTCAGGCAGGACTATCATGCCTCCAAGGAATACTGGGCATGGGAATGGACTGAACCTTAAGTGAATCATAAGCAATAGGGGAAAAGTATATTTAGTCGCAATCAAGTTATTTTCTTTGTTTTGTTGTTTGGTTAGCTTCTCTGTGCTAATCCATGTGCTTCCCCTCATCCCATTCATTGTATCTAAGCCACAGCCCAAAGAGACTATGTTTCTCTGTGTTTTTAATTTGTTTTTCTTAGTGTTCTCTAACACCTAGCAACCAAATATGCTTTATTAGTGTATCTTTTTGTTTTGTTAAACAAATCAACTTTTTGGAAGGCGATGATTTGATTCTTGTGCCCTGAGAAGTAGCAGAAGGTCTGTATATGCGTGCTAGGCTGGAAGGCCAGCTATCAGAGATTGCAGTTGGTATGATTGATTGATTTTTTTCCTTTTCAAATTCTCTTGTGGTAAGAGAGTTTGGGGTACGCCTTTGGAAGAAGTTCAAGTGATTCTCCCTGGGTTTCAGAAGAAAGAGTTTTTACACTTGATGGTGGCAGGCTCTCTCTCAAGGCCAAGCAATCTGTGACCTTGGGGAGTTTTTAAGCAGAAGCCTATAGAGGCAAGGTATTTAAGGTGTCTTGCGAGCCCCTACTTTCTGTACTTCGAGCGTCAGAGTGGGGAACAGCCCTGACAATCACTTAAAACTTGGTTGGCCCAAGAAGTGTCCAGACTTCAATACGGGAAGCCTGCATTAGTAATCTGGCAAGTACACCAATTAAGAACTGGTTGTTTTTTTGGTTTTTTTTTTTAAGAGTACACATGTAAAAATCTCTGTGTCTGATCTAATTAGTTTAAACATTTTCTTTTCAAGTTCAAACTGTAACAGTACAATGTGTGATTATTCATATTGCTTCAGCCTATTAACTAATATTTAAGGAAAATAATAACTTGACAAACTTACAAAAACCCTATATCTACATCTAAAAAACCACTAGCTATACAAGCCTATTTGGTGGTACTTCAAATATGTTTCTTTGTAATGTTATTTATTACTTTTACTAGCCTAAAACCTTCAGTCACACTTAATTATGCAAATATTAGCACTTCAACTCAAATTAAATTTACCATGGTCTTTTATAAATTGTTCCACATTGTCTTAATGAAATTTCAATAATACTGAACTAAATCGTACCATCAGTTTTTAAACAGAACTTCCCCATTTCAATCAGTTGAAGCTATGAAATGCTCTGGAAGTTTCTAGAGTGCTATTTATTCCCAAGTATTCCTTTGAACCAAATTCTATCACTCAGTCAGGTCTATTCTAAAGCCCAGTTAAGACAACTGAAATTCTCAGTGACTTCAGTGGGCTTTGGAGCAGGCACTTTGGGCTCAATCCTGACAGCTACTGAATGCTCTGACACTAATCCAGCACCAACCCCAACTACCCACTTAAAAAAATCTCCAAATGCTTAAATATATGATTCTTGGACAACTAAAATGAATTAGTTGTATTGTACTTTGAATAATCTCCTTAGACTGTGGAAGAATCTGGCCCTTTCAATATTGTATATAATAAGATATTGCCCATTTGTGTTTTTAACACGCTTGAGACCATTAAAAGAAGTTAATTTACTTTTAACCACTAAGGTTTGATTTCTTGTAGGATTTTATTCAACTGCAGGAATGAAACCAGCCTGATCTGAATATCAAGGGATTTTTTTTCCTGTTTTGTTTAGTTTGTAGTAATTGCACAATGGATTTGAAGTGGGCCAATACTGCAGAGAAATAATCTAAAACAGATTTTTTTACTGAGTTAAAAATATGAAGGATCAAATCTGTTAATACTGGATGGGTGGATTATCCTTGGTATTTTCCCTGCTCCCAATGAACAAACAAAAACAAAGCTTCCATTGACTCCAATGACAAGATCAATCCCCTAGAGGTTTGTTGTTCGTGGGAAGCTTCATGGCACTGGGCATACATAAGTGATCATTATTATTGTAATTGTGACTCCAGTCCTGCAATGTGTTCCATGTAGGCACAACCCTATGTCCGATGGGATTGTATGCGGACTCAGCACCTAACTATACAGCACTCACTAAAGGACTGGGTCTATAGGCACAGAGCAGTGTATTGTGTGCTTATTAACACACTTTATTCTTTTTGTCTCTTTCAAGAAACTACTTTTTAGATTTATATTTTTGGTAGCAAAAAATTAACTAGAAAAAACTCCAGAATTCGGCTAGGTCCTTTCTTTATAATGGATGTCTAGGTAAAGAAGGATTTAGTTCCTTACATTTTCTCTCACAGTTATACAACAAAAGCATCTATTGTTAAAAAGAATTAAGCATTCATAACATAGGAGGACAAGTATCTATTTTTTATGTAAAAGGGCTGAACATATAACTGAACTATACTAACAAGTGGTTCTGATTGATTTTACTTGGAATGCTTATTATACTTATTTTTTCTTCCCAAGGCAAAGAAATATAATCCATTTGAAATGATAAATGGAGGTACTGGAGTCCAACTCCAGCTCCAACTCCATAAGGATCCAATTATAAAACCACATTAACAACTCCCTCCCCCCCCATAATCTGATTAAAATCGGTCCAGATTGTGATGATGTTCACAATCATATATTCAGTTCATGGAGAGGAGGGCCTAATCACTTCAGCTGAATCATTTACTCCAAAATAAATGAAATATGGATTTCTTACAGCACGACAACAAACAGGATTTCAAGATACATGCATCACATACCTGAGAGATACAGACATGTCTCTGCTTGGCTTAATAAAATACATTAGATCTGTGAACTTTGGCTTTTTGTTTTCATTCTCTTCCTTTCATAAGTGTGGTCACAACATCCCACATCCGTTCACTACAGAGGATTTAACTCCAAATCCTGATACTACAAACAGAGCAATGGCAGCAAGACTTCTACACCCACATAGCATATGTCTTCTATGCATTTAAACCTGTGTCTGTGGAACTTGGGCTTGTAGACTTGGGCCCGGCCTACACTACACCAAGAAGGTCAGCTTAGGGTATGCAACTCCAGATATGGAAAGGTGTAGCTGTAGTCGGCTTACTTTAAAGCCAACCCTTGGTGGCATTCACACTGTGTGGCTTCCCTTACTCCTCACAAAAGGAAGAATATTTGTTGCTGGTGGTAGCTGCCCTTAGTGTTTGATTCAGGGGTCTGTACCAGACCTGCTAAATCAAATGCCAGAAGAACAACCTCTGGGGCATTGATGTTCTAGTAAGCATAGACATGTCCTGGGTGTTTCCAAAACTCCCACTTCAGTGTCCACAATTCATTGCAAACCTAGGCTTAAAATTGGTAAAGTTGGATCCCACTTATACTTTCTGCCTCTGTTATATGGCTTGATCTGCATCCATACTACAAAATGACAACAGAACTCTGGCTCTAGCAGGCTGTGATCTGAGTCAGTCAGACTGATATGCGTGTGTGTGTAGGACTAGGTGCTTGCTGATCTGTGTCAGAGGTACGTGAGTGTGAACTGGATTTACTATGTGGTGTAAACATATCCATAGTCTGGCTGACTTCAAATATGCACTCATGTGGTTCTCTTTACAGGACTGGGTTTTTAAGCATGCACACTTCAGTTTTATCAGGATGTAGGTATTTTAATTTTTTTTTTAATTTTACATTTGTTACTCACGACCAGATGCTCCAGAGTGTCTTATTATTATCTACTTCTCCATGTGACCCATGACACAGCCAAGGCAAGGGTTATGACAGTCCAGAAAGGCTACTGTGTTTCTTCTTGCAATCAGGTTCTTTAACAGAACCTTATCAAGATGCGACACATGGAATAATCTCAGTTTCATAGAGTTTAATGCCAGGTTGGACTACTAGATCTTCTAGTCTGACCTACTGTATAACAAAGTCCATTAAACTTCACCTAGATACTCCTAAAAAGTCTAATGACTTAATTCAGTTACAGCATTTCCATCCGTAGGAGACTAAACTGTGTGCCAGACAAAGGTGCTACCAATGCCAGAGATCATTGCAATGACACAGACCTGATTGAAGTGAGATGTGCCCAGATGATCCCAGCAAGGGAACTGCACCGTATACTTAGTTTGCTCCATTCCTCAATCTGGCTGAAGAAAGCAGGAGGCAGATGAGTCTGGAACAGACAAATCCAGGACCCTTGGTTGTGCCCGTTGGACCTGAAGTGGCCAAGAGAAGGAGCTTCTCCCCTGGTCTCATGCTGTTGTGGTGAGATGTCTAGGGCAATCATCCTCTCTCCCTGGGGAAGTTTGCATACAGAGCCCCTCATCCAAGGGCACTATTTCTCAGGCGCCGGGGGGCAGTAGCTCCCTTGAAATTGAAAATTGAAATTGGAATTCATGCTTGACATCTGCTTAAAGGTGCATGCCTGGCTCCAGAGGCAGTTCTTAAATGCAACCATTTGATCTGCTTGCAGCTTTGCCTTGGAGGCAGGGAGTTTGTTATAAGAAGAAGGAAACAGGGTGATTTAAGTATAACAAAAGGCTGGGCATTTAAAAAAAATTGTTAGAGTATCATGAAAACATTGCTAGGTACCTCACTTAAAAATGGGAGGAAGAGTAGGAACCAGTATTGTGTTGTGGGGATTTGCATTTGGATCACTGTGTTTAACTTATAAATGTTCTTGAAAAGGAGGTAAACTGTGACTAATCCAAAATTGACTCCAAGAGTTAAGAAGGGATTTTACAAAAGTGGGTGATTGGGCAACCCAAGGGCAGATTCCAATTATCAACACTGAATTCTAAGTAGTGCACATGGAAAAATATAATCCTAACTAGAGATACAAAAATGATGGAGGTCTAAAATAGCTGTTACCACTCAAGAAAGAGATCTTGGAATCACTATGGATAATTTCCTGTTTAATGTGCAGTGGCAGTCTAACAAGTTAACAGAATATTAGGAATCATGAGGAAAGCAATAGATTATAAGGCAAAATACCATATTGTCTCTATATAAAGTCATTGTATGCCCACATCTTGAATACGGTATGCAAAACTGGTCACTCCATCTAAAACAAAAAGATCTATTGTATTTGGGAAAAGGTACAGAAAGGGCAACAGAAATGATTAGGGGTAGCGAACAGCTTCCATATGAAGAGAGATTAAAAAGATTGGGAATTTTCAGCTTGGAAAAGAAATGATTGAAGAGTGGGAGGGGGATATGTTAGATGCTAGAAAATCATGAATGATGTGGAAAATAGAGTAAGGGAATGTTATTTATATCTTCACTAACTTAACACAAGCTACTGACCTAATTAAATTTATAGGCAGCAGATTTAAAACAAACAAAATAAATTATTTTTTCACAATCAACTTGTAGAACTCTTTGCCAGGAGATGGTGGAAAGACCCAAACTATGACAGGGTTCCAGTAAGAACAAGGTGAGTTCAAGGATAATACATCCAAAAAATGGCTACTAGCCAGAATAGGTAGGGATAGTGTCAGAAGATGGGAATGGATGACAGGGGATGGACCATGGTGATTGCTTCTCCTTTTTATTCTTTCTGAACCACCTAGCACTGGCCACTGTTGGAAGTCAGGATACCGGGCTAGCAAGACCTTTGGTCTGCCCCAGTATGGCTATTCTGATGTCCTTATATAGAACTGAAATGTTTCTGCCCTCTTGCTGTAACCTACAGCGGGGGGAGGTGGCTGGGGGGGGGTTGTGTGTATGTAGTCAATAGGATTAACCAATAAATCCAAGCTTATCGTGTAAGTCGTCTACACACTGACATCCCTTCATTAAAAGGCATATTCCTGCGCTACCATGATGGGAGTTGGGAGAACTTGGCTTTGGTGCCTTACTCAGAGATTCATGAGTGGCTCAGAGAGCATTCATGCAATCTAGCTGCATGGGGTTGTGCTGAGTGATAAACAGCAGCTGGAGGGATGTTGCTAGTCACTAGCAAGGCATTATGAAAGACTCAGCCCTGGTGGGAAGAGAGATCAGAGGTACATAGCGGTTCCACAGCCCCAGGTTGCATCTCAGGGGGACCCTGTCACAGCCTCACAAATTGAAAAACATTCACAAGATCCAATTTAAAAAAAAATCACAGATCATTGTCTTGCATATTATACTAGCATAGCACGTTCTAGTTAATCAAGTCACAAATAATCAGAAAATCCCCTTAATGGAAACAATTCCCAATGAAATAGTGATTCCTAATAATATTTAGCAAGAAGGATTGACAGACAATGACAAAGATAATAGGAATTTTTTGGTACACGAGAAGCAATATCTGGTATTGTAGGGCTGTGCTTTTATTTGCTGAGCTTTGCTACAAGAGAGTCCAGCAGGATACCTGGAAGCTTTTATTATTATACACAGCCATCTGGAACAAGACTCAGAATAATACAAAGCCCCTGAAGGCACCTTTAACACTGTGTGATTACCACATGGTATCAATGGGTAAAACAAACTAAGAAAATACTGCTAAATGAAAAGTCTCACCAGTGAAAAGCCTCACCAGTTTTGAAATGTGCTAGAAATGTAGAAGACATGCGGAGAAGGTTTAGTACTGCTCTCTGTATCTGCAAGCAAGGACTTCCGGGGGGGACTTCCGGAGAAGAGTCAGACGGCAGCCTTATATATTTTAACAATAGCTGATTCTGAAAACTTGAGGTATGTAATAGCTTCTAGTTAACTGAGGCAAAGGAGGCTAACCATGAAACTGCATTAAAAGATTTGAGAACTTCACTACACTTAAAAAAAGAATGAGAAGTTTTAAAACAGAATACAAAAAGAAAAAACTATAGCATTTTTGACTGAGCTAAGGCTGAAGAGAAGATCTTGTAATCTTGGGGTGTTAAAGTTTCTGGTAAGAAACCAGATCATTATTTGGATCACAGACAAACAACCGAAACTACTGGAAGACCCTGAGTTAACCCTTGACATGTTACCCAGGACAAAAAGAAGCTTAAAAAGTAACAACAGTTCTCTGACTCTAAACGATAGAGAACCCAAAATCAGGAACCCAATCATGAAAGAGATGTTAAAAATGCACAGCACTCAAAGTTGTAGTCCAGGAAAAAGCGCTATACACATATAACCTCCTTTTTCCTCCCTGGGTTACTCGGGAGCAGGTCACACTCACAGGGGTGCCTGATGGTTTTAACCCAAAAGAAGATCCTGAGCACCCCAGTGGCAATGGTGTTTAGCTGGGGAAAGCCCTATCCATACCCCCTTGCTGCAGTCCCTTGCTCGTAATGAATGTATAATGGTGGTGCCTCCACCTGGCTGGCCTTGTACACACTTACTGGTGTGCCTTGAGAGCCTCCAGGAATATACTCATTCCAGCTATAATCTGGATCTAATTCCAGAACAACACTACAAATCATATACATCTAATAGATTCCATTAAAATAAACAATCTTAACTTAAATAAACAGGATTTAACAGATTGACAATGAATAGCATTAACAAAGTGCACAACAATAATTGGAACTTACATATCTAGCAATTTCACTAACAATATTGATCCCACCCCAGAGTGTACACACCCCTGAACTCAGAGTCCCAGACTCTTGCTTGCATGGGAGCACTTGAAGAACTGCAGCTGTAGTGGAGGTTCTCCGCAGGCAGTGTGTATGAGGGTCCAAGCTAGGCAGCAGCTCTGTCCCAGGCAGCACTTTCCCAAAAAAGCCCAATTACTTACAGCCTCATGCTGTGCCTATCAGAAGCAGCCTGCTAGATCCCAGTTCCATAGGCATCTAATCCCAGTCTGTAGCTGCACTCTAACAGCCCCTGGACTGAATCAAACTCCTCCACAGCAGCCTGGCTCCCCTTCTCTTCCAAACTCCAAGGGCTGAGTCCCCGACTGCTAGGCCTCTCTTCTCATGCACATGGAGAGACTCTGGATCTCCCACACAAGGGTCACTTCCGTCCTGTTTTTCCCAAGGGCTCATGGGAATTGTAGTCTGTGAGGCTGGATTGCAGCACGCAGGGTATTTCCAGAAAATAAGCAAAGGCACCTTTAGTAAGGGGACTACACACACTATGGCAAATATAAGCCATATATCACTGTGCAAGAGTTTGCAAGCATCAGCATAGGTGCAAAGTATGGATAAACATAATGATGATAGCAGCACTAGCCCAGAAGAATTCTTCATAGGAGCAATAGACAATGTTGCAAAATAAGATGAATGTCCAATCACCCTGAAAGCAAATGGGACATTTATTGATTCTGGACAATGGTGCACACAAGGAATAGTGATAGTAGTACTGAAAGAAAAGCCAGAGGCCACAAAAGTAAACAAGAAAGGGCATAAGAGGTAAGCTTCCACACTAACGAATATAGAAACTAAAACATTAGGGTAAATAAATTGGGGAAAGATACAATTTTTAATAATTCTACGAAAACAACATCCCCGTGGATGGAGCAACCTCTATTCACAGCAAGCCTGAGCCCGCTGTAGGCAGAAGGTGCTTTGTGACAGCCTCCCCTGCTTTCCCCCATCTCACACTGCTGCCTCTGATAAAGGCAGCAGCGCAGGTGTGGGAGGCATGTGGCACTGCAGAGACAGTGTTTTTAAGCTGGCTCCCCCCAGCACCATCTCTTGCTTCCCCCTCCACACACTTGCTGCGAGTGGTCAAGAAGTTTAACCGATAAATCTAAGCTTATTGGTTAATTCTATACTTGACTACTCATTTTTATCCCTAGTTAAAATACATGTTAGATTTGCAAAAACGTGTTTGGTATTTAAATTTTATGAATAGCCTGCTGGATGCTGCATGTATACATCTTGTTTATCTGTACTCATGTTATAAAGCCATAGCAAATGTTTACATTGTGAACCTTGGTAATGATGTATGGCAACATTTAAAAAAATATATTTGGAAGTCCTGAAAACTTCCAATCACTTGATAAAAGCTATGCTGTCAACACGAACAGTGGGAACCAATGACTGCAAAGAATGGCATCACAAGAGGTTACCAAACAGCCATATGAGATTATCAGGTGAGATGAGATACACCATCGAGGAAGAACAACCTCAGATGTAGCAGCTATTCTGAGCCAGTACACATGCAGCTAGGTCAAAGAAAGTTTTTTTCCCCGTTGTCTTAGATACCATAATGTGTGGCAATGGAGTTACCATAGTGACAGAAAGACCCCGTCTGTTGCTGTAGTCTGTCTCTATAATAAGGCCCGGTCTACACTGGGGGAGAAAGTTGACCTAAGATACACAACTTCAGATACATGAATAGTGTAGCTGGAGTCAAGGTACCTTAGTTCACATTTCTGCAGCACCCCACTTCAGGAAGTCGACAGGAGAGACTCTCCTATTGACTTTCTGTACTCCTTGGGACCCAGTGGAGTACTGGAATCGACAGAGGCACCATCAGTGGTCAATTAGCGGGTTCTTACTAGACCCACTAAACTGAACCCCAATAGATTGCGCTCCACAGCACTGATTTCCCGGTAAGTGCAAACAAGCCCTAAGGAGTTACAAAAGCATGGCTATATTGCTGTAACCTCTGTATTGTAGCTTTTGCTTGGAAGTGATGGCGTGCATTGGGGGGGGGTCTGTGCCTTTAATGGCTGAGATTTACAAAGAGAATCCGGTGAGAGGGGGAAGAGAAGTACTGTAAATTTCTTGTTATTATGCACAGCCAGTTGGAACCAGGCACTGAATAAAGCAGACTTCTTGCACGCACCCTTAGCACCAATAAGTGATCAGTGAAAACTATACAATCCTTTTAACTGTGTCTGTTTCCCAATTATACATGTCATTGATTGCTATGCTATTTGGAAGCTGCATTTGGCTCACAGAATGAACAAGAAGAAAGCAGGCCAATAATATTTTCAAAGAACACTTTTCTCTGTTTTTATTCTGTCATTTCTGGCAGAGATGCAGTCATTGGTAACAAATTTTGAAGGAAAGGAGTACGGGAAAGGAAGGATCTGTATTGGCTAGCACACTACAACTCTTGTCAATGTTCACTTTTTGCTCCATGATTTCCATCAAGTCCACAAGGTGTAATCTGCACGTTTGTGATTTTGCTTCCTTTCTGACCCATAGGGAAAAAATATTGAGCTAAAGCAAATTGAAAGCTGTGGGTTAAGAAAATTGTGCTTACTAAACAAAATACAATGCACATGATTTAATTGGTAAATAACCAACATGGAGTGTTTTGAATTCTGTTCTGTTTTTCCTCCCCGAACCAAGTGGTTTTGTTAATAATAAGGTGCCAATGCATTCTCTCTTTTAACCAGGATGCTTTCTTTTGCCTCTTACAAGATAATTTGAACACTAATGATTTTTTCCTTAAGGCCATTATATTGACACCCCATGCGGTCGGAAGTTAGTCCAGTGCACAATTTGACAGAGCTGTAGGGGTGAGCTTCACACTCCGCTTGCACAAGAATATTAAACATATTCCTATGTGCATTCCTATGTGTAACTAAACACAGCAATAAAACTGGTCGCAAGCAGTAGTTTCCAATTCTATACGAGTGCACCGAGTCAAGTGCACATTCTGAAAAGGGAAAAATGGAGAAAAAACTAAATACGTCATCTGCCCCAAGAAACAGTTCTACATGTGAAAGAGTGTGATACTCAAAAAGGGCCAAATTCTGTGTGCAATACATAACTTGTGTAACCAGGTAATATCAGGGTTGGTGTGAAAGAGGAAGCTTCCCCCATCCTAGACAGACAATTGAGCAGTTCTAACTCAGGGTTGCAGTAGCGGTGATGGGCAACACGACTCCATTACCAACTCCTTGTCCCATTTTGCAGCTAGCAACCAAGGGAGTCACATAAATCAAGAATCAGTTCAATTTTGTGATGCCCTTCCATCAGACCTCAAAAAGCCCCATGCAGGCTCCCTGGGACTTACTTACATTAAGTATCAGTGCCAGCATACTATGTTGATGGGCAGCACTATAGAATCACAAAATAGAAGTCCTTCCCAGTCATCCCACACAGCAGGAATTTCTATTACAGTTTTGTCAAAGGACCTCCTCAGGGAAGGATTGGGAAAGGCAGGAGTTGACCACAAATGTATCTGATACCCTTTGAAGAGTGTGTTTTTTCTATATTGCCTTATAAATACAGTACTGTAAAAGTTCATGAGCTGTAGATTATACACTGGGTTAATATGACACTTTTACATACAGCTAATATCCTAAATGCCACTATGGGAAGGCTGCATGTGCTAAAAAATAATTGTCATTGTTAAACAAAAGCTGGAACACTCGGGATGAGACAAGCTATATATATATGCTTCCTTTATACAAAGAAATGACATATTATAGGATACATTTATAATTCTCTCAACTTATTTCCTTTTAAAAAAAATCATGCAATGAATAGTTTCAATGAACCATCAAGCATCAAAAAAATGCCTAGCAGCTTAACTGTAGGGTCCAATGCATGCTATCAGTGAAGGGACCTTAATTCACTTATGACAGACTACATAAAACAAATGAGCTGTGAAGAAATGTTCTTTCTGGTGTGAGTATCTAACCACTTACAATATCTCTCATTGGAAAAGCTTATTTTATTTTAGTGGCAGAAATGAGAGGTGAGACATTTAAAAATATCTGGATATTTGTTTTCAGTGCCAGGATACACCAGCAAATTGATCCCATAGCTTGCAAATAAGTAAGACAATCAAACAGTTCAAATAATTTGATAACTAATGCAAAATTGAAACAACAAGATTTTTAGTCTGAAACAGAGTCGTTCTGTCCAACTCCTGACACGGACCACCCTCACCAATGTTACTTGGATACCAAAAGTTCAAATCCTGTATCCTTCACTTAGCCAAAACACCCATCATTATAAGCGCTGATATTTAGCTCCACTGACATTACTAGAAATATGTCAGTTTACAAGAGCTGAGGATCTGTAAACGCTGAAGAGTATGTAATGTGGTCTGAAAGCTTAAAGCCTCCTAACTTGTATTAAAGCTGGACGGACGTCACCAATACACCAACTATATCTTTAAAAAAAAGTGTGAATTAAATGCATTCCTTCCTAATTTCTGAACTGCAGTTCTTCACTGGGCCACAGCTTCTGGGCTGAGAGCAAACACCAAAGGGCAGATCTTCAGCTGGTATAAGTGGTCATTACAGTCATTTAAATCAGTAGAGCAATAACCATTTCACCAGTGGAAACAAAAAACCTAGCTTTGGGCACTCTGCTAATCAGCTGTGTGGCACTTGAATCTCTCCTGAGCAGCCACACAAGAGCAGAGCTTACAGGGAACACTGCCCACAACCCACTGTTGAAGAAACACTGATCTACTGCCTTAGTGGTTTGTACTTCTGCCTCCATTGCTAAAGCATCTGAGCACCATGCAAATAAATAGACAGGTAATACTCAAGTCCCTCAGAGGACTACATGGAGTCTCTGATTCATCTCCATCTTCACATTAAAGACTGTATATCGCTAGTTTCAGCAATTTCTTTTAGTCTGATACAGGGGCTGATATTGATTTTTCTTTGTAATGGTAATAGGTGAAAAAATTGCAAAGTACTTCTGACCTCATTATAATTTCCATAAACACACCTGTGCTTTTCTAAGTAAAATCATTGTGTACTTTATAAGGAAAAAAAAAAGGAACCACTTTCTGCTTAGACCCATTGCTCCTAGGCAATCTTGAAACAATTCCCAGCCACTTAATGCCTAATTTATTCAAAATATTTTTTAACAGAAAAATAGCTCCATAATGCCTGGAAAGTGAGTACAGGAAATACAGCTGCCTAAACAACAGTGATAAACTCCCCTTTTAAAAATTTTTGGAGTAAACAGAGTTCATGAGCACTATTATAAGCACTGTCAGTTATTGGCAGTATTTTTGACATTTTTGCTTATATTGTTTTCTTGTATTGGCATCTCAACCACAGCTTTTGTAAGCCAGATAAACAAGAGCACAGCAGACAGTAACTCACAAAAGGAAAGGCCTTAATCTAATGCACTCAGAGTCTCTACTTAGTAGTGACACTAAAACTACAAGAAACATGGAACATAATTCTCTCAAATGCAAATAAGATGAAGTAGGATAAAGGTAACATTTTACATGTGAATGTACAGGTTCCATTATCACAATATTGAAGGATTTTTGATCTCCAGAAGCTGCTGTGTGCATTTAAAAATCAGCAAGTGACATTACAGTAATATGAATACAGGACCCCCATTGGTTAATTTGATTGCCATCTGGTATTCGTAGTATTAGCATAAAACTCTGCTAAATATGCTCACTGTGTCACTAGTATCATAAAATATATAGTTGCATTCTTCTATATAACTGATGTAAGAAACAGACATTACCCAACCAAGAAATCTTCAAAAGGAGAATATTTCTATTTTTTAATACTTTAAAAATTGTAGCAGACCAAAATTACAATCCACGGGTGTGAATAAATCCTTTCTGTATAGAAGTCAGCATTTGGTACAGCAGGCACAGCATGCTGAAGAATCAGAGAGGGCAATGCAGGAGAGGAAAACTGGCTGCATGTGACCAGAAGAAGAAAGAGGAGAAATCATGTACCTGTACTACAGATAGAAGTAAGAAATTATTTTCAGTCTCTTTGCACAGGTACAACACTGGAGACTGGTTTGTAAGTGTCATCTGAGAGAAGGGATCAGAAGAACCCATCAACTGGAGGGCAGCAGGGGATGCATTGTCTTAAGGGCGAGGGTTCAACAATAACCCCCAAAAGGAGTAGATGGGTTTTGGTGGTCAGACAGTCATCCATCTGCGATCCAGACCAGGTAACTCAAAAACAGTGTGCTGCTTGCCTGGAATTAAAATTCAAGATGTGACAGTGCTTGCTGAGGCTGATGAAACTAGGAAGGTCCAGTGATATACTTTTCCAAGTGTGCACCAATGATACTGCCAAGAACGCCCTTCAGCAGGTCACTGCAGCTCATGTCACTCTGGAAAGAAGGATAAAGAATTTGAAGCACAAGTTGTGTTCTCCATTCTCCCAGTGAAAGAAAAAAGGCACAAGTAGGGAGCATCGAATTATGGAGGTAAATGCATGGTTGAGCAAGTGTCAGAAAAAGGGCTTTTGATTCTTTGACCACAGGAAGTTGTTCCAGGAACAAGGATTGCTAGGAAGACATGGGATCCAAACACAGTAACAAGAAGAGGGAAGAGCATATTCACAGGCAGGCTTGCTAACTTAGTGCAGAGATTCTCCAGGAGACAGTGACCTAAGTCCTGACATAAGTGTGGAAGTAGGATACAGATAGGAAACATAAGGGTGCCACAGAGGAAGCCTCCTAATTGCTATTCAGAAAGCAGGGCTATTGGCTAGTTATCTAGATGCGTGTACACAAACGCAGGAAGCCTATGAAACAAACAGGGAGAACTGGAAGTCCTGGCACAATCAAGGAACTTTGTCATGATTAGAATAACAAAGACTTAGTGGGGTAACTCACATGACTGGAGCACCGGTTATAACTGTTCAGGAAGGACAGGAGGGTGAGAAAAGGTGGAGGCGTTGCACTGTATGTAAGAGCAGCATGATTGCTCAGATCTCCAGTATGAAACCAGAGAAAAACCTTTTAAGAGTTTTTGGGTAAAGATTAGAAGGGCAACAAAAGTGATGTTGTGGTAGCTGACTACTATAGACTACCAGATCAGGAACATCAGGTAGACAAGGTTTTCTCTGGATAACTAACAGAAGTTTCAGGCCCTAGTTCTCATGGGGCAATTCAATCACCATAACATCTGAGAGCAATACAGCAATGCACAGACAACCCAGGAAGTTTTAGCTAAGACTTGAGAATAACTTCCTGGAGCAAATTTTGGAGAAACAAATTAGGGGACATGCTCCTCTTGATCTGCTGCTCACAAAACAAGGGAGAATTTGTAGGGGTAGCAGAAATAGGTGGCAACCTGGGCAGCAGTACTATGAGATGACTGAGTTCAGGATCCTGCAGGCCGCCCATTAAGGACTTGTTGGGGCTAATTTAAAAGGCTTCCCTTCAGGGAGGGCAGGCAGCCATGGACTGGTAGTGAAGATTTGTGCTGTGGGAGTGTGGAAGGACACAGTCAGGTAACAGGAGTAAGGTACTGGGAAGGGTTTGTTAGGGAAGTGGCTCAGGGAAAGGCTGCATTTCATGGTGGAAGACACACTACCTTTCACCACTTCCATTAGGGCCCCTGGCACAGAATCCAGAGTAGATGGTGGGCCTAGTCTCCCCCCAACCAGCCCTGCACCGCTAAAGAAATTATACCTGAAAGGGGAGGTCGGGATTAAATAGGGGTTTCACCCAAACTCATTTGACTGGCCTATGAGGAAGGTGGTTTAGTAGTCTGTGACCCCGATCTCCAGTAATGGAGAAAGGCTACAATGAGCCTCTCAGGCAAGTATTAACTGCCTAGAAGCGCAGGACCCCCAAGGCAAAGCCAGAGCTTTGCCATCATATAAACTACATATCTTGAAGAATATTATTCTACAGGTAAGTAACCTCTTTTTTGTGTGACTGCACTATATGTGGAACTACACTTCTAGAAGTGAATTCTTAGAATTGGAGAATCAGAGACGATTAGGGTGAACCCCAGAACCTAACAGATAAGAAGGTAGGTAAACAGAACCACCTACAGAGTATTTCTCTTTAAAAAGGGGCTGAGCCAACCTGATGTTAATTTTTAATATTTATACTGCATAGTACTGGCTGATTGCTGTTGAACACATTTGAATAGGAGTAATTTTACTAGGTGTCCCATATTCAGCATAAGGAAATATCATCAACTTATTTTTATATTAATCTGTAAAGTGCTGCTAAAGCCATCGAACTTTAATACATCATTGTTACATGCCTACATCTTGCAATAAAATTCCATTCAACTGAATCCTAGAAGATCTCTCAGCAAGGCAACACAAATAATTAGAGTTAGACTGAGCTGTATATAATTGATAATGCCAAACTGAAAAAAAACTAAAATTCAGTGGCATGAAAGAAAAATATTAGAGGGAATTTAATTTGGGGCTGAAATGGATCAGAAACTCATTTTCATAATGACACCTAATATACATTAGGAAATTATTGCCTATTGAGATTGAAATTTACCTGACATCAAGCACATAAAAAGAAATATAAATTCACAGTCTGTGTAATCACAGCATAGTTTTCAAAGGAGATGAGAGGCTGACAGGCCAAATTCTTTTTTCATCTAACCTGAAAGTCCACTGATTTCAATGCAATTGCACTGACTTACCCTCCTGCAGGATGTGGTACAAACACTATAGATTAATTTTAAATGGGGATTGATTATTTTGAGGCCAATAATAATCTTTGTAATTACATGTGCCAAAAATATTAGCATATCTGGGGGTGGGGAGGCGAGGGGGGAAGCTGATCATGACAAGGGCCAAGGAAAAATTCTCTCTGTGTATGTCACAATAGGCTAGGCAGATGATGGAAAGGTTTGCTTCTAATACATCTGATGGTCACTGATGGAGGCATGTATCAAACATCATGACCCAAATGGTGACGCCTACATCCCCAGGTATTTTCCTTCTGGAATGTACTCTGGTACAGAGCAGATTGTACTTCAAATTGGTAAATCTTGATGTTTTAATCTATGTGGTATGGTACATAGTCCAGTCATATAAATATTAACATCTCAGTTTTTACTACTCCATATATTTATTGTATTAACCTAAAACATCTACATTCTTTTCAGAACTAATGATCATTGCTTGTTTTTTTCCCCTTACACCAGAATCCTTATACTTTATTATATCACAATTTATGTAATACAAGACCCTAAAGAATGTATGGTCCAGTGTGATATAGCATAGAGTACATAATGCCTGAAAGATAATATATATGGATGACTAAAAGCATCACCAGTTCTCAAGTGAGACACCAATTTTGTTCCAGAATGTATGACAAATATTAGCCTAGCAACATCAATAAGAAGTCAGTTGCTAGCAACTGTTATTATGGAGAAAATACCGAGGTACATATTACTGACAACAATAAATCTGGTCCAGAAGATGACAGAAAAATTCTTGAATGTCTTGGTATATGTAGGACTCTCATTTAATCTTTCAGGGAAGGCACTAACCAGATCAGTTTTCATTTGTCATTTACTGTGGTTTTCTATCTTAAAATAATGCTGGGTAAAAAAAATGTTGATAAAATATAAGAATGACTTTGGGACCTTTTCCTTGTTTACAGACATTTTCTTCAAACATAAAATCAACCAAATGATGAATCTACTAAACAAATATAGGATGGAAGAGTTTCTCTTATAGAAACAAACAAAAAACAGGACTATGTAGCACTTTAAAGACTAACAAGATGGTTTATTAGGTGATGAGCTTTTGTGGGCCAGACCCACTTCCTCAGATCAAATAGTGGAAGAAAATTGCCACAAACATATATAAACCAAAGGATACAATTAAAAAATGAACACATATGAAAAGGACAAATCAAATTTCAGAACAGAAGGGGGATGGAAGGGGGAAGGTAAATGTCTGTGAGCTAATGATATTAGAAGTGATAATTGGGGAAGCTATCTTTGTAATGGGTAAGGTAATTAGAGTCTTTATTCACACCTAAGTGTAATGTGTCAAATTTGAGCATGAATGACAGTTCAGAGGATTCTCTTTCAAGTGTATTCTTAAAAGGCCTTTGAAGCAGGATGCAGGTAATCAAGTCGTTGAGACAATGTCCTTTCTGGTTGAAATGACAAGAAACTGTTTTTTCTTTTTGATGCTGTCTAATATCTGTTTTGTGGGCATTGATCCTTTGGCGAAGTGTCGGAGACGTTTGTCCAATGTACATGACAGACGGACACTTTCGGCACATGATAGCATAAATTATATTTCTGGATGCGCAGGAATAGGTGTTCTTGATCTTATAACTCACTTGGTTAGGTCCAATAATGGTATTAGTAGAGTGAATATGTGGACAAAGCTGGCAATGGGGTTTGCTGCAAGTGAAGGTACCAGGGTTGGTATTAGTGTGGTATGTCCTGTGGTTGTTGGTAAGAATCATCTTGAGGTTAGGTGGTTGTCTATAGGAGACTATGGGTCTGTCTTCCCAGAGACTCTCGGAGTTTAGTATCCTGTTCCAGTATAGGCTGTAGTTTATTGATAATGTGTTGGACAGGTTTAAGTTGGGGGCTGTAGGTGATGACAACTGGTGTTCTATTGTTGGTGTTCTTGGGTCTGTCTTGAAGTAGATGGTTTCTAGGTATTAGTCTGGCTCTCTCAATTTGCTTTTTTATTTCTCCGGGTGGGTAGTTGAGGTTTATAAATGCTTGGTAGAGATCCTGAAGTTTCTGGTCTCTGAAACTGTATTTGTATTTTCAATAGTATGAACACTCTTCAGATAAGAAAGACTAAAACATTAACATTTAATCCTGTGTGTTGAATTTTTTTTTCATTTCAATGTCTTATGAGTACATCTTCCAGTTACACTAACAAAGTTCTGTTTTAAAAGTATTTATAAATTATTAAGCAATTATAAGCAGAAATTTGTGTTATACATGTTATAACATCCATAAATATTTAAGTTGTTATAAGCAACCTATCCATCTGTTGAACTCTTTATAAACTATGAATGAAAAACTTTCAGAAATTTAGCCTCATACTCATTTACAAAACTTTGACGGCAATCAAATTTTCTGGTGTTCAGCTTTTAGCCTATCTCTGGTGGAACTCAGATTAACATTACTAGAAACAGACCAGTGCTGAAAGCTAATGAAAATACT
>CM057847.1:25182242-25199483 GCA_030068395.1 Apalone spinifera | reverse complement strand
TCATTTGCATCCCTTTTCCGGAAAAGGGGGCCTGTGTAGACGTAGCCCCAGGGTTTCCCAAAAGAAATCAGTAAATACTAAGCTCAGACTAAGTAAAAGAAATATGCAGTTATATGAAATAGTTTAATTCCAGAATATATGCAGCAAGACAGGCTGGTGATGAGGGACTGGTGTAGAATACATGTAATTCTCGCAACAGAAGGGTTTCTAAGTTTGCTTAGCACATTCTACTCTTTGTGTCTGAGGCTTAAAAAACAACAACAACCCTAACAGAGTCACATGAGAACCTACTACACTCTTGGACATTTCTTTAAATTCTAAATGTTAATTACAGAATATTGCCATTACAGAATTTTGTTCCATTTTTACTTGACAAAATTATTATGCATGTACATGCACCATCTCTACCAGTTACTCACCTTTAAAGCTGTGTCTAGACTGGAGCGATCTTGCGCCAGAGCTATGCAAATGAGGCTCAGTGTGGAATATCGCTGAGCCTCATTTGCATAGCCAATGAGCCGCTATTTTTGCAGAAGAGGCTCTCGTGCAAGACGGAACTGTCTACACTGCCCCTTCTTGCGCAAGAAAAACCCTCTTGCGCAAAGCCGTTATGCCTGAAAATAATTTTGCGGAAGATAGCTCCGTCTTGCCCAAGAGCCTCTTCCACAAAAATAGCGGCTCATTAGCTATGCAAATGAGGCTCGGTGATATTCCACGCTGAGCCTCATTTGCATAGCTCTGGTGCAAGATCGCGCCAGTCTAGACACAGCCTGAGCATGGAACACTTCTTGAAGAAGAGGCCAATGTCCCAAAGTATGGCTAGACTACATTGTTTTTTTGAAAAAAACCCTGCCCTTTTTTTGAAAAAAGCTTCACATGTGTCCACACTGCAATCACGTTCTTTCAAAATTAAATCGAAAGAACGCAGGGGAAGGTTTAGACATTGGTAAATCTCAAATTACTGGGAATTATGCCTTTTTCAAAAGAGCTCTTTCGAAAAAAGGCATGTGTGGATGCAGAACAGGGACATTTTCAAAAGAGGCTGCAATCGAAAAAAACAAGGTGCCCTGGTGGCCATTCTGTGAATAGCAATCAGAGCTTTCTTTCGAGAGAGCATCCGTGCAGTCTGGACGCTCTCTTTCGAAAAAGCAGATCACTTTTTCTATCCAGTTTTGAGGTGTGGATGCTCTCTTTCGAAAGAAGCTCGCAGTCTAGACATACCCCCAGTGGGAAAGAAGAGGATCAGGAAAATTTTGACAATACCAAAAATGCATAAACATGGAATATAGTAACGAAGATTTGTTAACACTCTTTAATCCTTTCAATAATGTCCAATGGTGTCTCCTCTAGAGGGACAGTAAGCATTTCTGCTCTGAGTTCACTACAACATGATATTTACCACTTGCTGCAAACGGACTGAGTCAATCTGTTTAGTATCAAATTTGTCTGGGCTCTTTTGGAACTCTCTCGCCACCCTCCAAGTACTTGTACTGTATCTACTCCAATTTTCAATCGTAAGTGAATTAAATCATTTGGTTTGGCAGCAGAGATGTGCAAACTAGGAATGTTTCAGGTTTATAGCCACAAAAGACAATGAACCTAAAATTAGCTTATACCTGTTTCTGAAAGTGTTTCCCTGGTATACTTTCAGAAACACTGCCTTAGATAGTTTGCTAGTGACTAGTCATCAGATGCTTTGTTAGGATATGCTCTGATTTGGAAAAAGAAAAAGGCTGCTATTAATCAATAGGCAGCTACCTAGCAACTCCATCTCAAAAAAAAAAAAAAAAAAAAAAGTTTTCAGTTGCACAGATATTCAAAATAGGTGTCATGACTTTGTTTGGCATCTCTGTTTTCTTCAAAAAAAATTAGTCACCTAGGATCAGAGTACTGATTTTAGCCTTTCAATTATTTCCTCAGCATTTTGCTCTAGATAGCACTTATTTTATCTCAGTCTATGCTTTCAACTGTTTAAGGAAGTTGCATTTTGAAAGTTTCTTTGTATGTCAAACAGTGTTAGGAAAGATCCCAGCAGGGTGTGATCTAGCTCACACAAATCATGCACTGTAGCATGGCTAAAAAAAATTTCAAAGGTGGTTTTATTTTTTTAAGAGGCCTTTTGCATTGCAGAATTTGAGGCCATTTTGTTCTCCTTCTCCTTCCCATGCTCAAAAGTTCAACCAGACACTCAGCATTCTGAAGGACTAAATCTTGCCCTTCTGTATGTAATGGAAGCAACATTAATCTGGCAACAAACCGTCATACCCTCCAATTGACTATATGTTTTTTTCTGAATTTCCACATCAATGTACATCATGAAGTACTACTGATCTATAGGCTTTATACAAGAGCTGTTTCAGTTTCTGTTTCTTGCTATGGGTTATACCTTCCTAAACCAGGACTCTGGTCTGGCAACAAAGACCACAGATTTCCTGGACCAAAGAGCTCCGGGACAAGGGAGCTAGTGGAACATAATAGACATACAAACTATGCCTAATATAATTTTGTCTTAGCTTTACAAAATACTGTGTACTGAATTATCCACTCCTAGCGGCTATTAATAAAATCACTCTCTGCCTTAATTTTGGTCATGTTATCATCTGTCTTTTGGAATCACACAATATGATGTCTAAATACATGCCAGTGGAAACAAAACTATATTTCATACTGTAATATGTTATTTAGAGTAAGAAAACATGCTTACCTAGAATAAAATGTTGACAGCTAACATAGTATCATAGCCGAACACCAAGTAGATACTCATGAAATCTTACTGAAAATCATCTAATATTAACTATAGGAATTCAAGTAGCTGAATTCCAGAGATGAGTCATAACTAATCTATACCATTTAGCTAACCAAAATCTTCTTTCACCACCACACACACACACACACACACACACACACACACACACACACACACACACACAGAGGGAAGTGGAGGGAATCTCAACAGCCTCTTATTTGGCTGTACTGCTAAACTGCAAAGGCAAGCAGTCATTAATTTAAACCAAAGTCTCCAAAGATGTCTTATTCTGTATCTTATTTAAAAACTGCCCCACATAAAGAAACTAAAATAGCTGTTAATTACATGCATTTAATTTTAATTTAAATACCATCCTCCTCATAGCCATTGTCTTGTTGCGGACATGCAACATCAGCTTGAAAAGACTTAAAAAAGCAGAATTTTTATACAGGATGTTAGTTTATTCTTATTCCGAAGAGTATAAAAAGTAGGGGAGGGGTCATTTGCTTGAATTTATACAAAGCTATATAGAATATATGTTTAATCAACTGAAATGTGTGCTATGTTTCCACTGACACACTGCCATAGCCTACATGATATTGCACCAAATATGCAATTCAGAAGACTTAACAGTTAAATTATCAAACAAGTTAAGCATATTAAATGAACCCTGAATTGGCAAAGGCAAAGCTACAATATGTGCATTTAGGTTTATTCAGTGTTCTTCAGATAAGATGAGTACAAGAGTTGACCCAGAATCTGTATTCCAGAAAACTTCCTGCACCATACAATTATTCAATCACAGCCAGCAAAAAAATTCAAGTAAGGACAGCTTTAAGCCTGAAGACCCATAGCAAAATACACTAGGGTTGCCAGATGGTTTCAACAAAAATACCGGACACACTTGACATTACATCACAATCTACATTATATCTTATTTAGAAAATACCGGACTTTTATATTTTCACAGTTATTTTTTTCCCAATTTGTTTCCCGAACAGAAAGCTCAAATACTGGACTGCCTGGTTCAAAACCGGACACCTGGCAACCCTAAAATACACACTGGCACTCATAGCCAGACTCCCCTGAACATATATCTACATGTTGCCCACTTGAGTTGAGCCAGCATAGTATGGGTCAGGACTCCAGGAATGCCATAATATGGGGACCTTCTTTGACTCCAGCTGCACAAGACAGTCCCGGCACTATGTGCCTGGGCCCATTTCACAGCATGATAAGCTGTCTCACAGAAAGGCAAGGCAGCAGCATGAGACCACATAGTGGTAGCAAGAGCCTTTCTGCTAGCAAGAGACCCACAAATGGTACAGCAGAGATATCACTGATACATAGCCCAGAGTCTGGGGTATATCTTCTTGGGTAGGGAGGCTGAGATTACCTAACTCTTCTCCTGACACATTCAAGGCTTATCTATGCACAAACTGGAAGTGAAATAACTTCAGTAGGATACTCTTAATTGAAAATAAAGTCCACACACAGACTTGTACTGCAATACATAGAGGTGTAAATTCAAATGAATTTAGTTACTTGAGGTCCAGTTCTGTGTAGAAAAGCATGCACAGTGGCATTAGCAGGGCTTTACTACTTCCATGCGTACATAACTCACTAAGATGAATAGGGCATTTCACCTATTTTAGAGTTATTCTCTCAGGGTCTCTGAACAGGCAGATGTCACTGCATGTATTATGCCCACATCCCATTTGCAAGTTATTTTGCAACCATGAAGGGAAGATTTTTTCATTAAAAAAAAAAAATCAAAGAGGAAGTTGAGGGTTAGATGATCCTGAAAGCACTGTCAGGTGCTCCAGTGAAAAGACAGGAAACAAAAGGAGGGCTAACAGGAGAATTTTGCAAGGGAGTTTGGAGGCAGAGTTTGAGGGGAGCTAGATACACTTAACACGTTTTAAATGTCTTTAAACTAAAACCGAAACCACCTGATTTAAAAAAAAAAACTCATCAAGGAAGGAATGAGCTCTAGGAATAAAGAGAGACTAGAGGAAGAAGCCTAGCAATAGAGTGGGGGCTATTCTGTTTATTGCACCCAATGTACTGTGTAGGATTACTTGCCCTATGGACAGGTGGTGTATGTGTGCTTTCATTGCAAGGAGCTCCTGACCCTCAGAGATCACTCTGGGCTTTGCAGACCAGAGTGGCTGAACTGGAAGAGCTAAGGGAAACAGAGAGGTACATGGATGAGACTTTCCAGGACATAACAGAACAGTCCCACCTCTGGTCATAGAGCCTCTGTGCTGCTGAGGAGGAGGAAAGTCTCAGAAAGGTGAGCATCCATCCGGAGAAGAGGGAAAAGACCCCACAGAGGACCCTCCTTCCAGGATACCTCTCTAGGTGAGGGAATTCCAGTTACTAGGAAGAGACAGATGGAGGATCTGATCTTTAGAAACATATACAGCTAGTTTTGTGATGACTTGGAGAACGGTGGGGTGGCTTGCCTGCCTGGTGCAAAGGTTGTAGATCTCTTGAGATATCTAGATAGACTTATGTGTAGTACTGGGGAGGAACATGTTGTTGTGGTACATGTAGATACTAGTGGCAGAGAAAGGATAGGAGAGAGGTTGTGGAGCCCAAATTTTGGCTGTTAAGAGATTTAAATCCAAGACCCCAATGATAGTGTTCTTTGAAATGTTTTCAGTTCCACATATAGGGCCAGTAGACAGACAGAACTGCAGGGTCTCAGAGCATGGATGATATAATGGAGTAGTGAAGAGATTTACTAAAAAGTAGGGAAACTTTTGGGAATAGTGAAGCCCATAAAGGAAGGATGGACTCCACCTAAACCAAAAGGGAACCAGATCGCTGGCACTTAAAAAAAAAAAGTCAGAGCAATTTTTAAACTAAAGTCTGGGAAAAGCCGAGAGGTGTGGAGGAGCCCATGAATCAGACAGGGACATCTCTTAGAGATTTTCTATGCCATAGTAATGAGGAGAGGATGGACTATCACAAAAGTAGGTAAGATTTGAGGAGAAATAGTCAAATGAAATAGTCCCATTCACAACATGCAATGGCAGACAGTTATAAAGTGATAGGATTTTCAAGTGCTTATATACAAATGCTAAGAAGTGTAGATAATAAGATAGTTGAATTAGAGTGCCTCATATAAATGATGATATTGATGTAATAGGCATCACAGGAAGTTGGTGGAATGAGGATGATCAATGGGACAGTAAAATATATCAGAAGGACAGTACTAGTGGGGGAGTGGTATTATTTGTGAAAAAGTGTAAAACTCACATACTTATTGGCTATGGTTCACTGTCCCATGTAGTGGTACTTAGACCACTTAAATATAGAAAGAATAAGTTTCCTCTACAGTCTCATCTGAGAGCCAACTGGCTTTATAGCTCAAGTTGTAGAGTCTCATGCACTAAGCTCCAGAGACCCAAGATCCTGTCAGTATTATAAATGCATAGAATCAAGTGAAGTAAAAATCTCAAATGAACCAAACTGTTCCATAGAATCACTATGCATAGCAATTCCATGATCTAATAGTAAGGATGTAGCAGTAGGGATAATATTACAGACCACCTGACCAGAATAATGATAGTGTCTATGAAATGCTAAGGGAGATTAGAGAGGATATACAAATAAAACAACTCAATAATAAAGGGGATTTCAACTATGCCCATATTGATTGGGTATTTGTCTCCTTAGGATGGGATGCACAGATAAAGTTTCTTGACACCTTAAATGACTGCTTCTTGGAGCAGCTGGTTCTGGAACCCACAAGAAGAGAGGCAATTCTTGAATTAGTCTTAAGTGAAGCACGGAGTCTGGTCCAAGGAGTAAATACAACTGGACCACTTGGAAACAGTAATCATAATGTAATAAAATTTAACAACCCTGTGGTAGGAAAAACATCACAGCAGCCCAACACTGTGGCATTTTATTTTAAAAAGGGGAAGTACACAAAAAAAGAGGTTAAACAATTGAAAGATACAATGACAAAAGTGAAATCCTTGCAGGCTGCAGGGAAAATTTTCGGAGACACTATAATAGAGTTAATTGTACACCTCTAATAAAAAACAAACAAACCACACACACAGTAAGAGAATCAAAAAAGTCCTACCCTGGTTTAAAAATCAAGTAAAAGAAGTAGTGAAAGATAAAAAATGGCATTGATTAAAACGTAGAATTTAAATCTTAGCAAGAAACATAGAAAGCAGTATAATCTCTGTCAACTGAATTATAAAAAAATATGATCAGGAAGGCCAAAAAAGAATTTGAAGAACAGCTAGCCAAAACCCCAAAAGGTAATAGCAATTTTTTAAACTACATCAGAAGCAGGAAGCCTGCTAAACAACCAGTGAGGCTGCTGGACAATCAAGATGCTACAGAAGCACTTGAGGTTGGTAAGGTCATTGTGGAGAAAATACATTAATTCTCTACATCAGTCTTCACAGGTGAGACCATGAGGGAAATTCCCAAACCTGAGCCATTTTTAAGGTGACAAATCTGAGGAACTGTCCCAGACTAAAATGTCATTAGAGGTGGTTTGGGGGAAAAAAACAACAACAAATCGATAAACTAAGCAGTAATAAGGTACCAAGACCAGATCATATTCACCCAAGAATTCTGAATGAACTCAAATGTGAAATTGCAGAACTACTACAAACTATTACATACCTATCCTTAATCTATCATTTGAATCAATGTTAAAAAACAAAACCCACAAAACCCACAAAACCAAAGAAAGCATTTCATACAACATAATGTGGAACTCCTTGCCAGAGGATATTGTGAAGGCCAAGACTACAAAAAGATTCAAATAAGAACTAGACAAATTCATAGAGGATGGTCAACCAATAGCTGTTAGCCAGGATGGGCAGAGATGGTATCCCTACCCTCTGTTTGTCAGAAGCTAGGAATCAGGGGATGGGTCAGTTGATGATTTATTGTTGTATTAATTCCCCTGTGGGCACCTGGCATTGGCCACTGTCAGAGGAGAAAATACTGTTAGATGGACCTTTGGTCTGACACAGCATGACCATTCTGATGTATTAAATGTTGAGACTGGAGAAAACTAAATAGTGGTTTCTCCCAGGCATCTGTACTGAGACCAGTGCTGTTCCATGCATTCATAAATGATCAGGGGAAAAGATTAAGCAATAAGCTGGCAAAATTTGCAGAGGATACAAAATGAATACAATGTAGATAAGCCCAAAGCAGACTGCAAAGAGTTACAAAGGCATTTCACAAAACTGGATGACTGAATAACACAATTGCAGATGAAACTCAATCTTGATAAGTGTGAAGTAATATGCCTGGCAAAATAGAAACCAAAATATACAGACAAAATGATGGGGTCTGAATTAGCTGAAGATATCAATAAAGTGATGTTAGAGTCATTGTGGATGGTTGTCTGAAAATATTTTCTCCGTGTCTAATGAGAATAAAAAAGCTAATGAAATACTCGGACTCATTAAAAAAAGGATATGTAGTAAGAAAGAAAATATCATATTACCTCTTTATAAATCCATATATTGAATACTGCATGCAAATTTAAACATCCCATCTCAAAAAAGATATATTGGATTTGGAAAAGATACAGAAAAGGGCAAGAGAAAATATTAGGCGTATTGAATATATTCCATATGGGGAGAGATTAAACAGACTGGAATTTTCAGTTTGGAAGAAATGATTAAGGGAGAGAAATGGCTGAGGTCTATAAAATCATGAGTGATGTGGAAACATTGAATAGGTGTTATTTAGACCTTCAAATATCACAAGAACTAGCAATGAATTGTCTGTTATGTTCATTTCCTCTGAGGCACCTGTAACTGGCTACTGTAAGAGGACAGTACCCTGGATTAGATGTTTCAGTCTAGTTATTTAAAACTAGATTTAACACACATTTTAACAGTATTTCTTTTCAGACAATCTGTGGAACTCTTTTCCAAAGGATGTTGTGAAGACCAAGACTAACTGGGTTCAAATCAGAACTAGGTCAATTCATGGTGAATAGGTTCCTCATAGGATATTAGCCAATGTGGGCACAGATCCAACACAATGTTCCTTATGTACTTTGCATCTGTTTGCCAGAATGGGTGACAGGATAAATCACTCACTGATTGTCCGTTATGTTCATTTCCTCTGAGGCACCTGTAACTGGCTTCTGTAAGAGGACAGTACCCTGGATTAGATGTTCCAGTCTAGTTATTTAAAACTTTGTAAAACTTAGGCCAGAGTGGGGAGGGCTAATTCCTTGGAAGCCTTATTTACTTGTTTAATTAAAAGAACTCTTGTGAAGAAAAATGTCCCCTTGAGGCTATTTTTATATATAATAAACAATGAAAATACATAGGTAAGACAGCTATTACTAAACTGTAGGATTTTTACAACGAGATTTAACAAGCTGTTTTTAAATTTTGATTCACCATCGGAGCTCAATGTGGCATGTTCCAGAGCTCCATATTGTGTGTTCCAGTCGGCTTTGAGAGTCAGTGGGGTGAGGAGCTGGCTGCCCCAACCCTGCTCCTTCCCCTCCAGGCCTCACCCCTTCTGGGAGCACGATACACATTGCCCAGAAGCCTGGCAAGCCTATTGGCGCCCCTGTGGATAAGGCGTGAGCAAAACTGATGCTCACCATGGTGGTAATCCCCATAGTACTTGAGCATTATACACCGTTTACAAGATGACAGTGTGTGTGCTTCTCTCTGAAACCAAGAACAGGCTGAGACTGTTTCAGTTGCTCTTTTAAGGGTTCATTCTCCCCTTCTGCAGGAAATCCTTTAAAGAGCCTCAAAAGGGGCTGAAAAGGAAGTAATCTCCCTCCTTGTTTTATAAGAAGGGCACATTTTATCTTCCTCATCCTAGAAGTGGTCAGTAGTTGCTCCCAGAATTTCTCTTAAAGGTGACTTTCTTCTGGCAAGAGCAACAAGGGGACAGAGGTATGTAAAACAGCTATGGGATACATGTGACTCCACTTTGTCCTCTACTGGGATTACACAGGGATGCATTCTTCACCCCAAGATTTCCTTCTGTATATGCCATTTGGGTTTTGCTATACAAAACAGTAGACATCCCAATGTAACCTTAACCATAGCTTTATGTGAAGTATGTGTGTTTGTCAAGATGATCTGGGCCAGAGCCACAGCTGGTGTAGTTGGGTCTGTGCTGATTGATGCTAACTGAGGATCTGTCAGTTGAAAAATCGTGTATGTATTTAAAACACAAATACTTTCTGAGGGACCAATCTAAAGATGCAGTTGTAAACACAAGTATCACATATAGAACAATGAATGCAAACGATAAAATTATAAGACTAAGTTCTTCATTTGCCTTTATTAAACAATCATGCATTCATATTAACCTCTGTGTGTTGTTCAGCAGTTGCTTCTTTTCAGCACTGAATATCAAGTATCCAACATGCTGAAAGCAGCTAGCTTTCCAAAAAATGAAAACACTTGCCAATAAATCACAACTGTTTTACCATATGCCACTTTGTTCTGCCAAGCATCACCAGCCTGTTCTTTTAAGCAAATTTCATTATATTATAGCTCAGAGCAATGCTCATTAAAAATATTACTGAAAAATGTCAAGTTGTTTTTATATAAAAAGTGACTATTTTTATAGAAAAGTCAGTCTGATATTTATTGAAATGGATATTTTAAAAAGCTAATTTCAACCTCCTAACTCATTTCTGAAACTGTCAGTGTTTTTCTTGAGTGTGAGAGAGAAAGGCACTGTTTGCAGCTCTAATCATCCCTTGCTAATGCTGTCAGCTTTCATAGGATTGTCCGTTCTGTGATGTTCCAGTGGATACTGTCCAATTGCCATGCACAAATCCCTCTAGAAATGCCTTCTCTTGTATTATATGGCAGGATATGCTTCTCCACTGCTCAATCACTCTGAGGTATACAATTGGATGGATCCAGACAATTGCTGAGCATATCCTGTACAGTACATAATAGGTGGATCAGCCCCCAGCTGGTGAACAATCTAAAGACTGATCCAAATGCTGGCAAGACAAATTCAGTGTTGCAACACTTGACTCAGTGGGTAAACCAGTGTGTAAATCAGTCCAGATTCTGACTATGGTTTGGGTTACAGTCAAAGGGAATCACTACCGACTCCTGCCGCTTTGCTAAATGTAATATTCTAATGATTCATTCTTGAATCAATTGAAAAGGCTAGCAAAATTAAAAATGAACTTTTTTTAGACTAAATTAGATCCATCCAATGCATTCAAATATTGTCAGTAAATGTTGTGTATATACATAAAAACACACACACCTTTGTCACAGCTTTACTAGAAAATTTAAAAACACTTTAATAGTTTAAATATTTTTCCATTTCAAGACTGGTAAAAATATTGCCTCTGAGCAAGTGAAAACATGATAGTTATTTACAGCATACATATTATACAATCCAAATGTGCAAATGGCAGACCAGTATTAGTTTTTCTGTAGATGGAAATCTGCTTTAGGGGCTCTCTCAATTTTTAGACAATCAGAATGACTTGGCAATTAACATTGATTTAGGTAACTTTGAAACAAGACACTTAAATATGTTGTGTATTTTGTAGTTGTTGTTGTTGTACAGTTCTCCTTCCACTGTGAAGTCCAGCCCCTCATCCCCAAACAAACAATATGTTATTTCCCTCTTCACAGCCTCTAAGTTCTGTGCTTCTGGGGATGCAGTACTCATCTGTTGTCCAACTGCATATTTAGAAATGATTAAAAACAAATGGACTATCTTTACTCTGTTCCATAGTGGTCATGACCTTCTTTCTTTACTAGAAATACAAAATTTTACCAGATCTTACAATTTGCTAACCATTCCGAAGGCGATCTGCACTCTTATCCATGTAGTGAAATTCTGATTGCTGGTTTGAAGGATATGATAGGAAAAAAATCATTTTTTCTTTGAACAATTTTAGTTCAATTTGCTGACTTGGACAAACCCTGTCACATTCCTCTCACAAGCAGTCACAATGACTTTAATGACGGTCTTGGGAGGAGGGCAGATCTGAATAAATTCTGTCCTTTAGTTTTAATGGCCTCAGTTGTTAGGTTTTTCACTTTCCACAAATGTTATAAAAAAATCCACAGAAGGAACTTTTCTAAAATGTCTCCTTCAGCCTTGAACATTGAGAAAATTGTTGGAATTTTAATTTTTAAAATGTTGTCTATATTCAGTAACTTTCGTGCTTTAGCATTTTGGTACAAATTAAAATAATTCTGTAAGTACATGTCTTGTCAGATATTCTTCTGTTATTAGAGATTCATTTCCATACATCATTTTAAGTCACACTGGGGAAACAGATTAAATTATAAGTGCCCACCATCAAACTAAATGACAACAATCAAAATTTTAGGATTCCTATTCCTGTGAATGCAAGACTTTTTAAAAACGTAGTGGACTGTTTTCCCCATTAAAATATAACTAACAGAAAAATATATCTAATCAGCAGGCCACTGTACCCACAGCTTTTTCATTTTTTACTTGGTTTATGTTTATAATTCACATTTTAATTAATAAAACTCACTGGGGCTATGGAGAAAGAAAAGCAAAATCAATGAATAATCTGTTTCAAGGCAGTATATTTGATTTGAACCATTTATTTAGTGCCTTTCCATGTCTCCAATTTGCAGCCCATGTTTGAATCATTTATTAAAAGCCTGAACAAGAATATGCAGTAACTGAAAGACTGATCAGTTGAAGTCTTCAGAAGTTTTAATCCAAATTGAGTAGACATTGTTAAAGAACAAACCCAGACAATAATTCATGTTTGTATCAAATTACTAGGTGGCTGTTTAATAACAGGTTTTATCTTTTGCATGTCTTTACTAAAGCCAAACCACTACATGGTTTGGATATCTAATAGTCCCAAAATAGTTATAATTAACAGGTTTCCTGAAGTTGAGTATAAAACATTTGTGAAAATGAGTGAAAAAATAAAACATCAGGTTTTCTTCATAAAACACTAGATGAATGCGGCAGAAACAGAAGGCAGAATCTCAGAAACTGAGGGTACTGAGGGAATAAGTGTGCAATTGGTTCCATCAATGTAAAAGGCTAAGACTTGTCTGACATCTAATGGTATGCATCATGCCTTCATGTGGGTTGCCACATGCCTTCGTAAAGAAAGAAGGAAGGAGGATAGGTTGGTTAGGGAACCTTGAATAAAAATTTTGGGTGGGGTCATAATATGACCTTGTCTTTGTAAAGTTTGTGTATGGAGACTACACTGTAAGACTATTTCTCTCTCCTACCGATTGGACAGATGTGATAGCAGTGGATTCTGAGAGGGGGTCTCAGCCCTGCACAGTGTGGGTATGTAAATATGCTTCCCAACTAATTAGGGAGGTGTCAGTTGTCAATGTCAAGGATGATTTTGGTTTTAGAAAAGGGATACCCCATAGAGACATTTTGGGGTTATGTCACCAGTCTAATGAGTCCTTCACCCTCATTAGTATCCATAGGAGTTTATTTAAGTTAGGTCAGTGGGGCAGGTGTACTATTCATAGCCATACCTGCAGCTAGCACATGTGTAGCCTACCATGTTTTATCATGAACAGGGCCCCTCCCATATAGCCAATACATGTAGACATGTTCCATTAGACATCTCCAGGCCAGTTCTTATTTTGGAAGTGAGATTCACCATTGCAGAAAATACATGAGCTGGGAGGAAGGCTCTGACTTGAACAGCACCCAAATGGGCCCAAACTTTGAAGATGTTGCACTGAAGTCAGTGCTGATTTTTTAATGTGGACTCTGAAGGTAGCCTTGAGGAGGCAGTTATCTAAATATGACAGTATCACAATTCCTTGTTGCGTATGTGCACTGCATATCCTAGGTGCTGCCAAGAAGTCAAAAGGTAGTACACCTTATATTGGTAATAAGGAATCAACAGTGGGAAGGGTGTACGGTGATATAAAAGTATGCACTTTAGAGGTTGAGGTCCAAGAATTAGCCTCCCTGTTCCAGTGCTGGAATAATTATTGATAGTGATCACCTTGATCACCTTGACCTGTTGATGTTCCTTAAGTCTAGGATAAGCCTCCATCAGCTAGATTTCTTTTAGACCAGAAAACAGTGGAAATGGAAACTTTTCGCACTATGCTGGGATGGGACCAGTTCTGTGGCTCTCAATTGCAGAATGTGGTTTATTTCTTCTTGTAGCAGGCGTTTATGAGTCAGGTCCCCAAAGAGGGACAGGTGTAGGTATGGGATGGGTGGGAGAAAAATGAATGATATGGTGCACACTGTTTACAATTTCCAAGGTGATTTGTTGTTATGATGGATAAAAAGGGATCAAACAGTCACAAAACTGATGGTCCATTGAAGATGACTGGAACATCTGGACCAGAGGAAGGCATCTCAGGGCCTTGACCATTTAGAAAATAAAACAAAAATACTAATATTACTGGTAATACTAAAGGCCAGGGATGGCTGAAGAGTTCTGCTCAGCATTCCGTCCTAGACCAAGACAGTGGAGAAGGAACAGTTTGGACCACACAGCACTAAATAGATAGCACTCAGCAGATGAGATAATGAGGAATGCACGTACAGTTCAACTGGCACTGCTATCAAAGTTCTCTGATCCCAGGTTTAGGAGGTGTTACAGACTGTTACTGTGATAAAGTTTGTTTTCTGAGCCATTCAATTAGCCATATAGAAAAAAATTGACTGTGCACCTGTTGGTGTTAACCATTCTTTTTTTTGCTGTTCTTTTTAAACAAAGCATCTACTACACTCAGTATCTACTCCAAAAGCGCCAGCAGTCAGGATACGCTTTGTTGTCCTATATCAGATAGGTGATCTGGTTATAGTTGATTTTTTTCATATCAAGAAATAAGGTAAGATTATATTTCTTATTAAATTAAAATTAAACCTTTTCCCACAAGGTTTAAATCACATTTTACTTGTTCCCTGATTTCAATGGTTATTTTGCATTCTGATCAAATAAGATGGGTTAAAACTTTTTGGATTAAACTTTTTGGGTTAAAAACTTTTTGGATTAAAAATAATCAAATCTATGAAAAAGTAAGCAGAAATTAGCATTCTTCATCATGTTCCACAATCTTCAGCAGGACAAATTTATAGCTTTGGAGACATTAAGAAACCAGTAACCACAGGATCCGGTTGCCCGGAAACAATCTGATTACTGCAGCCATTGTAGATTATAACAAATCCAACCTGCTCTGTTAGGACCACTTGCCAATGCTCATTATGGCGAAAAGGAAATATACACCTGAGTGAAACCTTTATTCCAAAATAAGAGTGAAGCCACCAAGAATACTGTTTCTCTTTAGAAGAAACAAATGTAAATATTTGAGGGCAAAAATCACCAGAACTTTCCTGATGTCTGACAGAATAACAAAAAATATCAGTATTCTACTCCAGAAGTGCTCGGAATCAAGAGCTCAACATACAAACAGTCCACAGCAAAAATCTACGTGAATACCAAGGCTAACCTTGTGGTGTTCGACTCAACAGCAGCCAGACAGAAACTAATAACAGATATTTGTATTCTGCTGCAGGGCTCCTTTAGCTAGTACGCACATGTACATCTGAAGCACAACTTTCAATCAAGCATTACCATTAACAGCTGCTTTGAAATGAACACCAGTTTCTTTCATTTTGCCTTGACTAGCTGGAGAGATTTAGCCAGTGTTTCAGAGATGCAATGTAACAGAAGGAAATCTCCAAAAGAGTGAAAGTTAAAATAAAAAAAAAAAAAGCAGTAATCTCCTGTAAGGGAGGGAGAGAGCAAAGAAGAGCAAGGGAGAAAGGAAGAGATAACAGCTACCATGAAATTACTTTCTTTCCTACTGCAACAGATTAAATTAATTTCACTCTGAGTGCCTTATGTTAGCATCATTTTTAGATGACGTTTCAGGAGAACTACAAGGCCACACAGTCTGGGCATAGGGCCATCAAGGTGTTAATCAGGGCCAGATTCTCCTGCCCATATTCATATGAAACAAACCCTTATTCATCTCTCTGAAACTAATGAGTCTAAATTAAGAGCAACATATTACTCATTAATAAGGGTGGCAAAATGTGGTCTTCAGTTAACATTTTGTTAGAGCATTATCTAGGTCAGAGTTTTAGATGGTGGACAGGATTGTCTGAATTATATAGTTCAACTACCCTTTTATGAGGCAAGATTTCCATCTGGATTGGAAATATATGTTTTACCTAACCAACAAATACACCTCCTTACTGATCTTGTCCAATGCTTGTTTTGCCTTGTTGTTAAGGCAACTACTCTCTGCTCAATAACCTTATCCGTATTTGTAAAAAACATATTACCTATACAAGACCCACCTCATCAATTACAACAGTACTCAGTGTCCTTTGGCTTTATTTATGTGTCACACCTCCTGACCCTCTAAATCATTTGCCTTTTTTAGGGAACCAATGTACCAATATCCTTTAAGCAGTTATCCAAGATAACAAAGGTTTAAAGAGGTTTTCTAAGGTACCCAACCCAACCAATTTTCAAGATAAATAGTGGGAGTGAAAATTAGATCCTAATGGGTTCATATAAATTATCTTGTCTGTGTAATATATCAAGTCAGTCTGGGCATCATAGAGTATCGGATCAGGGCAAATTGCTCCAAACCAGGCTACTTACAGCACAGGACTGGATCCTTCCCTATAAAGACACCAGACCAGTAGCACAAAGCACTTCAGCTCCCTCTCTGGCGAGCAGAAAACCTCACAAGCAAAGCCCCTTAAACATCCCAGCATTCCCTGTGCCACAACGTGACCCACACCTTACCAGATTGAGGTGTGAGGTTATAAAACCCAATCTCACCAACTCTGAACAGGTTCCCTCAGTTCCAAAGGACCAACCACAGTCCCAGGACAGTTTATATCTTGGATCTTACCCTAAAGAGCATGTTGTGCCAATCTTTTAGGACCTACAATCTAAAGGTTTATTAATAAAAGAAAGAAAAGGGGTGAGAGAATACATCTACACTAAAGCATTAATTCCAGTTAATTCGAATTAACTATTTCGAATTAAGATAAGCTAATTCAAAATAACGCATCTATACACAAAAACTATTTCAAAATAGTGTTTTGCTTTTTTGAAATAGCGCGTCCACACTGAATGGACCCTGAACCGAAGTTAAGGCTGGCCGGAACCAGTGCCGGCAGGGCATCAAGTTAGGACTTCGTGTGTGGGGCTGCTGCCTGAGGCTAACTGAGCTCCGTGCTTAAAGGGACCCTACCCCCATCCCAGACAGACAGTTCTCAGGGTTCCCCGCTTGCTTGTCTACCTCAATGAGGGACAGCAAAGCAGTCCTGTCTTGGAGTGCCCTAAGTGCCCGCACTTGGGACACTACAGCACTCGGACACATGCAGCCAGAGCTACCCCTGGGCACATCGGTGCATCTCGTGAGGTCGTTGCCATCAGTCTGGCTGCACTTGCTGCAGGCTGCCATCCAGGGGGTGCATCGGGGAACTGTCAGGATCCAGGAGGCCCCGCGGGAGAGCGTCCACCC